>CM059194.1:15617112-15974612 GCA_030323885.1 Branchipolynoe longqiensis | reverse complement strand
ATCGGACTTTGAAAATTTAATTTAAAGGAACTTTGGTTTTTAATAACAAACTTAGGACATTTTTGAAGTGTAGACATGTTAACTTAATTAGCCACGTGAACAAGGAGGCCATGTTATGGATTTTTAATGAACAAACATTGTAAGACAGTAAGTAGAGTAAGGAAGAGGAATATGATGACAGTTTGAATGTTCGACTCAGGCCCTCAACCCCGTGCGTATGACTGTTCGTTTGAAGGGTTGGGTGGGTGGCTGAGTTGAGTCGGTCTGTTGAGCTGCTCGTCTCACTGCCGGGTTGGAAGTGAGAGGTAGGGTTGGTTGCATCCCTTATAAAGGGCCCGTGACGTCATAGTCTCGTGAGGCGTGATTGTGACGTCAGAGTCTCGGGTGGCTAGTTCTGGGTGAGACCGGTAGGAGGCCAGCAGGGGAACACTCCAGGTGGCGCCACCATAGGGCTCCTCGTTCGCGCGCAAATTACCCATTTTGGTGAACCATCATGCACAATTTTGGTGTGCACATCAAAAGTTTGCCATCACAAGGCTTCAGCGGTAACAGTTCTATTAAACTGACTTAGTAGTCCTATCTGTGTCGCAACAAATGCTTAAAGTTGCATAATCCGATGAAGCACCATCTTGTCAAAACCAAAGCAATTATCTAGAATTTATTCTACATTTATAGCTTAGATACTGATATTAACCAACTGTTTCCACATAGAAGTGAATACTGAGGCAATTTGAGAGAACCTGTTGCTACTGAAGTCTAGGGTGTCAGAGATGTGGCGTGTTTGCCAAAATTAGTTTGGCATGTTTGCACCTCAAATATATCAAAAGTTAGCCATTTAAAATGAAAGTTACTTCAAAGGAAAGTAAGATAAAGTATAGCGATCGACCTAATATATTTATCTCTGGAAAATTCCAAAAACTGAAAACCACCAGACTGTGCAACTTTAATAAATACAATAATATCTAAGTTGGATATGTAGAATAAAATCTACATAATTGTCATGGTTTTGACCAATTTGCTGATTTCATCAGATTACGCAGCTTTAAGTCTTAACGTTGCGTAGTCCGATGGTTTTGAGTTTCTCTCATTTTCTGAGATAAGCATATTAGGTTGATCATTATAATCTACCTCAGTTTAGTTTGAAGTAACTTTTATTTTAAATAGCAAACTTTTGAGATATTTGAAGGGCAAACGTGCTAAATTAGTTTTGGCAAGCATGCCAAAACTCTAACACCATAGGCTTCTGCAGTAACATGTTCTATTCAATTCCCTCAATATTCCCTTATATGTGATGACAAATGTTTAATAAGTGCACTAGTATCTAAGTTAGATATGTAGAATCAAATCTAGATAATTATTTTTGTTTTGAAAATTTGATCTTGTCATTCGACCATGCAGCTTTAATGTAGGTCATTGTATGGACTGTCAGGCATTCAGCTGAAATGAATCAGGAGTGGATTGGGATGCAGTTGGATAAGAATAGACAAGTAGGACCTCATGTTATTTACTTCTGGGTGCCTGTTAGTTGTGGAGTTAATAAATCCGGCCTCTACCGCATCCCATAATAATATACCCCAACACATATTCTGTGCAGATTGTGATCTGTGGTCTTTATTTGCTTTATTACTTAAAGGTGCATTGTCCAACCGATGGATTTGAGTTTCTTTTGTCAGCGCCGGAGCTCTGATTTTTATGTAAATAATCCAGAATTGAAAAATGGCTGGTAGACCAGTGCTTCGGCGCTGACTAAAGAACTTATTCAGCAGAATAAACATATTTACAAAAAAGAGAAAGTTGAATGCTTTGGATTGCATTTTGAGTTCCGTTAAAGCTGCACAGTCTGATGAAATATCAAATTTTAAAAACCAAACCAATCATCTAGATTTGATTTTACATATCTACCTTAGATATTGATGTACTTTTTAAGCATTTGTTTCTGTGTAGAAGGCAATACTGAGTCAATTTAACAAAACCTGTTACTGCAGAAGTCTTTGGTGTCAGACTTTTGGCAACTTGCCAAAACTAATTTTCCATGTTTGACTCAAAATATCTCAAAAGTTTACCATTTAAAATAAAAGTAACTTTGAACTAATGTAAAGTAGATACTAGTGATCGATCTAATATATTTATCTCAGAAAGAAAATACAGAAATTCAAAACCATCAGACTATGCAGCTTTAATAGGTTCATGATCATTGTACCAAAAGTGATTTCTTGTATAATTAAGGGAGACGTTAACATTTCTAACTTGAAACACGGCTATTCGCAGAGCTGCTTTGCTCTGCGAATTAGCAGATTACTATTTGCAGAGCTGCTCTCATCATCCCAAACTAGCACTGAATAAGTTCTTTTGTCAGCTCCGAAGCATTGGTTTTCCAACACATTTGTCAATTCTGGATTATTTACATAAAGATCCGAGCCCACTGACTCTGATGGGCATTTGAAGTGACATGGATAAAGACAACCAGTGGATTATGCACAGTGTAGAGTACACACCAATTTACAATCCAGTCTGATGGGATTAGGTCAGCGGGTGAGGAGAATTAATCCGCCATTACCACGACACCTACCGGGCGCGGTGGTCTAATCGGCAGATCGCGGGTCTCGCGTGCGGAAGGTCCGGAGTTCAGTTGCCGGTCGAGTCAAACCAATGACTTATAAAATTGATACTTGTCACTTCCTAGCGTGGTGTTAGGCATTATTAGGATAGGACAAGGTCTGGTTTGGTTCAGTGCCAGGATAATGTGACTGAGTGGGATATTGGGTCATGGTGCCAGTGGCCTGATTTTGGAATGGGACAGCACTATAAAGTCACCATGAGTGCGCACTGTCGCCAGTCGGTACCCGTCCTGATATGACCTTAGATGTTGCCAGGATGTAAAACTACAATAACCAACCAGGGTGCCTCAGTCCGTCTGCACTCCAGGAATGTGCCATACTTGTATTATGTATCCATCACAACAAAATAACAAAAGAAAGTGACACATAATAAACAATAACAACACCAGTAATAATGACAAAATAGACACCGTCTGGTATGGGAGCCTAAATTTAGGGCAGCAGCAGTGTGTAGCCATTGCAGGGTTACATTCGGGAACCTGGCTGTTGCCTCATAGAGGATCCATTGAGGGGAACTGTTGCCAGCTTCTCCAGGGTACTAGTTATGGTAGGCATACACTGTTGCACATAGCTCGGCCCTGGAGGAAAGACATACACACATATAAACCCCTCCCCCCAAATAAAATAAAATAAAACAAAAGCCACACACACAAAAGCCCGCCAAATAAACATAAATACATAACTACCAAATAAATAGATACAAACGTGTATATTATTTGTTCAAAATTGTTATTCCAATTAAATGATAACATAAACAAATAACTACGAAATAAATAGATACATACATATATATTTTTCGTTCAACATTTTAATTCCAGTTGAATAGCAAACATAAACAAATAACCACCAAATAAATAGATAACACTATTTATTTTCTTTGTTCAAAATTGTTATTCCATTTGACTAACATTTATTTTCAGCACGTAGGCGCTGGTCTTCCAATTATAGTATTAGTATCTATTGAATTAAAAGTCTTATCAAGAATTAAATTCTTGCATGTAAATGTAAAATGATTTATTGTACCTCATACTCATTGGTTATTGCAGAATTTACTTCACACTTCAATTTACTATATAAATCAGGGAAAATAAATGTGTGTAAATACCTGTATAACTGTAACACTTACGGCTGGAAGACCAGTGCTATGGCACTGAGAAAAGATATATATGAATAAAATTAATGTACCCTCAAAAATGCTGCATATGACCTATTTATGGATGAGATGATGAGATGGTATAAACAATATACAGTAGTAGGTATTGTCGTGGGGGTGATGACACCGGGATATATTGTGCCTAGAGTGGGAATCAAACCCATATCTCTTTGAATTCCGGGCCAGTGTGCTAACCATTACACCACTCAGGCTCCCTGATATTAACACACTACCCATGCCTACCTGTTTATGCGGCTCCTTGCCTGAGAGGTCAGGGCAGACCACTACACTCGTCCCCCTGGAATTGTAACTCTTGTAATGCTTACAATTACATACATACAGGCAATACACAGGGTAGGTTCAACAACTATACAGCGCGTGGATTGTCCTGGTCACAGCACCATTGTCGTGGGGGCGATGACAATAGGAAATATTGTGTCTAGAGCGGGACTCAAACCGGTTGGTGGTGGGTGTTTGGTGGTTGGTGGTTGGTGGTGGGTGGTGGGTGGTGGGTGGTGGGTGGTGGGTGGTGGGTGGTGGGTGGTGGGTGGTGGGTGGTCGGTGGTCGGTGGTCGGTGGTTAGTGTACACATTTGTGGGATAGATTAAATATGTGTAGTTTTGCTGACGTACATGCTACACAACGGCCAACTCTTATGTTTATCAGAGCCAAAGATGAAAACTACATAGACCATACTTCCAGAGTTACCAGGCAGGGGGATGCTGCACTCCTCAAAGTTCCTAAACCACTCACAAATAGACTGACAAGAGCCCCTATCTACAAAGGCAGCAAATTATGGAATGAACTCCCAGTCAGAATTAGACATGCACAAACACAACTAGAATTCAAGAACCTGGTAAGAATTCACCAAACCAATCAGGCCCTTCTACAGGCCTAGTGATGAGGTCGCCATATATAATTAGCTATCTATTATAAGCACATATGGCTACCCCACCCCCTCCCACCACCCCACGCGCCCCTTTGCCTGCTGCCAACAAACCAAGTTATCCGCCGTACAAATTATTTGCCCAGCAAATTCGGAAATGTGTATCAGTCTGGTAGTATTGCTATAGACCGGGGGCCCTGTGGTACTGGGACGGCTCACTCCCTATCTCTCCCATGTGATGTACATTTTGTGGTGCCACCTTGTGGTGGGTTTGATCGACCCAGCTGCTGCTTGGTGTTTCACATGTAAACACATACGGTTATATCGTGCATGAGACGGGTAAGCGTGAATACACATCAATATGGGATTGCTATGAACAGGCACACTTCCTCGTCGCCATCGTCACACATCTTTCACATTCATATATACATTTGTGCATATATTATAGCATCTGTTTAGCCCGGGGAACAGCCAGCGCACCAAGTGGTGGGTTTGATCATTTTGATTACACAGTACGGGCTGAGTGAGCCGTCTTGGTGTTATAGGGTCTTTGTATAAACATAGACACTAATAAAGTCTGTACTAGACTACTAAATGACTGAAATGTACAATCCTCCAAGCATTGTTTATCCCATCATTACTAACAACCTACTTACTCAAACTACTTCATGTAGTCAAAAAACACACCCTGAGGTATTAACCTTTTAAGCATCACCCTATAAGCTAACCACAGTCTATCTAACAGAATAAACAAACCATTCTACTAACACTCACTCATCTCAAAATGTTACTCCAACAACATGATAAGTTTTGCAATTCACAACATAGTAGGCATACAAACCTATGAAGGGAAACTATGCACCTAACCACTCCGTAATGTAAAGGTCTAATCAATACACATGTATGTATCAAGTGTGTAGGAATACAACATATAACTGCTATTTTTGGATGTGAATTGTCAAACTATACCATATGTAAGTCTTTGAATGTTTGATATTGTTATTTCAGCTGATTTGGGCTAGCTGCATATATTGTAAACAACTGTATTGTCACATGGCTGGAAGACCAGTGCCATGGTGCTGACAAGAGACTTTATTCAATGAATAAACTATATTTACAAAAAAAATAAAATTATTTGACTTGCTATCAATAAAAGAAAGAATAAATTATCAGCATCGTAACGTGAAAACCAGATATGTGGTGCCCAGTTTCAGAGAACGATCGACACACACACACATATATATATATATAAATATATATATATACAGTCTACTCTGTCTATAACGGATACCCATGGGACTGGAGCAACATGCCGTTATAGAGAGAAATCCATTATAGGCAGAGACTGACTGACAGAATGGGTTGAAACCAATGTTTTTCTTTTATAATTGACTGACTAGGGCAGTCCTTACAAAGTAATTTCTACAATTTGTCATTTGTACAATTAGTCATTTCCTCTATTCATCACTTCTACAATTTGTAATTTGTACAATTAGTCATTTCTCCAATCGATCATTTGTACAATTATTCATTTCTACTATATTATAACTATATGGCATGTCGTTATTGACAGAGAATATTAATCAAATAGATGAAAAAAAATGGCTCGTTGTCTGCAAAGACAGTTGTCCGTTAGACACAGAGGCAATGCTATTAAAGTAAAGGGGTGCCATGATGGGACCAGCACTTTTTGCCGTTATTGACAGAGATTTGTTATTGACAGAGGTCATTATTGACAGAGTAGACTGTATATATATATATGTATGTGGAATATATATTCAATGTTAATTGGTGCCACCCTATTTGAACCCTAAAATGACGCTGTTCATTCATTGACTGTGCGTGTCTGTTATAGCAAAACTAGGATCAGCTGATTGCGTGCTTCACCTGATGGCCCCCTGGTGGGATTTCTTGGTACTGATCACTGCTGGTCGCTGGTTCCTGGCGGGAGTTAATGTGGCATGACGATCCCCCCTAGCGACGGTCACTGGAACCTCTGCAGCGCACATTGCGTCCTGTATGCTGGCGGATTATTGTTATATTGTGTGTGTGTGGGGGGGAGGGTGTATTGTTATATAGTGAGGAGTGTCAGGGGGCTGTCGGGGACAGAGAGGGAGGAGGGGCTGGGCGGGGAGGAGTGGGACCAGTCAGCGAAGAGGGGGTGAGTGGGGTGTGGGGTGTCAGGGACCTTAGAATGCAGTACAAGGAGAGGTGCTGGAGGGGTCACACTGTTAAATAATAATATGGCAGGAACTCAAAATAATCGGATTATGCAACTTTAATAAAATCGCAGGCGGAATGGGCAGATCTTGGAGACCTGGGACGCCACCTGGAGGGAAGGAGGGGTAATAGGACGGAACTGAGGCGCCACCTGGAGGGACAGAGGGAGGAATAGGAGGGAGCTGAGGCGTCACCTGGAGGGAAAAAGGGGGGAAGAGGAAGGAGCAAAGGGGCCAACTGGAGGGAAGGAATGGGGAAGAGGACAGAGCTAAGGCGCCATCTGGAGGGAAGGAAGGGCGAAGAGGAGGGAGCTGAGGCACCACCTGGAAGGACGGAAGGGGGACCAGGAGGCAGCTGAGGCATCACCTGGAGGAAAAGGGGGGGCAAGAGGAGGGAGCTGAGGCGCCACCTGGAGGGAAGGAAGGGAGAACAGGAGGCAGCTGAAGCGCCACCTGGAGGGAAGGAAGGGGGAAGACTCGGACTCCGAGGAGGAGGGAGTTGAGGATGGAAGGACGGCGGAAGAGGAGGGAGATGCATGGAAGCAGTCCTCCTGCACTTCAAGTCGCACACCAACCTCCATTAGCGCAAACAGCAAGGAGCATATAATCAGGAGGTTACAGGAGTAGTAGATAGTGGCAATTGCAAGATAGCAGGATAATCACACGCAGAACAATATCCGCATAAGTGCTTTATACATGTACACCTAACACGCATAATGTCCCAGTTATTCCAAATACAAACCTGTCTAGATCCCGGAATGTAACACACGGGGTTTTGTTTGTTTGTTGTTGTTTTACGTCCTAGCAACATCTAAGGTCATATCAGGACGAGTACCGACTTGTGACAGTGCGCACTCATGGTGACTTTATAGTGCTGTCTCACTGGGAAACCAGGCCGCCAGCACCATGACCTGGTATCCCACTCAGTCACATTATCCTGACACCGAGCACACCAGTCCTTGCCCTGTCCTAATAATGCAGAGCACCTGGCTAGGAAGCGACAAGTATAAATTTTTAAGACATTGGTTTGACTCGACCAGGGTTCGAACCCATGACCCCATGATCTACCAGCATGAGAGACGGACGCTCTAACTCATTCGGCCATCCCGTATGGTCTAACACACATGGAATGGCCGACTAGGCATGGTGGCCCACTTTCCAAGCAGACGATCGTGGGTTCGATTCCTAACCGACTCAAACCAAGGGCATACGCATTTGCTGCTCATTATTATTAGTATAAAAAAAGAGTTGTCTCCATATCCGAATCATGTGTCTGAGTCGGGTATTTTCACCATATACCATGGTACCCGTGGCAAGGTACCCCAAGAGAACAACACTAAAGAGCATCCGTAAGTGCACACGGCTCTAAATCGCTTCCCCCCATGGTGATATAGCCTCAGATGTTGCTAGGAAGTAAAGCCACAATCACTCATCCACTCTCTTGAAGATCTAAGCGGGCATTCCTTACACGCGGTATGCGGTATGCGGCATGCGGCATGCGGTATGTGAATGGCATGATTCCTTACACACGGTGCGCGGTATGCGGCACACGACTGGCTATATTTAAAAAATAAAAATAAACAATTATTCTCCATACTGCTCTGTATATGACCAAATATTGCACGTATATCTATGTACCTTTTTGTACTTCACATGGGGGTTCCTACCTTTATTATAACCAAATTATAGATAAGTATTCATATTTCTGTGCATATGGTAGCATTTTTAGCTTTCCCCTAATCGTATGTCTCCCGGGTGCCCAGCTCACCATGTGTTTCCCCTCCTCACCCCTGTGTGAGACCATTCCGTAATGCTCAGTCGCCTCTCCCGGTGTTAAACTAATGGACATATCAGACTCAGATTTCTATTCGCACCCTGCGTGCCACATACCGCATGCCACACCGATCGCTACATGGACCGATCGGAAAATGCATTCGCATTCACATTCGCATGCCGCATGCCGCATACCACATGTAAGGAATGTAGCCCATAGGTTTCAAGGCGTTTCGATTTTTGTCGCATTCGCATTCGCATTCGCATATCGCATACCGCGTGTAAGGAATGCGCCCTTTATACTGCCTATCATGGATGAAGCTAAGATTCCTTCTACGCGGTATGCGGTATGCGGTATGCGGTATGCGGTATGCGAATGGGAGGATTCCTTCTATGCGGTAAGCGGCAAGCGTTTCCCCACCACCACCACTAGCAGATGTTTCCACTCAGCACCCCTGTCTGTGAACGTTCCGTAATGGTCAGTCGCCTCTCCTAGTGTAAAACTAATGGACACGTGCGACTGAGGTTTCTATTCTGCGACTGAGGTTTCTATTTTGTCTACCCCCCACCAGCACTACCATATGTTTCCACTCAGCACCCCTGTGTGTGACTGTTCCGTAATGCCCAGTCACCTCTCCTAGTGTAAACCTAATGGGCAGGTGCGACTCACGTTTCTATTCGCGTACCTCATGCCGCATGCCGCATGCCGCACCGATCGCTACAGGGACCGATCGAGTTGTCGCATTCGCATTCGCATTCGCATTCGCATACCGCGTGTAAGGGTTGTAGCCCATTAGCTTCAAGGCGTTTCGATTTTTTGCCGCATTCGCATTCGCATACCGCATGCCGCATACATCGTGTAAGGAATCTTAGCTTAAAGCTGAGATTCCTTCTACGCGGTATGCGGCATGCAGCATGCGGCATGCGGTATGCGGTATGCGAATGGGAAGATTCCTTCTACACGGTATGCGGCATGCGGCAGACGGCACATGACTGGCTATATTTAAAAAATAAAAATAAACAAGTATACTCCATACTGCACTGTATATGGCCTAATATGGCATGTATATCCATGTACCTCTTGGTACTGCACATGGAGGTTCCTACCTTTATAATTACCAAATTATAGATAAGTATTCATATTTTTGTGGCTCTGGTAGCATTTTTACCAACCCGAACCCCCACCACAACCACTACCATATGTTTCCACTCAGCAGCCTTGACAACCCCCCTCCCTGACCCTTGTCCCGGCTGTCAGTAATTATCAGTCGCCTCCTCCAGCCTTATATCAATGGACAAATGCGACTGATGCTTTTCTATTCGCACCCCCTGTCGCATGCCGCATGCCGGACCGATCGCTACAGGGACCGATCGAGTTGTCGCATTCGCATTCGCATTCGCATTCGCATACCGCGTGTAAGGGTTGCAGCCCATTGACTTCAAGGCGTTTCGATTTTTTGCCGCATTCGCATTCGCATACGCATAACGCATACCGCGTGTAAGGAATCCTAGCTTTAGTCTGAATAGACTTGTTTTCACCATTAGACAGTTTGTCGATAGAAAGCCTAAAGCTAGGATTCCTTACACACGGTATGCGGCATGCGGCATGCGCATGCGGCATGCGGTATGCGAATGGGAAGATTCCTTACACACGGCATGCGGCGTGCGGCATGCGGTAAGCAGCATATAAAAGTGTGCACCCATGTGTACATTCATTGGTATTCTGTTGCTTTCTGTTCCGGCTGTCCGTGTGTGTCTGTGTGTCTGTGTCTCTGACAAAGAGACACACACAGACACATATACACACACAGACACACACAGACACAGATACACACACAGATACACACACAGAGACACACACAGAGACACAACACAGAGACACACAGAGACACACACACAGACATACACACAGACACACACACAGACACACCACCACACACACAGACACACACAGACACGGAGACACACACACACAGAAACACACACAGAGACAAAGAGATACACACACAGACACACACACAGCAACAGAGACACAAAGACACAGACACACAACACAGAGACACACACACAGACACACACAGAGACACACACAGACACACATACACACAGATACACACACATAGACACACACAGAGACACAACACAGAGACACACACACAGACACACACACAGAGACACACACAGACATACACACAGACACACACACAGACACACCACCACACACACAGACACACACAGACACGGAGACACACACACACAGAAACACACACAGAGACAAAGAGATACACACACAGACACACACAGCAACAGAGACACAAAGACACAGACACACAACACAGAGACACACACACCACAGACACACACAGAGACAGACACAGACACACAACACAGATACACACACATAGACACACACAGAGACACAACACAGAGACACACACACAGACACACACACAGACACAGAGACACACACACAGAGACACAGATACACACACAGAGACACACACACACAGAATGGGACGGTCCAAACATGGCTCAGTTTAGCTTGCTTAGAGGGATGTTAGGACCGTCCCAAATATGAAGACTGCTTCCTAACAGGTCCGCCGCATAAACCTACATGTTTGCACTGGCTGTCCGTAATTATCAGTCGCCTCCTCCAGCCTTATATCAATGGACAAATGCGACTGATGCTAATCTATTCGCACCCCCGTGTCGCATGCCGCATGCCGGACCGATCGCTACAGGGACCGATCGAGTTGTCGCATTCGCATTCGCATTCGCATTCGCATTCGCATACCGTATGTAAGGGTTGCAGCCCATTGACTTCAAGGCGTTTCGATTTTTTGCCGCATTCGCATTCGCATTCGCAGATCGCATACCGCGTGTAAGGAATCTCAGCTTGAGTCTACACTTTTACTGACCCTGGGGATTTTTAACCTCCCACACCACATAGACATGGTATGAGAGCAACTGGCCTTTGATGTTGCTGTAAGTTATACACAGTGGTGGAAATCTAAATTGGCAGAGGTGGGGGCACGGGGAATCGAACCACCGACCTTCAGATTAGGAGTCCGACCTAGAAAAAAAGTCAGACACTCTAACCAATACGCCACACGGAACACCACTCACCCACAACGCACAGCTACAATTAACCATTGCTGTCCGGTTCCACGTGTAGCTTGTTTCGTTTTGGCACCAGGTCAAAGTACCACACACGCCACATTGCTGTAACATTAGTTGCTTGTTTATACATCAACAATTACTGACATGACAGCCAACATAAA
The DNA here is from genome assembly GCA_030323885.1 of Branchipolynoe longqiensis. NCBI lineage: Eukaryota > Metazoa > Annelida > Polychaeta > Phyllodocida > Polynoidae > Branchipolynoe > Branchipolynoe longqiensis. The sequence goes on along the minus strand of CM059194.1, from coordinate 15,962,682 downwards.
AAAACATGCACATTTGCGCAGTGTTTGCACTTCGTATATTGTGTCGCGGTTAGTGTTTACACCTCAATTCGACAGCATCCAATTGGTTGGTTGTTGGAGTTTTACATCCTGGCAACATCTAAGGTAATATCAGAACGGGTACCGACTTGTCACACTACACACTGAAGGTGACTCTATAGTGCTGCCGCGCTGGTAAATCAAGCCGCCGGCATCATGGCCCAATATCCCACTCAGTCACATTATCCTAACACTGAGGTAACCAGTCCTTGCCCTATCGTATTAATGCTGAGCGCCAGGCTAGGTAGTGCCACGTATCAATTTGATAAGTTATAGGTTTGACTCGACCGGGAACCGAACTCCCGATCTCCCGCATGCGAGGCCCTAGATAAAAGATTCACCCATACTTCCAGTACAGGGGTGAAAACCAACCTATTAGAAAAACTGGCGAAGAATTTCGACATGCTGGGGAAATTAACTGAGCTGGTAAATTCTTAATTTAAGAAGCACAATATATTCCTTATGTATGTCTTCATATTTACCCGCTACTTTTCACTTGGAAAATATAATAAAACATATACTTTAATGCAATTTAAAAGTGAAATCGATGGTGTTCTATGGCCGCCATCTTGTCTTTTTTCATTCTCTCCCATTTCACCAACTCTGTGCCGATAAGTATCCATTTGATACTAGAGGCAGGCATTCTACTTCCTGTTCCATACTAAAGCTATTTTAGCCCGTATTTACACTACGTTGTCATTCACCCCTGTACTGGAAGTACAGGGTGAATCTTTTATCTAGCGAGGCCCGTGCTCTACCGATTCGGCCAGCTCCTGATCCGCGTCCAATTGGTTTGAATGTTGACATCGCTGTCAGTGTCATATATGTCATCCGCAATTATTTTTATTAACCAAATAAAGAGACAATAGCGTGCTACTAGGGTTTAGGCACACCATACTCCAGGGGGGGGGACCCTTTATGTAAAACCTCACGCAACAATAATTCTGCCAGATCATACCCGATGGCCAAATGAGTTGAACGCCCGACTCCCATTTTGGTGGGTCACGGGTTCTACGTCTGGTCGAGTTAAACCAATGACTTAGAAATGAATATTTGTCACCACCTAGCCTGGCATTTGGCATAACTAGGATAGGGCAAAGAGTTGTAGAATGAGGAAAACCAATCTTCAGCGATTGAAAATTCGCCTGCTTAGAGCTGCATAGTCCGATGAAATATCAAATTTTCAAAACCAAACCAATTATCTAGATTTGATTTGACATATCTAACTTAGATACTGATGCACTTATTAAGCATTTGTTTCTGCATAGAAGGGAATACCGAGTCAATTTAACAGAACCCGTTACTGCAGAAGTTTATGGTGTCAGAGTTTTGGCAAGCTTGCCAAAACTAATTTTGCATGTTTGCACTCAAAATATCTAAAAAGTTTTCCATTTAAAATAAAAGTAACTTTGAACTAATGTAAAGTAGATACTGGTGATCGAACTAATATATTTATCTCAGAAAAAATACAGAAATTCAAAACCATCGGACTATGCAACTTTAATCAACTAATATACAACCCCCCCCCCCCGCAAATGATGAGCGCCTGCTTTCCGTGTGGCAACTTTAGGATTGAAACCCCAGATTCGAACCTGATCAAGTCAATGCAATGAATTCAAATTATATACTTGTCACTAACTAATCTGGCAGCCCAGCTGTACCAGGATAGTAGCAAGTATGACATGTTTATTTGATACTGTTAGTACTGCCTTAGTTTTATCGTTTTTAAAGCACATTGGACTGTTTAACCGGTTTTAATACATTTTGATGGCATTGTATAGCCCTTAGTGTGCTGATATGCCGTTACGCATTTATTCATTCATTCATTCATTTGTACCAGGCTAGTGGAAGGAGCAGTGGAATGAGGAAGACCAATTGTCCAGGATTGAAATTTCCCAAGCACAATCAAGGAATGTAATAAAACATCAAATATAATTGTTGTTAATGTCACCGAATCTAATAATACTTATTATATCCTAATAAAAACTGCGTAGTCTGTTGTAGTTATCATTTTATTTTTGTCCGGCTAGACATAAAACATCTGGAATTGGTTCATATTACAGGGATTTATTTTATGTTTCTGTGTAATTGGCGATAATCTGATTGGCGGATGCATTGTGGGTACATTTTTATTGACCTACTGCTATATAATGTATGGTTGAGGAGCAGGAAAGCCCAGAGTTCCCGGCGCCCCCCCCCCCCTCCTCCCCTCCCCCACCGGCAGGGTGGACAGGGGTGTGACGTCACAGGTCACGTGCCTGGTGGCGTCACGTGACCGCACGCCGTCAAATAAAACAAACAAACCATTCCACACTACACGTGTAATCACGCATTGATTGTTTTGTTGTCGGGGTTTTGTGTCCTAGCAACATCTGCATTCTCCTCTCAGGAGGGGTAGGTATCGAATTGTGGCAGTGCGCCAATCATGGTGGCTTCATAGTGCTGCCGTCGGCAGCATGTCGCGATATCCCTCTGTCACATTACACTGACACTGAAGGCTCAGTCACACCTTACCAGACTGGGGAAACGGATAGAAAACGGACACTGTCCGGTGAAATATGGCAATGTACGGTTTATATACGGTACGTATCCGGTGTGTTCGTTCTGTGTCCGGTGGTGTCCGGTGTATACGGTGGCAAGTTCTGAACATGCACAAAACTTGTACTGGACACCGCCGGACTGACATGTATGGTTGGTGTCTGTTTTTAGTCCGTTTAGTCCAGTTCATGTCCGTTACCCATCTGTTACGTCTCCGGTTTGCTTCCTGCAAAGTCCGTTGATGGTGTTGTGGGAATTCGGTCAGTATATGTTTTTGGCGCGTCCGTGAACAATCCGGTATGTGTCCGGTTGATGTTTGGTCCATCTGTTTGACATTCGGTTGTCGTTCGCTTATCATCCGGTTATCGTCTGGTGGATATACATTAATGTACGTTCCTTGTCTGTTTAGCATCCGTTTCGTCCAGTGGCCATTGCAACATTTCGACACATTTCGGTACATTTTGATACCAAACACCACCGGACTAGAAAATTCTTTGTCTAGATTATGTTCATTGCTCAATCCGGTAAGGTGTGACAGGCACTTGAATCAGCCAACCAGTCCCTGTTCTACTTCTAGCTTCTGTCCTAGTCATGCGCAGTCCCAGGCACACCTTTTCCGGTTTGCTTTGTTGTTCATTTGTTAGTGCTGGTCATTTAAGTGCCTGTCACACCTTACCAGATTGAGTACCAGACACAACCGGACAAAGAATTTTCTAGTCCAGTGGTGTTCGGTATCAAAATGTGTCGAAATGTTGCACTTTCCACCAGATGAAACTGATGCCAAATGGACAAGGAACATCCATCATCATCATGCTGTCGGTCGCGATGCGACAAAGACTGCTTTCATTACTTGACTGCCGCTCTCCATTTAGCTCTCTGCTGTGAGAGTTGCGTCCATGAGTCGGTCTTAATGTCTCTCAGCTTCAGGTTTCTCTTGATGGTATCTTTGAACCGGAGACGGGGGCGCCCTCTCTTTCTGTAGCCAGAAGACAGTTGAGAATAGAGGATCTGCTTTGGTAGCCTGTCTGATGACATCCTCATGAGGTGTCCAGTCCACCGGAGATTCTTTTTGATCAGAAGATCTTCCATAGAGGGCAGCCCCATCCGTTCGAGTATTTCCTTATTCGTCACTTTGTCCTTCCAGGTTAGCCTCATGATTGAACGCAGATGTCGCATCATGAAGGCATGCAGCTTTTTCACCTGCTGTCTGTACACTGTCCAGGCCTCAGCTCCGTATAGTAGGGTGGATAGCACGATTGCGCGGTAGATCTTACCTTTGACCCGAATGGACACATGGTGGTTGTTCCAGAGTCTCTGGCGTAGTCGGCCGAAAGATGCGCTAGCCTTGGCCATCCTCCTCTGTATCTCAGCATCAATGCGTCCATCACTTGATATAGTGCTTCCGAGATAGGTGAATTCCGGAACAGAGTTCAGCTTGTTTCCGTCAACCATGATCTCCTCCTCTCGGGTTCTTGTAGAGTTGGGTTGGTACAGCACCTCCGTCTTCTTGATGTTAATTTTCAGGCCAAACTTCTTTGATGCATCGGAGAAAGCGTCCACTATTTTCTGGGTCTCTTCAGCAGAGTGGGCAACCAGTGCACTGTCATCTGCGAATAGTAGCTCTCTCACCAGTATCTGAGTAGTCTTGGTCTTCGCTCTGAAGTGTGCGACATTGAATAGGTCAGCGCTCTGTCTGGACTGTATATAGATGCCATCCCCCATGTCTCGGAAAGCCTCGTCTAGCATTGCTGATAGGAAGATGGAGAAGAGCGTGGGGGCCAGTACACAACCTTGCTTGACCCCATTGGTAACCCCAAACGATTCCGAGACTTCCCCTCCGGCACCAACGTTCGCCATCATTCCTGTATGTATAGCCTCGATCATAGTTGTGAACTTCTCTGGGCATCCGTACTTCCTCAGTAGCTGCCATAGCCCGGTCCTCCCGACTGTATCAAATGCCTTAGTGAAATCGACAAATACCATGTACAGTGGTCGGTCCTGCTCAATGCACTTTTCTTGTAGCTGTCGGAGACAAAATATCATATCCACAGTGCTCCGGTTACCTCTGAAGCCACACTGTGACTCCGGAACTACACCAGGTGTTATGTGAGGAACATACATTAATGAATACCCACCGAACAATAGTCGAACGATAACCAGATGACAACCGAATGTCTAACGGCAGACCAAACATCAACCGGACATATACCGGACTATTCAAAAACATATACTGACCGAATTCCTGCACCACTGTCAATGGACTCTGCAGGAAGCAAACCGGAGATGTAACGGATGGGTACCGGACATGAACAGGACAAAATGGAATAAACAGACTTAAAACGGACACCAACGTACATGTCAGTCCGGCGGTGTCTGGTACAAGTTTTGTGCATGTTCAAAACTTGCCATCGTACTCACCGGACACCACTGGACAGAGAACGAACACACCAGATGCGTACCGTATATAAAACGGTCATTGACATATTTCACAAGACAGTGTGTGTTTTCTACCCGGTACCCCAATTCGGTAAGGTGTGACTGAGCCTTAATGTTCTAATAACATATAAGGTCATATCAGGATGGATACCGACTTGCGACAGTACTGCTCCATTGGAAAACCAGGCCGCCGGATCCATGCCCTGATAGCCCTATCAGTCACATTATCCTAACACTGACCAAACCAGTCCTTGTCCTATCCTAGGAATATCTAGCGACAGCATCATTTTTGTTCATTAGGGAGCATAGGTGGATTAATGGTTAGAACATTACCCCAGAATGCAAATAAATATGGGTTCGATTCTCTCTCTAGGCGCAATATTTCCCATTTTGATCACTCCCAACGAACAATACCTTTTGGGAAGAATGCTATTTTCTCAGAACTGCAGTTCTGTAAGTCTCACACAGCCATAGCAAATTGACATAACACTCTTTGGGCCCATTAAAAGGTGCCAATCCCAAAGGCTTGTCGGAGGAGTATTTGCTTTGCGGATCGCCGACCTCTCCGCTTTCTTCACCGTCCTGTAACGGAAGTTGATGTTTACATCCTGTTCCATCTGATGTGCGTGGGTTGCTTGGTTGGTTGTTGGAGTTCTATGTCCTGGCAACATCTAGGGTGATATCAGGACGGGTAATACATGATAAGTTTGAATAAGTCAACTCGTCTCGGTTGTGTTTGTGGACCTTTAACTTGTGTTTAAGTGTTCGTACTCAACTAAAAATGTTCAATAAGCTGATTGGTTGTTGGAGTTTTACATCCTGGCAACAACTAAGGTACTATTATTAGGACGGATCATAAATGATAAGTTTGAATAAGTAAACTCGTCTCGGGTGTGTTCGTGGACCTTTAAGTGTCCGTTCTCAACTAAAAATGTTCAATAAGTTGGTTCATTGGTGGAGTTTTACGTCCTGACAACATCTAAGGTCATATCAGGACGGGTAGCGACATATGACGGTGCGCACTCATGGTGACTTTATAGTGCCGCCCCACTGGGAGACTAGACCGCCAGCACCATGACATGATACACTAAAAAGGCACAGGAGGCACAGAAGGCACATGAGGCACAGGATGCACAGGAGGCACAGGATGCACAACAAGCACATCAGTCACAGCATGCACAGGAGGCACAGCAGCCACATAAATCACAACAAACACAACACATATATATGTCGATATGGTTTAAACTAAGCCCAGGAATTCGAACCCACCACCTCCCGATCGGTAGGCGGGTGCGCTGTCTACCCACCTGCCATGCCTTCTGGTTGTGGAACAGCAGCGTAGAGTTTGGGTTGCGTTCAAAACAATAATTGCCAACAGTTTAACTGTGCAGCGCTAATTTCACACAGCTGTCGCACCCGAGGCCTGCGAAACCTCAGCTTCAGGGTTTGAATTCCTACAGGACAACAATGTCCAGGGGCGTAGCTAGGCATACGCGCATACGCGCATACGCCAAAACGTCCACATCGTTTTGTCCAAAAAAATTAAATTAAAAAATAATAAACAGAGAGAGAGAGAGGAGGCATGTAGTAGTCCGGAATGTCGAAAACTCAAGTCTAAAATGTGTAACATCCGCCAGCTTAAGCTTAAGCGGCCCCCTAAACCCCTCGCCAAAATTAGGAGTACACATCGTTAAAGGTCTAGCTATGCCCCTGATGTCCATGGGCCATTGTCATTTAACTGAACAATGCCCAGTTCCCAGTTCCCAATCAGGCCTAGTGAGTATTTAACCTAGGCCTCTGGGAGGTGACAATACCTGTGTGCAGTAGACGTGTGATTTGGCACAGTCAGAAATGTAGCAATAGTGTTACAAATAGCCGAATCAGATTGTTTTTGACTTTGTGGCACATTACACAAAAATAAAGAAAACAAAAGTAAAAGAAAAATATACAAGGTTGATCATCATAATCTACTTTATTTTAATTTGATGTGACTTTAATTCAAAGGGTTAATTTGGGGAATATTTAAATGGAAAATAATATTTTTGTTGTTTTACATTTAGTTTATTCATTAAATTGGAAATCCTAAACTAACAACTAAAACATTGCATGTAAATGTGAAATGATTTGATGTACCTCATACTCATTATTTATTGGATTATGTACTCTTTAATTTAAGAACTTACTTCACACTTCAATTTACTAAATAAACTATGTACACAGTTGTGTGTAAATACCTATATACCTCTAACAGTTACTTACACTCGGAAGACCAATGCCACGGCACTGACAAAAGATATATATGAATAAAATTAATTTGCCAAAATAAAACAAAAAATGTACTAGACCATGGCAATAGTACGTAAGTTATATACTCCATTTGAAGAGTTCAGGCGCAAAACCCCATGAATGCAAATCCAAAAATTAGGGTAAGCATTGGAATCAATTCTTCAACAAATTAATTTTGTTATATTCCTACTATTTTGTTCTTTGCTCCATGATCATGTCATCCAAAAAAAAAGTGGAATTAGTAAGAAATACAATTATTTTTAGGTAAAAATCTGTTATTTTAATTACATTTCTGAATTTGATTTTACAGTTCTTTTTTGCACCTGAACTCTTCATATGGAGTAAATACTGTTTCTATTGAATTCTGATATCTGATGGCTGATCGTCTGTAGCCATATATTTACAATATATATAGGTATTTACACACAATTGTGTAATTGTTAGAGGTATACTTCCCTTTTCATGGTGTGTTTGGCTAAGCTAGAAAAAAAAGGTTGTTTTATTTAACCGCGCCTCTAGAGCACATTCGTTTTTATCATCGGCTATTGGACATCAAACATATAGTCATTCTAACACATTTCTTTGGAGGAAACCTGCTGCCGCCACATAAGCTACTCTTTCCGATTAGCAGCAAGGGGTCTTTTATAATTACTTTACTATGCTAGTAGTCACTTTATGCTTTTTAATATTTATGTGTATTTGTTAAATTTAGAGCACCCTTACCACATATGTTACACGCCCTGCAGTAACTTAATCCAGCCCAGGCGAGGGTAGTATGCTTGTTGAGGTTTTACATCCTCGCAACATCTAAGGTCAAATGAAGATGGGTACTGATTTGTGACAGTGCACGCTCATGGTGACTTAATAGTGCTGCCTAGGGGAGTATGTTTGTTGGAATTTTACATCCTAGGTCATATCAGGATGGGTACTGACTTGTGACATTGCAGGCTCATGGTGACTTAATAGTGCTGCCCCACTGGGAAATTAGGCTGCTGGCATCATGTCCCAATATCTCACTCAGTCACATTATCTTGATACTGAGCTAACCAGTCCTTGGCATATTCTAGTAATGGCGCCAGGCTAGGTAGCGACAAGTAAAAAAAATAAGGGTATATTGGAGCTGGGAGAGGGGGGGGGGGTGAGGGTATGGTGGGTTGGGATCTAGTAGAGATGGGTTTCTTCTTCTTCTTCTTCCTCTCACACCACTTTCCTCTCACAGGCTCACCCAAACACAACTCGACAACCCGGAAATCACATGTTATATATCGTCGGCTGAGTCCATAGGAGTTCGGTAGACATGCTTCGTGTTTTCCCGTTTCGAAGGTCGCGGGTTCGAGTCTCGGCCGGGTGAATGGAGTCAATGACTTACAGAATTGAGACACTGTCACTACCTTGCCTGGCGCTCGGCAATATTATGGTATGGGCAGGAATGGTCTAATCCCCGTGCCCCCCACCTCTGCCAATTTGGATTTCCACCGCTGTGTATAACTTACAGCGTCATCAAAGGCCGGTTGCTCTCATACCATGTCTATGTGGTGTGGGAGGTTAAAAATCCCTTGGGTCGGTAAAAGTGTAGGCTCGGGCTTTCTATCGACCAGCAGTGGAATGAGGAAGACCAGTCGTCTATGACTGAAATTTTCCCTGCTTAAACAACTAATGGACCAACAAAAAAGAAAAAAAGAAATCAGTATCAGGACATTTTGGCTGACTGGAATATCAGGTTATAGTACCGCCAGTACCGACAGTACCGCCAGTACCGCCAGTACCGTGTATGTAGTCTATATGTATATATTATGCACAGATACACACAGATACATAATACAGATATGTGCATACACATATATATATATATATATATATATATATATATATATATATATATATGCGCGGGTAATGCAGTACCTGTCTGCTAAAATACCTCAGCTAGTTTGACGCCCCTGCCTTGCAAAGTTATAAACGACTGCCTTGTGGTACAGGTTCTTGATAGAACCAAAGGCTATGGGAGCAAACCCTAACAGAAAACCATGTTACTGTTGTTGTTGAAGATTTAGACTGCCTATCATGGATAAGCCTGAATAGGCTTGTTTTCACCATTAGACAGTTTGTCAATAGAAAGCCTGAGCCTACACTTTTACCGACCCAAGGGATTTTTAACCTCCCACACCACATAGACATTGTATGAGAGCAACTGGCCTTTGATGATGCTGTAAGTTATACACAGCGGTGGAAATCCAAATTGGCAGAGGTGGGGGCACAGGGAATTGAACCACTGACCTTCAGATTAGGACTCCGACCTAGAAAAAAGTCAGACACTCTAACTACTCTGCCACAGAGAACACCACTGTGGCAGCATTAAGGGCGGTGATGAAGGGAACTAACTCCCGACATCTCCCGACCAGCTACTGCAGGGACAAATAGTTTGCGCCTGTCTTCATGTGTTCTTGCCAGTGTGAGACCTCTATTTGCTCCCCGAGAGAGTCCTGCTAGTAACTTGCAAAAGCCTGCACCACTTCAGCACTTTGCAAGCAGCTTTTATGAAATGCACAACCACACGAAATAGCAGCGGTTAAGAAATAAAAGCAGTCTTTGTCGCATTGTGACTGACAGCATGATGATGATGATATGTATATATATATATGTATATATATATATGAAGGTTCAGGCGCAAAACCATATAAACGCCAATCCAAAAACGGAGATAAACATTGGAATCAAACCTTTAACAAGTTTCTTTTTTTATATTCCTACTCTTTTCTTCATTGCTCCATAACCATGCGATCATATGAAAAGGGGAAATAATGAAAATGAAAATTACTTTCATGTACAAATCTTTTATTTAAACTAGATTTTTGGATTGGCGTTTACATGGTTTTGCACCTGAACTCTTCACACATATACATATATGAACATACAGATTGACATATATACACTGTATATATATATATTATATGTGTGTATATATGTATATACCATACATGTCCCAATCGACACGCACTGCATGAGTGCAGACACATGGATGCGTGTCTATTCAAAGTTAAAGAATTACATGGATTTGTTTTTGTCACGCCTCTGAAATAATGTGGGATTATCTTATTTGATGTGCATTCAATCTGAATATGATCCTTATTTGTTATTTCTTTTTGTCATACCTCTGAAATAAAGTGGGATTGTCTTATTTTATGTGCATTCAGTCTGAATATGATCCTAATTTGTTATTTGTTTTCTCGTAACTCTGAAATAAAGTGGGATTGTCTTATTTTATGTGCATTCAGTCTGAATATGATGGTAAATTTGTGCGTGCTTTCAATCTTGAAATGAGGGGGGGGGGGGGGCGTGCTTCTATTGGGTAGCATGCTTCTATTGGGACATATACGGTATGCATAATGGCCTCCCCACTATTCAGGAAAGGGATGGCGGGAATCGGTAGAGCTGGTGGAAACTTATAGGGAATATGTTGCTTATTAAATAAGTCAAAACTTGTGCTGCCAATACATGGTGGGCCTGACATCCCTTATACTCTTATACTATGTAGGGCGATCCATATATATATATATTTATATACAGGCATACATATACATATATATACATATGTGTGCTTATGCATACGCCCATATGCAAGCGGGATGCATGCAGATATCTAAGTGCGGCAGCACTATAAAATAGCCATGACTGAGCACTGTCGCAAGTCAGTACCCGTCCTAATATAACCTTAGATGTTGCTAGGACATCGAGCCCGAACACACAATCAAACATCCAGCCTATATTGACAGTCAAGCTGTCACAGTCCCAGCAGCCTCTGACCAGACCGGTAATCAGGGCCGCGTTCAGGGTCCGTCTCAGAGGCGCCTTGGAGGCGCCCGTGACGTCACGCTAGTCTGAACGGGAAAGGCAGTGTCTTGTCTCAAAAATGGCCTCCCCCATAGGCGGCAGCCATTTGCAATCGAAATGCTGCGCTCTGATTGGATGAAACCACTGCATGCGGCGGCCATTTTCGAGGCGCTTTTTGTCTCCTGCCTGAAAAGGGAGGCATCGCCGAGATGTCGCCGAGACGGACCCTGAACACAAATAGAGCAAAAAGCATCGCCGAGACGTCGCCGAGGCGCCTCCGAGACGGACACTGAACGCGGCCCTGGTAACCCCACGATCCTTCTGCGCACGGCAGTGGGCACAGTGCCGCCACCTGGTGGTTTGTTCATGAACTATTCAGAGACTGCGCTGCAGTTTGCGTGTATTGTCATGACTCAGGCGCGCGGGTGCAGCTTGTCAATAGTGAATCACTACTCAGATATCAATAGCTGCCCTGCCACTCTGCACACCCACTGTGAGGTAGCGGATGTACACAAAGAGACAGATACACACATGCACAACACACAGACACACAAACACACAGACACACATACACACAGACACACAGGCACACATACACACATGCACAGTGTGTCAATAGTGAATCACTACTCAAATATCAATAGCTGCCCTGCCACTCCGCATACCCACTGTGAGGTAGCGGATGTACACAAAGACACACATACACACATACACAACACACATACACACATGCACAACACACAACACACAGACACACAGGCACACAGCCACACAGAGACACATGTGCAGCGTGTCGATAGTGCATCACTACTAAAATATCAATAGCTGCCCTGCCACTCTGCAGACCCACTGTGAGGTAGCGGATGTACACAAAGACACACATACACACATGCACAACACATGACACACAAACACAGACACACAGGCACACAGACACACAGGTGCAGCGTGTCAATAGTGAATCGCTACTCAAATATCAGTATCTGCCCTGCCACTTTGAATACCCACTGTTAGTGTTAGGTAGTGGATGTACACAAAGACACACAGACACACATACGCACATACACAACACACCGACATACAGACATACAGACACACAGACACATGGACACACAGACACACAGGCACAGCGTGTCAATAGTGAATCACTACTCAAATACCTTAGCTGCCCTACCACTCTGCAGACCCACTGTGAGGTAACGGATGTACAGAAAGACACACAGGCACACAGACACACACCACACAGACACACAGACACAGCTGCCCTGCCCTGCCACTTTGAATACACACATACATACATATATACATACATACAGACACACGGACACACATACACACAGGCTCAGCGTGTCAATAGTGAATCACTACTCAAATATCAATAGCTGCCCTGCCACTCTGCAGACCCACTGTAAGGTAGGGGATGTACACAGAGACACACAGACATAGACACACATACACACATACACACATAAACACATACACACATACCCACATATGCACCACACAATACACAGACACACATACACATACACAACACAGCGACAAACAGACATACATACACATAGACCCACCACTCAGACACACAGACACACATACACTCAGACACACACTCACAACACTCAGACACTCAGGCACACAGACACACATACATACACATACACATATGCACACATACACATACATACAGGCACACATACATACCGATACACATACACACATACCCACATACACATACACAACACACAATACACAGACACACATACACAACACAGCGACAAACAGACATACATACACATACATTCAGACACTCAGACACACATTCACAACACTCATACACACAGACACTCAGACACACATACACAACACACATACGCACATACACATACATAACACATCTACACACATATATGCATACACATCGATGCAAATACACACATACACTAGACACAGACAAACAGACACACATACACAACACACATACACAGCACACAGACACACACTTCTCACAGATACACATACAGAACACACAGACACTCATACACCAGGTCACGGTCAAATAGTCACATGGTCACATACTCACATGGACGGGTAGACAAAATATCGTTGTACCGTAATGCCTCATCATTAGTATGCTGTGTGTGTCTATGTCGATGAATCGATTTTCATCTTGCTATATGTACACTGGCTAACCTATACATTCGATAGGAAATCGGTTATATTTATGTACTATATTGCATACCATGTATGTATGGAATTCTCAAACTTGTGGTTTATCGTGAGGAAATTTGCGAAACTGTTGAATTGTTTAAATACATTAGTTAGCTATCCTTGGGAAGCATGACATTTCCCAGTATATAATATAATATATAGCACATGTATCAAATGTATGCAATTCATATAATATAGATACTATTATGATATGCATAGACTATATAATACATGCATAATACAGATTAATACATATGCAATACATATGTGTAAAGTATATAGAATATAAACCATACATGATATATATAATTTATTATACAATAAATGTAATATATTATATATAATCTATTATATACATATAAACGCTCGGAGAATTATTATTATTTATTATTGTTTAATTATTCGATTTGAATATTGTCCAATCGCCGTCGTCCGGGCCTGGCTGCGTCCTTTGGCCCCGGCGCTTGCGCGCAACTCGGTTCAAATCGTCACTTGCCTCCTGTTTTTTGCTTGGAAAGGTCACAGTCTACCTGCTACCTGTGCTTCCTTTGTTTACCTGCGCTACCTGTTGTTCTACCTGGGGCCAACGGACGACTTCAGCTGATTCCTTGAAATCTTCAACAAGGACGATCGTACTGATTGCAGAATAATGGTATCGTGCAAATAATAAAACTTATTCCACAGGGACAGCGGACGACTGATGGAAAATAATTATATTTTGTCGATTTCCACATATACGGATCGACGTTGGAAACGTGTTTACTCATGATAGTCGATCGTTAAAAGTAATCTATTGCTTCATACATAACCAAGGCCAACTGACAACTGTCTCTGTCGTCCAGTGTTACTGACATTAATTGCATATTACATCGTTATCGACGGGCGATTTGTCGATTAATTCGTATAGATTTGAACTGCTCCGTACCGTAACGGACGTTCACCTTACACGGCCGATCAGGCCAACGGACGACTCCTTTCATTTCCAAGTTCACGGACGATTAAACCATCGGACTTTTGACACAGTAACACAGTCTACTCGACTATCTTTTTCGACGATCTGTGTCGACGATTCCGTGTCGATTACTACTCTACTCGACGATCGGTGTCGACAATCGTTGTCGACGAGTTCCGTGTCGATTCTAATGTTTTTCCTTGGGCCAGCGGATGACTACAGGCCAACGGACGACCTATGCCGCTACCATACTGTACTGACTGCGGTTTCAATCACAAGAAGGACGACGCGGCGACTTGTTGTGACCACCAGGAATGGACGACGGTGCGCACAAGAAGTATGGCCTCAAGTAAATCAAAAGACGACTCGGCCTAAGTGACGACGGCAATGGCAGACTTATCGATCGAAGAAAAGGAAGAGGAGGCAAGAGCGGCGATCGAAAAAATCGAGGCAGAGTTACGGCTCCAGGATCTCCAGGACCGGCTGAGTGACTTGCAGGTAGAGAGAGACAGAAGGAGGGCCGGTCGTCCACAGACTAGGGACGAGCCAGCAAGAGACGACGACAAGACAGAGAAGGCCCCCCACAGAACTGAAATTCACGTGAATCCCGAGGAGGCTCGGCCCGAGTGGGGGACAAAGGATAGGGAAGACGAAGGCCACTCTTCCTACGGCCGGTCCCGGAGAAGATCCGGGATGCCGGAAGACGACGATGAACAACACGCTCTCGGAGCGACAGCAGTGCCTCCCGACATAGACGGAGTAAGTGGGCTCTGAAGAAGCATACTCTGGGGGGAAAGGATCTTAGGAAGCTCAATGCCTATGAGCTCATCAATGCTAGTGCTTCCTGGTGCCTCACCATAGCGGACCTGTCCGTGCAAGACCACAGAGCCTTCTTGCAGCATCTCAAGTTTATCACAAATCGGGCGTGGGATGACCATTATAAAGACATTGCTCATGTCGAGTACGATTTGGAGATACGGAAGCTAGCAGAGACGATTGGATTCGCGGCATTCTCCTCCAAATACCAGAGTGAGAGCATGTCCCACTACAGCGACCAGAACCGTAGGCAGAGGAAGACGAGCTTCGGTTCAGGAAGGAAGGCGCCAACCGGACCAGGAAATCGCTCCTGCTACGCCTGGAACTCCGAGGCGGGATGCGACCGCGCAGAGGACTTGTGCCGCTTTAAACACACGTGCTCTAAGTGCGGGGGGAAGGGCCACAAACGCTACAAGTGTAAGGAGTGACTGGGACATGAACATCTCACCGACCGATTCGAGGCAAGTTCTGTGGTAACGGAGCATGAACCCTTATTCGCATATCATGCAGGTAAGTGGGTCAGTGGGCAAACTAGTGCCCAGCTGACTCAGTGGCCCAAGGCAGGTGTGTTGGACAGGGACATGGCTGACAGGGAGACTGTCAGCAGGGAGGTTGCTGAACTGGGTGCTGGCCAGCTTGGGGCTAGCAACTATCGGGAGTACTTGGCCCCCGTGACTAGCCGGGGCCTCGTTCACGGCGTGAGCAGGAGCAGCAACACACGGAATGACAGTGATACACCAACCGAGGCTGAGAGCAGCAACAACATTCATGATGGAGATACACCGATGCACTTTTGCGAGGACATGGGTGACATGACTGACAGTGGAGACGGTGGTGGCCTGGACATTCAAATTGAGAGGAATGGCGAACATTCTGGGCACGATGCCAATGCTAATCCGATTGTTCCCAATGTGCAGGAGGGAGGCGTTGAAACATGTAGCATTTGGGGTACTGTTGATATAAAGGATGTTGACGGCCGATTGCATATTTGGGATGTGGGAGACCACATAATGGTATCTTTATCAGAGTCGATAGGTGGTGATAAGTTGCATTTTAAAGTATATGAATCATGTTTTCATGCCAACTGTGATTGTACCCATTTTATTGCAGGCAACCGCTCCCAGCTTAAGCCCTGTAGATTTGTAGTCGAGTTGTTCTTTAGAGGAGATAATGATCCTGACTCGATTTTTCTATTGTTAGGGGTGGTCTATGGCTTCAGGGTTATAAATGAGGATTGTGATACAACCTATAGCACCAGGGAGAAGAAGGCTAGGAATAACTGGGAGCATGATATCATTTATGAGAAGTTTCAGGGAGAGCTGGCTGCTGGGAACATATCCAGGGTAGACATCCAGCCAAAATGTACACATTCGGTCTTTGTCGTACCAAAAGACGACGGCGGCGGTAGAACCGTTGTTGATTGTAGTAGACCGAAGGGCAACTCGGTAAACCAGTTCACACGAGGCATAGCCACAACTTTTAGCTACAAAACCATCGATACTGTCACAGACTGCATGGAGAAAGGGGACTTTCTATCGACAATAGACATTAAAGATGCTTACAGAGCGGTCTCCATCCACCCATCTGACCGCCCTCGTCAGGGTCTGGCCATTGCCAGGGCCCTGGCTGAGGAGGGAGTCTATTATCTAGATAACAGACTCAGCATGGGTCTTTCCTCCAGCCCTTATATATTTTGCAAAATTTCAGATTTCATTGTCAGATGTGCTCTAAGGGAGGGAGCTACTCGGGTAATTAATTACCTAGATGACTTCTGTGTGTTAGGACGGACTAAATTTGAGGCGATGGGTGCCCAGAAGCTAGTGTTAGGCATCATCCGCAGGCTGGGTTTCTATGTAAGCTATAAGAAAGTGAGCCAGGCTGCCCCGCGGGTGCGCTTCCTCGGGATCATAATTGATTCCAAAAAATTAGAACTCTCCCTTCCGACAGATAAATTAGACAAGATGAGATGGGTACTCGAGACAATGAGGGATCGGAGGAAAGCTTCGAAGAAGGACCTGGAGCAGGTCGGCGGGATCCTAGCCCACTGTGCGAAGGTGATCAGGGGCGGGCGAACCTTTACGAGAAGGATATTCGATATGTCCGCAAAACTCAGGGAGGGCCACCATCGGGTTAGGCTGACCAAGGGGGTCCGTGAAGATCTGGAATGGTGGATCACATTCTCTGGCCACTTTAACGGTAAGGCCAAGATCCTTGGCCACTTTGCCCCCCTGATCTCTTCTTACAGCGATGCATCGGGATGGGGCCTCGCCGCTCTCCATGGTAACGACTGGTTGGTCGGCTCCTTCGTCGAAGCTGACGATAGATTGTTGTCGGGCTATGTTGGTCACCACCACTCGAGCCCCGAGGGCCACGTTGCTACAGCTCATATAAACATTCAGGAGATGGCAGCGGTATACGCTGCCTGCGATAGGTGGTCGCATAAATGGTCGGATGCAACTGTTGTTATGGTTACAGATAGTGCTGTCGTATGGGCCGCCCTGAGCACAGGCAGATCTAGATCAACTGGAATCATGTACTATCTCAGGAGGTTGTTTTGGATGGCAGTTGAGAGGAACTTTGAGTTTAAGTCTGTTTATATTCGTAGTCGGGATAATGTCATCTGTGACTCTCTGAGCCGCCTTGACGACAGTGCTAGTAACACGAGAATTATGAACGATGACCCAGAAGGCGTGCTTTGCTGTAGGGCTAAACTGTGTTGCACTCTACTTTCTTACAGAGATATCTCAGCTGAGGAGTGAGCAAAAGGGTTATCAGGACCATTTCTACGCGCCGAATTCGCTAACAGCAAGGGCTGTTCAAGTCAAGAAATACCTGGACTTTGTAGACACTTTCAGTTCTGATCGCGCTCCTGCTCCATGTTTGGATGAGCAGGTCGTCGCCCTGTACGCAACTTGGCTCGCCCGCACTATGAAGTACAGCTCAATCAAGAATTACCTGAGTGGTTTAAATTATTTTCTAAGACAGAATGGCGCTAGGCCTATTGACTATAACAGTTTTATTATATCCTCGACCCTTAGAGGGATTAAACGGGTCAAGGGTGATGCCCCACACCGGGCTCGACCCTTGCTACCGTCGATGATGAGAAGGATATTTGCTATGCTGTGCTCCTCCCCGGGCCATACAGCTTGGAGAGCTGCAATTTTGGTTTCCTTTAGAGCCCTTCTGAGGAAGGCTCAAGTGACCCCGTCAGACTCGACTCTTCAGAGGCGGGATTTTAAAATCTTTGACTGGGGAATGGTAATAACTATTAGGAAAAGTAAGACCATCCAGTATGCTGAGAGAGTCCTGGAGGTCCCCGTTGCTCGCTGTCCGGACCCGGGGATGTGCGCGGTGCATTGGGTCGAACGGCATTTCACCCAGCTTCCCGCTGAACCCTCTGACGAAGCATTCAGGCTGCCTGATGGGGAGGGGGGTTCGACACCTATGACTTATGCAATTTACCAGCGAACTCTAAAGACTTTTGCTTCGAGGGCCGGTATGGATGTGGAGGACTTGTCTTCACATTCCTTGCGTCGGGGTGGCTGCACCTTCCTATCCTTATGTGGGGCCACTGTGGAAGAGATCAAGGTGCGTGGGGATTGGGCCTCGGAGACAGTCTACGCATATTTGAAAACCCCCTTATCTGTCCGGATTATGGACGACATGAGGGTCGCAGCCACCTTGTGCTCTGAGACAGCTTGATTGGTTTGGGTGGTCGCTTCGGCTTCCTTTGGCATTTATCGCTCAGCCCGGAGTCGATTAAACGATCCAACCCAATCTGCTGCTCTCTTTGTCATTTCGTAGGGAAGTCTTATATTATATATAATCTATTATATACATATAAACGCTCGGAGAATTATTATTATTTATTATTGTTTATTTATTCGATTTGAATATTGTCCAATCGCCGTCGTCCGGGCCTGGCTGCGTCCTTTGGCCCCGGCGCTTGCGCGCAACTCGGTTCAAATCGTCACTTGCCTCCTGTTTTTTGCTTTTATTAGGTAGGGCATTTATCGCTCAGCCCGGAGTCGATTAAACGATCCAACCCAATCTGCTGCTCTCTTTGTCATTTCGTAGGGAAGTCTTATATATAATATATATAATATATATAATACCTAATATGTATAATATATATATATAATATATATACTACCTAATATCCATAATATATATAATATATATATAATACCTAATATGTATAATATATATATATATAATATATATACTACCTAATATGTATAATATATATATATAATATATATAATACCTAATATGTATAATATATATATAATATATATACTACCTAATATGTATAATATATATATAATATATATAATATATATAATATATATATAATATATATAATACATAATATGTGTAATATATTTATAATACATAATATATATAGTACATATTATGTAATATATAATATATATATTATAAAATATGGAATTATGGTGTATATGAAGAGTTCAGGTGCAAAACCCCATAAACACCAATCCAAATATGAGGATAGACATCGGAATTAAACCTTCAAGAATTTAATTTTGTTATATTCCTACTCTTTTTTTATTATTCATTGCTCCATGATCATGTCATCCAGAAAAAATGGAATTAGTAAGAAATACAATTATCTTTAGGTAAAAATCTTGTATTTTAATTATATTTTTGAATTGGAATTTACGGGGTTTTGAACCCTGACCTCTCCATATATAAATATTTAAAATATATGGAATATAATTACATGTATATATATTTTGAATATTTTGAATATTTTGAATATATATATAATATACAGAATATCTAGGATGTAAAAGAACAACAATTAGCATATATATGTACTAAATCCATTTGTCCATTCAATATGATTACAATTTCCAATGACATAGCCAAGGGGAAAAAAAACCTAGGTACTGTAAGTAAACAAACAAAAATCGATATTAACCACCTGTGCCTGTGCACGAGAACAGGTGGGAACATGCGCAGTGGCCCAAACCACCATCTAGATATCGGCAAATATACAGACACCCACTCGAACATGTATCGCACAGCGTGGCTTTTAGGCACTCACGTGGGACTGGCTGTTGGAGTTTTATGTCCTGGCAACATCTCAGGTCATATCAGGACGGATACCGACTTGTGACAGTGCACGCTCATGACCATTGAACCAGCCAAGTGACAGTGCGCACTCATGGTGACTTAATAGTGCTGCCCTACTGGGAAATCAGGCCACCAGCACATTTTCACAGACCACCAGCCCAGGGGCCATATGCATGGGTCGGTGTTAGCGGCGTTTGGTGTTACAGCCTGATACCGTTTAGCTATCACCAAGGTCGGGAACTGTGTCAAGCGGTATGCAGGAGCGCGTAACACTTTCATTATAGCTAAACGTGAATTTATTTATATATTTTGGAAATCCCTCTGCGTCTGGAGCCATATATTAGGCCCAAATCTATTAAATGCTATCATATTTAACAGAATTACATATGCAATAAGTGAAATTTCATGAAATTAACCCTAAATTCGAAGCAATATTAATACTGCTGGCGCGTCGGTGGCGATATTAATATTTTCAAATCGACAAATGTAAACTAAACAAATCGCCGCCACCGACGTCGCATCGACGTTGCTTTCCATACTGGCGGCGGCGGCGGCGGTGGCGGTTGTTTGCATTCGTCGGTTCGACAACATTAATATCGCTGCCTTTGCGGTGGCAGCGTTAATCTCGCTTCAATTTTAGGGTTAATTTAATAAAATTTCACTATTTGACTATGTAACTCTGTTAAATATGACAGCATTGAATAGATTTGATGCCTAACACCACCTGTAAACCAGTTATTTTTCTGGTTTAGCTTAACGTAGTTTAAGCTTGTGGTCTTAGGCGTAACACTGCTCCATGCATACCGACTTTTCGGCGCTAAACCAGAAATCCCGTCTAAACGCATTTTGGCTTGCTAACACTGCTTCATGCATATGGCCCCAGATTTTCGTCCATCATAGGGTTTGCTTGAGATGGGTAAGCTTGTCCACAGAAAGCCCTCGGAAAGAGTAGCCTATGTTTCAGCAGCGGGTTTCCTCCAAAGAAATATGTCAGAATGACAATATGTTTGACGTCCAATAGACGATGATAAAAATCTATGCGCTCTAGAGGCGTCATTCAATAAAACAAACTGTAGTTTTTTTTATATGGAAAACTGTACATCCAGACCACTTTCGTCCTCACATAGCAGGTGTCCTGATATCTGTTCTTTGTTTGGTGGGATTTTATGTCCTAGCACCATCTATCAAGATGCTATTTTAACTAAAGTAAAACCTCTCCATACCGACCCCTCCACAGATCGGCCACTCCCCTATATCAATCACTATATTTGGGTCCCAAAAATAACATTGTAAGGATATTCTAACTCTCTAAACCGACCACCTCCCTAAATGGACCATTTAAAGTCGGTCCCATGGTCGGTCGATTTAGAGAGGTTTTACTGCATATGCTAAGGCAATATCAACATCATTTGCACAATATTCTAAACGTGAACTAAGAAAATTAATAATAATAGCAATACTACAAGAATAATACAAAATATCAAATGACACTAGAGAATAAGAGCAAATCAGAAAAGATCTGTGACAATTATAGAGAGCATATTGAAATAAATGTATCCAGTAAATATAATCATCAAGCTCATTCAATCTCATGTTGTTCACAAACAGACCAACAGGTGGTGACATGTGAATATACCCCACGGGCACAGTAATCCCACTCCACACCCACACCCACCTCCCATAGCCACACCCACCTCCCATAGCCACAATTGGGTAGACTGCTAAAACAACAACACATCAGCCTGTGTGTATGTTAGAGTAATGGTTTATATGATGCCATACATCATAATTTGTTCATATTCCTGGTTATTTCTCATTAACTATGTACAGGACCTTTATTTTAAGACAAGTGTTTATTGGAACAGACCAAGGTGGTTCCCCAGTTAAACTGACTAAAGCCCCGTTCACACGGGGAATGTAAATCGAATCCTAGAATTCGACTTGCCTAGTTTGGGTTACATTTCGCATGTGAACGGGTGGCTGAGGCAGATTAGGGCTGAATCGATTCCTGTTATCCCGATACTGTAAACCACTTGTCGAGGTCGATTACGTGAATCGATTTCTGTGAAGCGGTTTATTTTGCCCATGTGGACGCAATTAGGCAGATTAAGGACGTCACACGCATGCGCAGTCGAGACCTTAGTTTGTTGACTTTCCGGTTGATCAAAAGCGCATATTATATAATTTGGTCTATGAACCGGATAGAGGTCCACATATTCACTGCCCAGCAGAAGTCTTTACGGTTCCAAAACAATATGATTCATTCTATACATATCTAGGTCGAACCCACACTCTCTCGTGCCGACGTCGACTAACCAAAACTGGCGCTGGTTAGTATCGACTTGCTCATGCGCTGATATCGATTTCCGGCCCAAGTACTGCCCGTGTAAACGGGCGTCTAAATCGATTCATATTATTCGCCTTGTCTAAATCGATTAAAAAATTTCCCGTGTGAACACGGCTTAAGTCTATAATACAAGCACCATAATGTTATACCCCAGTCACACAACAGCTCACGACCACTTTGCGACCACCTGAGACCAAAGAGCTGACACTCACCAGTGACATCCTTGCTACCAAAACAATGGTTGCCGATGTCTGGGCGTCACTGGTGAGTGTGGGTTCTTTGGTCTAAGGTGGTCGCAAACTGGTCGTAAGCTGTAGTGTGACTGGTGTATCATAGGCAAAAGAAGAGTTCTCAATTTTAATGTAATTTCAATGTAATTTCAATGGACAGAGTATTCAAGGGAACATATTTGTATCATAGACACTGCAAACCGTTATTTAAGCTCTATTTAATGGTATGTTTTGTTAGGTTATATATTCAATATTAAACAAGCCCATTAAAGCTCACCCCTATCACTATTAGTTTCTATGTGAACACAGTCTTGGTTTTTCAATACGCCTTGAGAAAGCAAGATGTTTAGAATTCCTAGTCCTGGCCCCTCCCTACCTGTCTATAGTCACATCAGGATGGGTACCGACTTGCAACTGCACACTCATAGCGATGCTATACTGCGTGATAGTGCTGCCCCACAGGGAAATCAGGCCACCATGACCCAATATCCCACTCAGTCACATTATCCCGATACTGAGCAAACCAGTCCTTGCCCTATCCTAGTAGTAATGTCGAGCACCAGGCTAGATAGCGACAAGTATCAATTGTGTAAGTCATTGGTTTGACTCGGGTGGGATTAGGCCAACGCGTCGGATCCATAGGCCTACTGTCATCGGAGGGATGATCAAATGAAAGAATGACAGTTACTACATTGAAAGAAATTGTTTCCAGATGACAAGAGTTTGGTCGATCATAAGGTTTGCTGGAGACAGGTAAGCCTACTCATGTACACCCATAGAGAGTGTTGTTTGTTGTTGGGGTTTTACATGCTGGCAACATCTAAGGTCATATCAGGATAGTTGCCGACTTGTGATAGTGCGCACTCATGGCAACTTCATAGTGCTGCCCCGCTGGGAAATCAGGCCGACGGCACAATGACCCGATATCCCACTCAGTCACATTATCCTGCCACTGAGCTAACCAGTCCTTGTCCGATCCTATTAATGCCGAGCACCAGGTTAGGAAGTGACACATTTCAATTTTATAAGTCATTGATTTGACTCGACTGGGAATCAAACTCCCAACCTTCCACATGGGAAGCCTGCGCTCTACCGATTGGGCCTCCGCGGCCGATCTGTACTGTCATCGCAGGGATAATGAAATGAAAGAAGTACAGTTAGTACACACAAAGAAATTGTTTGCTGATGACAAGAGATTCGTCGATCACAGAGTTTGCTGGAGACAGGTAAGCCTATTCACACAAAGAGGGTAGTTCAACTTCTGCGCATGCACACACTGACAAAAGTCAATTATTTAGCGAAAGGAAAGTTTGTTTTTATTTAATGACGCCTCTAGAGCACATCAATTTTTATCATTGGCTATTGGACGTCTAACATATGGTCATTCTGACATTTTTTATTTGGAGGAAACCCGCTGCCACCACATAAGCTACTCTTTCCAATAAGCAGCAAGGGGTCTTTTATATGCACTTGCCCACATATAGGACAGCACATGCCACAGCCTTTGATGAACCAGTTGTGGACCACTGGTTGGAACGGAAAATAGACCAAACTGCAAAGGTGTCTACTGAGTAGGATCGATAGGGTGCCCCACACCTTCACAGGTGGACACTCTAAACCACGGAAGATACGTTCCACTCCAATTATTTAGAAATCCAGAAGACCAGACGGGATGATCGAATGAGTTGAGCGTCCATCTCCCGTTTTGGTAGATCGTGGGATTCGAACCCATGGGTCCAAACCCTGCTCGAGTCAAACCAATGTCTGAAAATTGATATTGTCGCTTCCTAGCTAGGAGCTCAGCATTATTAGGATAGGGCAAGGACTGGTTAGCTCAGTGTCAGGATAATGTGACTGAGTGGGATATTGGGTCATGGTGCCAGTGACTTGGTTTCCCAGTGGAGCAGAACTACATAGTCGCCATGAGTGTGTACTGTCACAAATCGGTACTTGTCCTGATATGACCTTAGATTTTGTTTGTTTGGTGTTGTTTTACGTCCTAGCAACATCTAAGGTCAGGATGGGTACCGACTTGTGACAGTGCGCACTCATGACAACTTTATTGTGCTGCCCCACTGGGACAACAGGCCACCAGCATGATGACCTGATATCCCACTCAGTCACATTATCCTGACACTGAACCAACCAGTCATTGCCATAACCTAATAATGACGAGCGCCAGGCTAGGAAACGACAAGTATCAATTTTTAAGTCATTGGTTTGACTCGACTAGGATTCGAAGCCACCAACTCATGGGTTCAGCTCTCCCAATCTCCCAAAACAGCATACAGACGCTGTACCCAATCAGCCACCCCGTCTTGTCATATGACCTTAGATGTTGCCAGGGTGTCAAACCCCAACCAACAACAACCCTTCCCAGCTAATTGGAAGCACCTGGTAGGGAAAGCACCTGGTGAGGCCAACACTACAGGTGAGACCAACACTACAGCTGGCCAGCATTGAAAACAAGCCTGGGTACCCAGGCTTACATGCTATGGACAGAATAAATACAGCCTCAATAAAAAAAAAGAAAAAAAAAAAAGAAGAAAAAAAAAGAAAGGAATTGTCTACAGATGACAGATTTTTGTCCGTCATAGGGTTTGCTGGAGACAGGTAAACCTGTCACACAAAGAGCGTAGTTCAAGCTCTGTGCATGCACAACACTGACAACAGTCAATTATTTAAGTCATGCATTTCGCCTGACTTCGGGCTGATTGCGCATGCGTATTGTACCGCTGGTGGGCATGTGGCTTCCGGCGGCTATTCAGGGGTGGACGAAAAACCCTGGAGACTAGGGGGCCGTCAACTGCCTTCCCGACAAACCCAGCAAGCATCCACTTCCGGTCAGCAATTACTGGGTGATGCATACGTGACAAAGAACGCAGGACACGCACCAAAGCAATCACCAAGCAGGCCTCGCCAGATCCTTTAAACATATAGATATCTAGTAGTCACACACCTCGTCTGTCACACACAGCGCACACCGCACACCGGACTCAACACACACAAGACACACCGAGGCAATCATCACAAAGCAGGCCTCGCCACACAACACACTCCGCACACCGCACAAACAACACACAACAAACCCCTCTCACCATACACACACCACACACCAAGGCAACCATCATAAAGCAGGCCTCGCCACACAACACACTCCGCACACCATAAACACAACACACAACACACCCCGCTCACAACACACACAACACACACCAAGACAATCATCACAAAGCAGGCTTCGCCACACAACACACTCCACATACCACACACAACACACTCAACACACACCGAGGCAACCATCACAAAGCAGGCCTCGCCACACAACACACAACACACACCGCACACAACACCCCCCCGCTCACCACACACACAATGCACACCAAGACAATCATCACAAAGCAGGCCTCGCCACACAACACACTCCGCACACCGCACAAACAACACACAACAAACCCCTCTCACCATACACACAACACACACCAAGACAACCATCATACAGCAGGCCTCGCCACACAACACAGTCCGCACACCATACACACAACACACAATGCACCCCGCTCACAACACACACAACACACACCAAGACAATCATCACAAAGCAGGCCTCGCCACATAACACTCTGCACACCGCACACAACACACACAACACACCCCACTCACCATACACACATCACATACCAAGGCAATCACCACAAAGCAGGCCTCACCACACAACACACTCCGCAAACAACACACATCGCCAGATCCTTTAAACATATAGATATATAGTAGTCACACACCTCGTCTGTCACACACAGCGCACACCGCACACCGGACTCAACACACACAACGCACCGAGGCAATCATCACAGAGCAGGCCTCACCACACAACACACTCCGCACACCGCACAAACAACACACAACAAACCCCTCTCACCATACACACAACACACACCAAGACAACCATCATACAGCAGGCCTCGCCACACAACACACTCCGCACACCACACACAACACACAATACACAAAACACCCCGCTCACAACACACAACACACACCAAGACAATCATCACAAAGCAGGCCTCGCCACATAACACTCTGCACACCGCACACAACACACACAACATACCCCACTCACCATACACACAGCACACACCAAGGCAATCACCACAAAGCAGGCCTCACCACACAACACACTCCGCAAACAACACACACAACACACACTGCAGTCACCACGCACATAGCACACACTAAGGCAATGACCACAAAGCAGGCCTCGCCACACAACACACTCCACACAACACACACAACACACCCTGCTCACCACAGACACATCACACACCAAGACAATCATCACAAAGCAGGCCTCGCCACACAACACACTCCGCACACCGCACACAACACACACAACACACACTGCACTCACCACACACACAACAAATACCAAAACAATCATCACAAAGCAGGCCTCGCCACACAACACACTCCACACACTGCACACAACACACTCAACACACACCAAGGCAATCATCACAAAGCAGGCCTCGCCACACAACACACTCCACACACCGGACACAACACACTCAACACACACCAAGGCAATCATCACAAAGCAGGCCTCGCCATGCAACACACTCCGCACACTGCACACAACACACTCAACACACCCCGCTCACCACACGCACAACACACACCAAGACAATCATCACAAAGCAGGCCTCACCAACAACAAACTCGCACACCGCACACAACACATACACAAGAGACCGCGCTGACCACACACACAACACATACCAAAACGATCATCACAACACAGGCCTCGCCACACAACACACTCCACACACCGGACACAACACACTCAACACACACCAAGGCAATCATCACAAAGCAGGCCTCGCCACGCAACACACTCCGCACACTGCACACAACACACTCAACACACCCCGCTCACCACACGCACAACACACACCAAGACAATCATCACAAAGCAGGCCTCGGCACACAACACACTCCGCACACAACACACACAACACACCCTGCTCACTACGCACACAACACACACCAAAGCAATCATCATAAAGCAGTCCTCACCAGGTGCTTTAAACATGTAGTATTCACGAACCTCGTCTGGCACACACAACGCACATCATGCAATACACACCACACACCACACAATATACACCAAGGCATCACCACAAAACAGGTCTCACTAGGTCCTTTAAACATAGAGTATTCACAGACCTCACCTGACACACACAGTGCACACACAAACCACACACTGAACACCACATAATACACACCACACACATAACACACACCACACACACCACATGCAACACGCAGCAAGGCAATGTGTGTTATGCTCGCTAATTTGTAAAGGTCCTTTTTGCATACGATCAAAATGTGTCATCCATAGCTTGATCATTTTGAAAGTGAGCAGAGTGACAGTTGGCTCACGGTGTAGAGGAGGCGGGGAGGAGAGAATGTGAATAAGAGAGTTATTGTGAATAACATGGAAGTTAAGGTGGTTAGAGAGAAAAATTAAGGGGCTGCCGTTATTTATATCCATATAATAAATTATATAGTACATATATGTATTCCTAACTGGAGTCTCCCGGCCCGTGCATCGGGGGGTGGGGGGCGAGGTGCATGCTGGTACCCACTCCGACCCCCGAGCGGAGGGGGGTGGAGCAGGAGACCGCTGCAGAGCTTATTAATGCGATAAAGGGTTTATCACTATCCGTCTATACATATATAAGAAATAGCACACATAATATGCTTAAGGCCCTGTCACATCTCACCGGATTGGGGGAAACGGAGAGAAAACAAACAATATCCGGTTTGTGTCCGTACAAGGTTTGAACATGCACAAAACTAGGAATGGATGCCGCCGGATTGACGTCTATGGTTCTTGTCCGGTTTGATTTCGTTTCGTCTGTTGGCTATCCGTTTATGGCCGTTTCATGTCTGTTTCATGTCCGTTTCATGTCCGTTTGTAGACCCGATGTTGCCACACTTTGACACATTTTAATACATTTTGATACTTATCACCACCGGACTAGACAGTTCTGTCCGTTGCACTTTAGGCATTATGGTAGTCAATTTGTATAGCACATATCTAGACAAAATGCTAAGCTTTACTTCTACTAACTAATATTATGTCAAATAGTACCTGGAAATTTGAAAATGCTAGACCTTGAATTAGTTGAATTTGAATTATTCTGCGCTATAAGAGTCACTGAAATTAATAATTACTTATTGCACATCGTTGATTTGATGTGCTACTTCCTTAAAGGTGCATATTCCGATCATTTAAGCCCCTGTCACACCTCGCCGGATTGAGGAAACGGAAAGAAACGAACAAAGTCCGTTGATATTCGGCAAAGTTTGGTTTGTGTCCGTTGCATATCCGTTGCATATTCGTTGATATCCAGACCGATCTATTACAAGTTTTGAACATGCACAAAACTTGGAACGGATGCCGCCAGAATGACATCTATGGTTCTTGTCTGGTTTGAGTTTGTTTTGTCCATTGGCTATTCGTTCATGTACGTTTCATGTCCATTTCATGTCCGTTTCATGTCCGTTCGCCGGTGGCCTTTGACCCGATATCGCAACATTTTGACACATTTTAATACATTTTGATACTTATCATGCCCGAACACCACCGGACTAGACAATTCTGTCCGTTGCTCAATCCGGCGAGGTGTGACAGGGGGCTTTAAGTAAATGTTTTTGTTTTTGAAAATTTGCTGGTTTCATCAGACGATACACATTTAAGCTTTTTGGTGTGGGTTTATATTGATATTTTTCTTTCTGTTTGGATTTGCTAAAAGTTTTGCCCGTTTAAATCAAATGCGTACATATATAATTTTGTTCTTTACTCGTCTGACATGTACCAGATTACACTGTTTCATTTTCAACTTTCAACTTTTCAACTAATTCAAACTTTTTTTAAATTGTTGGTGCGCAAACACGCGACAGTCTATAAAAAGCGCCTGTCTTCAATGTTCAACTTTACACCCAGACCAATGGTCGAGTCAAATCAATGACATACAAATTGAATCCTGCCACTTCCTAACCTGGTGCTCGGAATTATTAGGATAGGGCAATGACTGGTTGGCTCAGAGTCAGGATAATGTGACTGAGTGGGATATCAGGTCATGGTGCTGGTGGCCTGGTCTCCCAGTGGGTCAGCACTATAAAGACGCCATGAGTGCGCACTGTCACAAGTCAGGACCCGTCCTCATATGTCCATACATGTTTCCAGGAGGTAAAACTCCAACAACGAACCACCCAGACCAATGGCGTCCTGATATACCAGGGGCCATATGCATGAAGCAGTGTTAGCGAGCCAAAACGCGTTTAGAAGGGATTTCTGGTTTAGCGCCGAAAAGTCGGTATGCATGGAGCAGTGTTAGGCCTAACACCACAATCTTAAACTAGGTTAAGCTAAACCAGAAAATAGCTGGTTTACAGGTGGTGTTAGTTATCAAATCTATTCAATGCGATCATATTTAACAGAATTACATACGCAATAAGTGAAATTTAAGCAAATTAACCCTAAAAACGAAGCAATATTAACGCAGCAGCCGCATTGGCGGCGATATTAATAGTTATATTTTCGAATCGACGAACGTAAAGTAAACAAATC
Organism: Branchipolynoe longqiensis; assembly: GCA_030323885.1. NCBI lineage: Eukaryota > Metazoa > Annelida > Polychaeta > Phyllodocida > Polynoidae > Branchipolynoe > Branchipolynoe longqiensis. The sequence continues at coordinate 15,932,248 of CM059194.1, read as the reverse complement.
GCCGCCGCCGTCGCCGCCGAATCGGCGGGAATTTCTTGCGCCCAAATTAGGCTCAAATCTATTGAATGCGATCATATTTAACAGAATTACATACGCGATAAGTGAAATTTAAGCAAATTAACCCTAAATTCGAAGCGTTATTAAGGCTACCGCCGCATTGGCGGCGTTATTAACAGTTATATTTTCGAATCGACGAACGTAATGTAAACAAATCGCCGCCGCCAGCGCATCGACGTCGCGTTCCATACTGGCGGCGGCGGCGATTTGACAATATGAATAACGCCGCCAATGCTGCGGCTACATTAATATCGTTTCGAATTTAGGGTTAAATTGATAAGATTTCACTTATTGCGTATGTAATTCTGTTAAATATGACAGCATTTAATAGATATATGGCTAAAAACGCAGAGGGATTTCCCAAATCTATAAATACATTCACGTTTAGCTAACACTCACCGTTTAGGCCGCCATGCATACGTTTTCGACGACGCCGATAAACGGTGATAGCTATACAGTGTTAGAGGAATAACACCACAGGCCGCTAACACTGCTCCATGCATACGGGCCCTGATGTCCTCTCATTGAATGGGCAAGGAAATGAAAACAAAAACAGATTGTACATTGAACAAAAACTAAAAATGTCCGCCCTTCCCAGGGGGTCACTGAGGCGGGGTAATACTGTAAAATGGAGTCCAATTTTATGTGATATCCCTCAATTCAATGCTAATGCCTGGAAGATTAGTTCGTCCTCTGACCCACCTATTGACCTCTGGAGTCATCACAGCCCGGAGGAGGTGTCTGTAGGTGCATGCTCCACAACATCACCTGGAGGCTATAATTACCTGATCGCCATATATATATATATACTTTACATACAAATATTTGTCTTGTCAGCTTTTGTTCTCTCGGCGCCTATCTAGGCCTAATTGATAGTTCTGATGCTAGAAATAACCCTAAAGCGAATGATCTTCAATGTCTGGAATATTTAAAGTACATTGGATTATCTGATTATGCGTGGCAACGTCATCATCTATGCATCATGTAGACGGGCCAGGTATTGTGTCGTCGGGGTGGTGAACATGGGAATGTTTGCGCCTAGAGTGGGAATCGAACCCATATCTATTGCATTCCGGGCCAGTATGCTAAGCATTCCACCACCTAGGCTCCCTGATATGGATTTTCTTATATTCTAAACACTGTTATATTTATATTATTTGGATCTCAATAAAGACAAGATGATAAGTGCTTGGTTGAGAACGATGACTCTGGCTGGACAAACACTATCAGTCTACCAATTGAACAAAATCTACTTGAACAGAATCTTGTGGCAAATGGGACCGATAGTCGGTGATGCATACGCACGTAAGCTGCTCGCGAGGGGTTTGCCTGCATGTGAGCAACCAAATGCGCCCAGGCCGCTCAACCAACTGTGAGCAGCCCCACCGTAGGTGCCAAAGGGTTAGTTCGATAAATAATATTTATATAATCTGTTGTATTATATTCCCCATAAATAGCTGCTGTACATATTGGAAGAAGACAAAGGTAGGGGTTGAATAATTTTAATCTCTGGCAAGGATTATAGGCCCTTGCCCCTAAAACAAAAGAAAAAATCCTCCGGTGCGACTGATACTATCTTGTGAGCACCCATTGGAGGGGAGGTGGGCCGCAGGTGGCGCCACCTGTCAAGTGCGGAGTCTTATGGAGTATAACAATCAGTAATATCAATAATATCAGTAATATCAACAATTTGAACAATTCCCTTCCGTATTATTATACTCGCCTAATGCGTTATACATCACATATATGTATATATACATCTATAGAAGTGTCCTTTTTAATAGGACCATTTGAACTGCCATGGGTATGCAGGTAATGCAGTACCTCGGATACCTTAGGTGCTAAAATACCCCAGGGAGTTTGACGCCCCTGCCTTGCAAAGTTGTAAACCACTGCCTTGTGGTACAAGTTCTGGTTCTTGATAGAATCAAAGGCTAATGGAGCAAACCCTAACAGAAAACCATGTCATCATGGCAGCATCATCCCAACATCTCCCGACCAGCCACTGCAGGGACAAATTGTTTGCGCCTGTCTTGACATGTTCTTGCCAGTGTGAGACCTCTATTAGCTCCCTGGGAGAGTGCCGCTAGTAACTTGCAAAAGCCAGCAGCACTTCAACACTTTGCAAGCAACTTTTATGAAATGTACAACCACACAAAGCGGCGGTTAAGTAATGAAAGCAGTCTTTGTCGCATTGCGACTGACAGCATGATGATGATGATGAACTGCCATTCAGAACACAAAACACACCTTCCCTTAATACCTACATTGTGTAAATAATACCTTGAAGGTGATGCAAATGGGAAATATTGAACCTAGAGCGGGATTCGAACCCGCCGTTATTTCCATTCCGGCGCTAGCATCTTAACCATTAGACAATCTAGACTCCCTGTTGAAATCCCCCTATCCCCCACACCTACCTGTCCATGTGGCTCCTTGTCTGAGAGGTCAGCGCAGACTTCTATAATAAGATATTCTCTAGCGAGCTGAGCATTTAGGTTACTCCTCCCTCAGTCATCGACTGGAGGAGCCTTAAGGCTGCATAGTCTGATGAAATATCAAATTTTCAAAACCAAACCAATTATCTAGATTTGATTTTACATATCTAACTTAGATACTGATGCACTTATTAAGCATTCATTTCTGCGTAGAAGGCAATACTGAGTCAATTTAAGAGAACCTGTTACTGCAGAAGTCTATGGTGTCAGAGTTGAGGCAAGCTTGCCAAAACTAATTTTCCATGTTTACACTCAAAATATCTCAAAAGTTTACCATTTAAAATAAAAGTAACTTTGAACTAATGTAAAGTAGACACTAGTGATCGATCTAATATATTTATCTCAGAAAAAATACAGAAATTCAAAACCATCGGACTATGCAACTTTAACATAGTCATCTACTCAGTGACCGGCTCAGCCTGACACAACTGGTGAGTGTCCACATGTTGAATCCATTTATGGAGACACTAGAATGACCACCCCCCCCCCCCCCACCCACAATACACTGAATAAATCTGTACAGTCCGATGAAGCATCACATTTTCAAAACCAAAACAATTACCTAGAATTGTTTATACATAAATAACTTAGGTAACGACACACTTCTTAAGCATTTGTTGCCATATAGAAGGGAATACTGGGCCAATTGAATATAAGCTATTACTGCTGAAGCCTATGGTGACAGAGTTTTGTCATGCCTACCAAAACTAATTTGACATGTTTCCATTTCAAATATCTCAAAAGTTAGCCATTTAAAATAAAAGTTACTTCAAAGTAAAGTAAGGTACGTTATAGCAATCATCAACACACGCAACGCATGCACCACATAACATGCACACCACACAATACACACCACACAATACACACCACACAATACACACCCCACAAAACACACCACACAATACACCCCCACACTACACCCCCACACTACACCCCCCACAATACATCCACCACACAATACACCACACAATACACACCACACAATACACCACACACTACACCACACAATACAACACACAATACACCACACAATACAACACACCACACAATACACCACACACTACAACACAACACACAATACCCCACACATTACACCACACACACCCAATACATCACACACTATGCACACCACACAACACACCATACAATCACACACCACACAATGCACACCACACAATACACACAACACAATACACACCACACACTGCACAACACACAATACACAGCACACAATGCACACCACATAATACACACCACACAAGGCACACCACACAATACACACCACACAATACACACCACACAATACACACCGCACAATGCACACCACACACTGCACAACCCACAATGCACACCACACAGTACACACCACACAATGCACAACACACAATGCACACCACACACTACACACCACACAGTACACACCACACAATGCACACCACACAATACACACCACACAATACACACCACACAATATACACCACACAATACACACCACACACTACACACCACACAATACACACCACCCAATACACACCACACAATACATACCACACAATACACACCACACAATGCACACCACACACTGCACAACCCACAATGCACACCACACAGTACACACCACACAATGCACAACACACAATACACACCACACACTACACACCACACAGTACACACCACACAATGCACACCACACAATGCACACCACAGAATACACACCACACAATATACACCACACAATACAGACCACACACTACACACCACACAATACACACCACACAATACACACCACACAATGCACAGCACATAATGCACACAACCCAATACACACCACACAATGCATACCACACTCTACACACCGCACTCTACACACCACTCAATGCACACCACACAATACACACCACACAATATACACCACATAATACACACCACACACTACACACCATACAGTACACACCACACAATACACACCACACAATACACCCCCCCACAATACATACTCCTTACATATCTGACACAACATACATAACACACACAATACAGACCACACACACCCCGCAAACTTTATCTCATAAAAATGGTAGAAACTCAAAACCACCGAGCTATGCAACTTTAAACATTAATCATTGAAGCCAAGTATCCTGGGTGGCTGCTTTGCTCTGCTTGAAATAGGGGTGGTAGCTGCTTTGGCGCCCTGCCTGCCTATCTATAAAAGCACCTCACATTCCCAGAACCAGCCTAAGTGTGACTGGCCGATTTGCATAAGAGAATAGAGTTGTGTTGAGGTTAAACCCAGATCTAAAATTACTTAAAGCCGCATAGTCCGATGAAAGCATCACCTTTTCGAAATCAAAGCACTTACATATATTTTGATCATGCATTTTCCAACTTTAGATCGATGTTGGTGCACTTATTAAACATGTGTTGCTGCATAGAGGGGAATAACAAGTGGCTGGACCTGTTACTGCTGAAGCCTATTGTAAAATGGTTAAAGCTTGAATCTGTGGCTGTGTAGGCAGGCTATGGTGACATCAATACAGACAAAGAGAAAGGAAGCGTATAAAGTGTAAATAAGAAGAGAGAGTCTAGCCCTCTGGTTTATTATGTATATGGTTTACATGGGTTCACCCCAGCCCTTTCCCCCAATGGAAAACAAGCATTCTTGGCCTCACCAATAGGGATCCAGCATTCCTGGTCCCCCTGGCTTCCAGTGGCCTGCCCACCACCACCAAGCTGTGTGGCCCCATGGCCACCACCAACCTTGACCTTTGAGTGTGGTGATCACAATCCCAGCAGAGGGGGTAGGGTCTGAGTGCCCTCACCCATACCTGCCAGCACCACTATGTCTATTTACATCCCACTCAGGCACCACTAGCCCTTACATATATATATATATATATATATATATACATACATGTGCCTGGTCACATACACTGATCAGTAATAGAACATTTGCATTCCCCCTGTGCCGTTTATCGGTATATTTTGCACTATATTCTCAGAATTTCAACATCCATGCTTAAATTAATTTTGCATCTTTTCACTTAAAATATCTCTAAATTTAGCCATTCATTATAAAAGTTATTTCAAACCAAAGTAAAGTAGATTATAAGGATCAGCCTAATATATTTATCTTCAAAAGAAAATTGGCAGAGACTCAAAAGCATTGGACTATGCAGCTTTAAGTCCCATAATATATGTTATAACCTACTAGCAAAGAGTCCAGTTCCGATGCAACACTCTACTTATTTAAAGCTGCATAGTCCGATGAAATATCAAATTTTAAAAACCAAACCAATTATCTAGTTTAGATTTTACATATCTAACTTAGATACTGATGTACTTATTAAGCATTTGTTTCTGCATAGAAGGCAATAATGAGTCAATTTAACAGAACCTGTTACTGCAGAAGTCTAAGGTGTCAAAAGCTTGCCAAAACTAATTTTCTATGTTTGCACTCAAAATATCTCAAAATTGTACTATTTAAAATAAAAGTAACTTTGAACTAATGTAAAGTAGATACTAGTGATCGATCTAATATATTTATCTCGGAATAAATACAAAGATTCAAACCCATCGGACTATGCAACTTTAATAAATCAAGTATAACTCATATACAATGACAGAGACAGTCCAATTAAAAATCTAAAATTTAAGACCTAAATGCACTGGGATTGGTCCCACTGCTTCACTAGTCACAGCTGGTCCAGTGTATTATTAACAAGCCCCACCCCAACAACATTATTCATAAACTCACATAACTACCTACATTAGAGTTACACTAGAATATTCCTAACAAACTGACATTTATATACCACTTGCCTAACTGCAACTGAACATTAAAACTTACTACAACTTCACCAACTGAATACAGAAGATAACTTCTGCTTACATTCTAAATACTATGTAAATACTCACAACGATCTGACTACTATTGATCTAGTTATATGACACTACTATTACCATATTGCTATATAACCTGTGGGTTACAGAATTTAATTGTCTTATATGCTGCAAATTGTGTTTTCAACAGTTATTGTATACCTTATTCTATATACCTTTTGTGTAAATAACCCTGAATTGAAAAATGGGTGGAAGACCAATGCTTCGGCACTGACAAAAGACTTATTCAGCAGAATAAACATATTTACCACACAAAAAATTACTTCAGCATATACATTAGCAGTGATCACTGGGAAGATAGACTGAAACAAACCTTGTCTCTAATATAAAGTGCGTGTTAACTAATTTGTTGGCAACAGTCGATGACCTGTTTGGTAATCGGGTCTGGTTGACAGTACCACTCTCCCCCCTACTCCCCACATCTCCACACCCTCACATCTCCAGACCTCCACGCCCTACACCTCCAAACCTCCACACCAAACACCTCCACACCTCCACCCGACCACACCACCACACCACCACACCACCACACCTCCACACCCCCAACCCTCACACCTTCACCCCGACACCTCCCCCACCGACACCTCCCACACTGACACCTCTACCCCTACCTCCACACCCCCACACCCCAACACCTCCACCCCCCACTTCCACACCCCCACCTCACACCCCCACCGCTCCACCCCCACACCTCCACCCCCACACCTCCACACCTCCTCACCTCCATCCCACACCCCAACCACCACAACCGCGCCCCACCCCATATCCCCATACGTCCACCCCCACACCTCCACACATACATACACCAAAAGGGGGGCAGTGGGTGAGACGAGAGGCAAAGTGCTGCTGGTATAGCGGTCATCCCGGTCACACACAGGTACAATTGTCAGTCTGTCAGTCTGTGAGAGACACTAGTAGGTCTACACCAGCGTGCTGGAGACGCTGCTTGGTTGGTTGGTTGCTGCAGTTTGACATCCTGCCAACATTTATGGACAGATCAGGATGGGTACGACTTGTAACAGTGCACACTCATTTCTTTCTTGAAGATTTATACTGCCTATCATGGATAAGTCTGAATAGACTTGTTTTCACCGTTAGACAATTTGTTGTTAGAAAGCCCGAGCATACACTTTTACCAACCCAAGGGATTTTTAACCTCCCACACCACGTAGACATGGTATGAGAGCAACTGGCCTTTGATGACGCTGTAAATTATACACACCGGTGGAAATCCAAATTGGTAGAGGTGGGGCACAGGGAATCGAACCACTGACCTTCAGATTAGGAGTCCGACCTGGAAAAAAGGCAGACACTCTAACCACTCCACCACAGAGAACACCACTCATGGTGACTTTAGAGTGCTGCCCCACTGGGAAATCAGGTTGCAGGCACCATGACCCGATATCCCACTAAGTCACATTATCCTGACACTGAGCCAACTAGTCCTTGCCCTATCCTATTAATACCAAACACCAGGCTAGGAAGCGACAAGTTTCAATTTAAAAGTCATTGGTTTGACTCGACCGGGAACCAAACTCCCGATCTTCCACATGCCAGGCCCACGCTCTACCCACCTCATTACATTGGTGATTGCGTCATTCAAGTCCACCTCAGTGTCCGAGGAGTCACCAGCAAAGTGTTAGCGTCTGACACCTCACACTGCACCTCAGTGTGCCCGGATTTGGTAATGACTAGTCAGGTATTAAGCCAATTTTGTAGGCTATCAATTCTGCCGACTGTTAATCTTTCCAACCCTGTACACCTCCCCTGAAGGTTCTACCCCTCCAGCCCCCACCACTCTCTCCTGCGTCATTCTTCTTCCACACTCTCCTCCACTCTCTCCACCACCCTCTCCTCCACTCTCTCCACCACCCTCTCCTCCACTCTCTCCATCGCCATCTCCTCCACTCTCTCCATCACCCTCTCCTCCACTCTCTCCACCACCCTCTGCCTTCCTCCACTCTATCCACGACCCTCTCCTCCACTCTCTCCATCGCCATCTCCTCCACTCTATCCACCACCCTCGCCTCCAGTCTCTCCAACACCCTCTCCTCCACCATCTCCACTCTCTTCACCACTCTCTCCTCCACTCTCTCCAACACCCTCTCCTCCACCCTCTCCTCCACTCTCTCCAACACCCTCTCCTCCACTCTCTCCAACACCCTCTCCTCCACCATCTCCTCCACTCTCTCCACCACCCTCTCCTCCAGTCTCTCCAACACCTTCTACTCCACCATCTCCTCCACCCTCTCCTCCACTCTCTCCTCCACCTTCTCCTCCACTCTCCCCACCACCCTCTCCTCCACTCTCTCCTCCACCATCTCCTCCACTCTCTCCTCCACCCTCTCCTCCACTCTCTCCTCCACTCTCTCCTCCACCCTCTCCTCCACTCTCTCCTCCACCATCTCCTCCACTCTCTCCTCCACTCTCTCCTCCACTCTCTCCACCATCCTCTCCTCCACTCTCTCCTCCACTCTCTCCACCATCCTCTCCTCCACTCTCTTCACCACCCTCTTCTCCACTCTCTCCACCACCCTCTACTTCACTCTCTCCACCACCATATCTTCCACTCTCTTCACCACCCTCTCCTCCACTCTGCCCACCACCCCATCCTCCACTCTCTCCACCACGGTCTCCTCCACTCTATCCACCAGCCCTCCCTGCTCCATCTCCATCACCCTCCCTCCACCCTCTCTACCACCCTCCCCCACCCTTCCATCACCCTCCCTCCATTCTCTCTATCACCCCCCCCACCCTCTCTACCACCCTCCCTCCAACCTCTCCATCGCCCTCCCTTCATCAACCTCATCACCCTCCCTCCATTCTCTCCATCACCTGCCTCCACCCTCTCCACCACCGTCCCTCTACCCTCTCCATCACCTTCCCCCGCACCCTCCCCCCGCCTCCCCCACCACCCACCACCAACCATCCACCACCCTCCACTTCCACCTTACTCACTACCACCCAACCACCACTGCCTGTCTCATCTGCTAACCATCCATCCATGCACTCATACCCCCCACCCCACTGGGTGGGCGGGGCCTATTTACTATCCGACCACTGGAGGGAGGAGGATCCCGTCAAACCTCAGTCGACTTCTCAAGCGGACACACAGACAGATCCGACAGTTCCTCCAGGGGGTTAAGAGCCAGGACTCAGTGCTCCAGTACTGACAGAACTTACTTATCCAGGATCAGTGAAACACACATACCCACATATATATATAGCCTGCAAATGGGATAACACAAGTGGGGGTATTGGTATCGACAGTATTATGTGACGTTGGCTGTACGCGGGTAGACTTGAAGCACAGGATTCATCACGGCTTCTGTCATTCAGATACAGCACTCAGAGGGTGCGATTAATCAGTTATTGGAAACTCGCAGGCAGCTAAGCCAACAAACACCAATCTGCACACTCCGAAGAGGCATAGAGCAAAGGTTTATGTACACAGTGCCACATCACACACATGCACACACACATACACACAGGAACAACAGTGGTTTATGAAGAAACATAGACTCACTTCCGGATTCAGGAAGCCAAGTTGAAAGCCACATTGGAAGCCAAGTTGGAAGCCACATTGGAAGCCACACCACCTGACCCGCCTGAGGTAAGCCGCTTTATAGGTCACTATCGGAGTCAACCTGACCCCGACCGGCTTGAATTGTGTACACCCGCGGCTTAAGCGGCTCCCTAACGAGGCATTGGTGTTCTCTGGAATTGAAAGCAGCTAGCCTTCCATATTGCAGATAACAGCTATATACTACAGACATTGGCTTCTCGCATACAGGATTGAACCTGAGTGGAAGCAACCCAAAGACAATTCGCGAAGCAACCAGAGATTATTTATTTGGCTGGAAGATCACCCTGTTGGGAAAGCCATCCAGTTAGTTAGTTCATTATAGTTAGTTAGTGGTGATTGCTTATTGCTTTGTCGGCAGCAAAGGCCATAATCACAGCGAGAAGTGTTCAAATGCTATTCTGTCATATTATTATTATTATTATTATTATTATCAGGCCATCACTTTTACAGAGAATGTAAAAGCATACAATCAATGATATGTCGAGAGATACTTTAACACAAAATTTCTTGAAGATTTATACTGCCTATCATGGATAAGTCTGAATAGACTTGTTTTCACCATTAGAGAGTTTATTGATAGAAAGCCCGAGCCTACACTTTTACCGACCCAAAGGATCTTTAACCTCCCACACCACATAGACATGGTATGAGAGCAACTGGCCTTTGATGACGCTGTAAGTTATACTTTTGAAGTCAAATGCTCGAAATTACAATGACAACAAATTTGAGGTTAGGTAAAAATCATGCAGTTAGTTATTTAACTACAGTCAGTTAGCTTGGTGATTGCAGCAAAGCAATAATCCTCTTCTCCCATATGTAGGTTAATATCCTGTTAGCAGTGGCCAAGTCAAGTAGAAAATTAAGTCGGTAAGGAAGGCCTGTTATCTAGTTAGATAATGCCTCAAAGAGTCTGCTAAGCTATATACGCAGTGTGTAGGCACGCTGAATTGGAGATACATGACAGCGTAAGCAAATCACCTCAAGTTGTCAATCAAGGATAAACTAAGCAAATCATCTCACGTTGTCAAGGACAGTCTACGCAAGGACAACCTAAGCAAATCACCTCAAGTTGTCAAGGACAGTCTAAGCAAACCATCTCAAGTTATCAAGGACAGTCTAATCAAATCATCTCAAGTTGTCAAGAATAGTCTTAGCAAATCATCTCAAATTGTAAAAGACAGTCTAAGCAAATCACCTCCAGTTGTCAAGGACGGTCTAAGCAAGTCATCACAACTTGTCACGGACAGTCTAATCAAATCACCTCAATTTGCTAACGCTATCATCGCCTGAAAATCAACCCTGAAGCCATAATAGAGCAGCCACTTTCATACAGTGTATGAGAGGGAGGTCAGGCCAACTGTTTGTCATAGGTCACTAGCACCACCTGGTGGCAGGAGCAAACACCATCCCACACCTACACACACTACACACTCACACACCTCCAGGTGTTACCCGGGAGACCTGTGCATTAATATCAGATCTGCTTCATCTATATTCCGCTAAACACCAGGTGTGCCAACAACCGGTGCCTCAGCTGCCACCACGAAAAGCGATACCAGACTCACTCAAGATATTTCAGAGTTGAGCCATTTCACTGTCCGGCGCCCAGGGTTCAGGGGACATTGGCACAGCGAGGAGTTTTTGTTGTTTTGTTTGTTTGTTGTTGTTTTACGTCCTAGCAACATCTAAGGTCATATCAGGACGAGGAAGTAACTGACTGACTTCCCATCAGAGATACCCTTTTTTCGGGGGAAGCTGCACATAATATTTTTACTGACTTTCTTTGTTTTTGTTTGGTTGTTTTACAAAGTCAAAGTCTAGCTTCCCACATTTGGATATCAACCCTCGGGCTGGGACACAGTTCGACCATTCCTCCTGGTAGTTATTAGCCATTCGGCATTCTGTCCACTGAGCACTGCTGACCAAAGCAAGCACCCCCTGGAGATAAGAAGTCACACCCCCACCCTCCAGTTTAAATCTTCACTCCATCCTCTACTCGCCCGCCACTCGGTGGTAGAAAACTCCCACATCGCGGACGAGTGGACTTTCTATTTCGGCCCATCCTTAAGGATAGGAGGATATTTCGGAAGATAAAAGGAGGGAAGATTGACGTAAGGATTAACCTAAGGATTAATCCCATCCTTATGGAGGTGATGTGGGATCTCCAGATGAGGATGGCGGGATACTGCCCAGGTATGAGTAGTTCTTGGCAATAGTATACTATTTGGTTTTGTGTTTAAATATCCTGTTTTTAATAACAAGAAAGTTGCTATTTAGTGTGGTAAGATTTAGTGAAACTAACATCTGGATTGAGGATTTTATGTTGTACATTACTACGCACAAATCAATCAATCCGTTAACCAATCAATCAATTAACACACCTCCTAATATATTGATTTGAGTCACCACCTACCTACCACCCACCACCCACCACCTACCACCCACCACCCACCACCCACAACCCACCGCTCACTACCCTGCACCTACAACCACCCACCACCCATCATCTACCACCCACCACCCACCACCTACCACCCACCACCCACCATCCACCACCCACCATCCACTACCCACCACCTACCACCCACCGCCCACCACCCACAACACACCATCTACCACCCAGCACCCAGCACCCAACACCCGCAACCCACTATCCATCATCCAACACCCACGACCTACAACCCACCACCCACAACCCGTCACCCAATACCCACCACCTACCACCACCCACAACCTACCATCCATCATCCACAACGCACCCCTCACCACCCACCCCCACCACCCACCACCCACCACCCACAACCCACCACCCACTACCCACCACCTACAACCACCCACCACCCATCATCTACCCCCCACCAATGTTTTTCTTTTATGCTTGACTGAGTAGGATGGTCCTTACAAAGTTATTTCTACAATTTGTCATTTGTACAATTAGTAATTTCTACTATTCATCACCTCTACACTTTGTCATTTCTAAAATCTGTCATTTCTACAATTTGTCATTTTTACAAGTAGTCATTTCTACTATATTATAACTATATGACACGTCATTATTGACAGAGAATATTGATCAGATAGTTGAAAAAACGGCTCGTTGTCCACATAAGACAGTTGTCCATTAGACACAGAGGCAATGCTATTAAATTAAAGGGGTGCCGTGATGGGACCAGCACTTTTTGCCGTTATTGACAGAGATTTGTTATTGACAGAGGCCGTTATTGACAGAGTAGACTGTATATCATAATTGTAAATATAGTTTATTCATTGGATCAAATATTATCTTTTCAGTGCTGTGGAACTGATCTTCCAGCCATGTGACAATACAGTTATTTACAATGTAATGTATATGTCGTCTGATACTGTCATCAGCAGTTATCTCAAGTCAGCCGAAATAACAATATTAATTGTTCCAAGACTTACATATGGTATAGCTTGACAATGGGGTACTTTTGTAATATACTGTCGGCAGGTGTCGACTCGTGAGGGGCCAAGGTCTTGCGTGTTTTACCATATGAGATAGTAATTATATGTTACATATATATGTCACCATACTACCCACACCTACCTGTCTATGTGGCTCCTTGCCTGAGAGGTCAGTGCAGACCACTACACTCATCCCCCTGGAATTGTAAGTCTTTTAATACTGACAATTACATACATACAGACAATGCAACACACTTACATACACAGGGTAGGTTCAACAACCATACAGCGCGTAGCTTGTATAGGATCATGGTCACGGCAACCAGTGTCATGAGGGTGATGAAAATGGGAAATATTTTGCCTAGAGCGGGACTCGAACCCACTTCTCTTTGCATTCCGGGCCAGTGTGCTAACCATTACACCACCTAGGCTCCCTGATATCACCATACTACCCACGCCTACCTGTCTATGCGGCTCCTTGCCTGAGAGGTCAGTGCAGACCACTACACTTACATACATGCATACATACATGCATGTGTTCGTAAAAAGACATAACCATCTACAGGAGGAAGTTTTAACAGATTTAAGTCTGCGCAGAGCCCAGCTTTTAAATTTGTATATATATATGTATGTATATATGTGGTTTATAATCTATTATGGGAATATAAACAAGGACACTTTCTATCTTCAGTTCCCTATGTAATAGTATACTCACTATATCCTATCGAACTGACCATGTGTAGTACAGTATTGGCCACACTGGCGCCACCTGTGATGGGTTCTATGCACTACATGCCAGCTGCGCCTATAAATATATGTATATCCTCCATATATACTCATTGCCAGCCCATTCCATCATCAAACCAACAAACCAGACGGGATGGCCGAATGCGTCCGTCTCCTGTTTTGGGAGATCGGGGGATCTGAACCGTCATGGGTTCAAACCTTAGTCGAGTCAAACCAATGACTTTTAAATTGATACTTGTTGCTTCCTAGCCTGACACTTGGCATTATTAGGATTGGACAAGGACTGGGTGGCTTGGTGTCAGGATAATGTGACTGAGTGGGATATCGGGTCATGATGCCGGCAGGTGGATTTCCCAGTGGGGCAGCATTATAAAGTTGTTATGAGTGTGCATTGTCACAAGTCGGTACCTATCCTGATATGATCTTAAATGTTGGTAGGACGTAAAACAATAACAAACAAACATCAAACCAGCAACTGCTATATATTTATAATTAATTATCCAACGTATATAATTATGCACCACATTATATATGTTGTATACTTAATTATGCTAGTATGAATTATAGATGGTTCTAGTTCATCATATCTGTAACTTGTATATGAGACTGTCTCAAAAGGTGCTAAACAATATGGGACAAAACTTTGTCCATTGTAACGATCAACATACTATCTGCTTATGCATTTGCTCAGGATAAACTGATTTGTTTTTTTACATGGTGTTTCATAATCCCAATCAGATATATATTGATTTGAAGTAAATGTCCTTGTGTTTTCAATGTAACCGTTTCTGTGCTGTTTTGTGTCAATTATTTACAATGGACAAACAGAAAAAGAGTTATCACCTTTTGAGACAGGCTCATATAGTTTCTGAAAAGGAAAATACGGATGGCATGCTCTCTACCCCTCTTTGTATTCATAACATACCAGGTGTATCTGAAAATATGCATTATCTGGATACAATAATGCGGATGCGGATGGCATGTCATCTCCACCCCTTCTGTATTCACATCCGGCTAGCTCTGTCTGCTATTATTCACATTCTAAATACAGAGCTGCGGATGGCATGTCATCTCCACTCTCCTCTGTATTCACCTTCGGCTAGCTCTGTCAATCGCCGTAGACATTTTGTCTTCACATTATTGTTTTCATTTTCCTGGAGTACTATGTAAATATATATTTGCTTATGTCAATACACATATATATATTGATGTAAATATATATAAATAAATGTAGGTAAATATGTATATATATAAATATATTTAGCCCTTCTCCACCCATTTGTGTGTCTAAATAATATTTTCATAACTGAGTGGGATATCGGGTCATGATGCCGGCAGGTGGATTTCCCAGTGGGGCAGCATTATAAAGTTATGAGTGCGCCGCCGCCTCTCGTCCTGCCGCCGGTTGACTGTCTTCATGCTATGCAACCTGGGCTAAGGGCAGAGAGCCAGAGTGCCATAGAGATCCGGATTGACCCTCTTCCCGCATTTAATAGATGTATATTAATTGTTCCCTTAAGTCACTGGCTCTCCTCCCCCCCAAATAGAGTGTTATAATACTTTAAGTAATCCAGAACAAAGCGGACACTCCACTCTGCCACCGCTGTCACTTATAAACAGCCTAGATTGCTCAGTTAGGTGTTATTATGGTAATTCCTGCTTTTATTAAGAAGGTGGTTATTATTTCCCCGAAGGGGGGTGATTGGCTTCATACAGCCCGCTGGGCAGAAGGCCCTTAATTATATAGAGAATAATGGAATATTAATATAAAGTTGACCATAGCGGTTAATATACTAAGGGACTGGAGGATAGTAAAGAATGCAAGGAATGTTCCAATCACTTTGTAGAGCTCACAACTTTATTTCTGTTCCTACTGGTACAATCTAAGTTCTTCAATAATGATCAATATCAATAAATACATCCCCTCCCATTTCATTAAGTTAAGACAGTTTGGAATTCCGACAATTATAGCCTAAATCTCGTCTAAAACATCAGAGCGTGTAGAAACACGTCCGATGGGTCTGAGCCTGAGCGCTCAACCTTCCTACGTTGCTAGGAGAGTCACAACCTGCGTCTCCTAGCAATGAGTTACAGCAGTGAACCCTGCCCCGCATTTGCTGGCCAATGCGGGTTCGTCTTGGCAAGCAGCCCGTATTTCCAAATGCGGGTTGCTCGACCCAAGCCTGCAATGGGCACAGCTCAAGTATAGTCTCGCCCACTTCACATATATATAAATGTACATAAATATAATTAGCCTAGATCATTAGAAATATATATATATAAATATAAATTAAAAAAAGGAAAATATATATCTACATATATCTGCTTATATCCATATATATATATGAATAGCTCTTTTCGAAAACGCGATAAGCGCCAATCTAAAAAATGAGCTCGCAATGCCAAGGCCAACCTCGTAGCTCATGCTTTGGAAAAGAGTTCTTCATGTATATGAAGAGCTATTCTGCATAGATATACTTATATCATACATATGTGAAGAAGTCCTTTCCAAAACACGACCCATGAACCCAGCACTGGCATTGCAAACTCATTTGTTTGGACCAACGCTTATTACCTTTTGGAAAAGAGCTCTTCATATATGAGCCTGTCTCAAAAGGTCCTAGCTCTTCATTTTGTTGTCCGTAGTAACGATTGACACAAAACAGCACAGAAACGGTTACACTGAAAACACAAGGACATTTGCTTCAAATCAATATGTATTCTATTGGGATTATGAAACACCATGTAAACAACAAATCAGCTTATCCTGAGCAAATGCATAAGTAGATAGTGTGTTGATCGTTACTATGGACAAAGTTTTGTCTCATATTGCTAAGCACCTTTTGACATGGTCTCATATATCTGCTGATATCAATATACATATACAGTTAAACCTCTCTAAATCGACCGACCATGGGACCGACAATAAGTGGTCCATTTAGGGATATGGTCGGTTTAGAGAGTTAACATATCCTTACAATGGTATTGTTGGGACCCAACTAAAGCGATCGATATAGGGGAACGGTCGACCTGTGGAGAGGTCGGTATAGAGAGGTTTTACTGTATATATATGTAAATAAATAAAAATCTGACCATCCGAGCGGGTCTGGAGGCGGTAGTGACCAGACACAGCTGGTATCAGGGCGGCCAGGAGCCACTCACAAGTGGCACCCGTTAGGGCAGAAGCAGCAACTAACTCCTATGACAGTAGAATAGTAGTGTAATGTCCACGGCTGGAATCTGTGTTTGTGTAGGCAGGCTATAATGAAATCAATACAGGCAAGAAGAGAAAGGAAGAGTATAAAGAATGAAAGTAGAGAGAGACAATGCCCTCAGGTTTATTATTTATAGTGGTACATGGATCTGGTATGGCATACAACCTGACCATGTTCTCCAATGAGAATCAAGCATTTACAGTTCCCCCAATGAACATCAAGCATTCCTGTGTCACCATGGCTAGAGTGATCTGCCCACCACCACCATGCTGTGTGGCCCCATTGGCCACCACATGCCTGAGCTGAGTGTGTGGTGATCCATGACTAACAGAGGGGGGAGGGGGTAGTGGGTAGAGCTCCAAGTGCCCCTTACCACTATCTCTAGTGCCTCTTTCACACTATCTGACTAATACACAATGACTATTGACCATGAGTAAAGTATCACCAGCAACTACATTTGGTTTTGAAATGTTGATGCTTCATCGAACTATGCCGCTTTAAAACAAAGCAACAATAAAAATATTGAGTTTTTTAATATTTCTTTTGATTAAATTCTCATGGCTTACGGATGTTGACTACACCGGATGTTGATATTGAATGCCACATGTTCACTTTGAACCTGCTCAAATTATGAAAAAAAATGGGGGCTAACATTGCACCAAGGGCTACAATTGCTGAATATGTCACCGACAATTGAAGAGTTCAGGCGCAAAACCACGTAAACGGCAAAAATGGAGATAAACCTTGGAATCAAACCCTCAAAAACTAAGTTTGTTTATATTCCTTCTCTTTTGTTCATTGCTCGATAACCATGTGATCATATGAAAAGTGGAATTAGTGAGAATTAGTAAAAATCTTTTATTTAAACTTAATTTTTGGATTGGCGTTTACATGGTTTTGTGTCTGAACTCATCATTATTGTCTCTATCAATACGCAACAGTAGTAAACTTGGATGCCTCTTTCGCATGAGATCAATATTTTACTTCCTGACTGACATTTCACGCTAGACTGCCCCTCTTTCAGGTGGGTTTGAAATAAAAACTCAAAATAGTACAGTCCGATGGTTTGTGAGTTTCCCACCATATTTCCTTGCAGATAGATATATTAAGTGCATTGCAACTGCACACAACTTAGTTGTGGAATGAGGAAGATTAATTGTTTGTGATTCAAAGAGTCATGGCTTATTTAATGAATGCAGCAATATAAAAAATTCTGTATCTTTATTCAAAGATATGAATTAATGTATATTAAATGTATATTAAATGTATATTAAATGTAGAATTTATTATTACCAGAGTGTACTTCTTTCATCATCACCACCATCATCATCGTCATCATCATCACCATCATCGTCATGGCCAAATCGGTAGAGGGCAGGCCTATTGTGCTGGAGATCAGGAGTTAGATTACCGTTCGAGTCAAACCAATGGCTTACAAAATTGATACTTGTCGCTACCTAGATTGGCACTCACAATTAATAGGATAGCACACAGACTGGTTAGCTCACTATCAGGATAATATGACTGAGTGGGATATTGGGTCATGCATGGTCCTCGAAGGATGATTTCCCAGTGGGGTGGCACTATAAAGTCGCCATCAGTGTGCACTGTCACAAATCGACACGTGTCCTGATGTGACCTTAGAGGTTGCCAGGACGTAAAACTCCAACAACCAACCAATTCTGTGTTAACATGTGTCTGCCTGTTTTTTGGCAGACCGTGACGAGGTAGCTGTAGTCAGTAAACACACACAATGTTAGCGGAAGCGGTGCTGACACCTACCAGAGATTGCTGGCATTTAAAGGTCAGTCAGAACTCAACTCACATGGAACATCAGGCTGACGTGTCTGTGATTGTGTGAGGGAGATCACTGAAGCGAGTTGAGCGCCCGCTTCACTTGTTGGCAGGCCGTGGGATTTTAGCCCTGGCCAAACGAAAGCGATGACGTAAGAAATTTATACTTGTCGCTACCAGGCCTCGCACTCAGTATTACTATGATAGGTAGGACAAGCGGTGGTGGAATGAGGAAAATTAATTGTCTGTGACTCAAATTTTCAGGGCTTATTTAATGAATGCAGCAATATAGCAAAAGTTCTATATCTTTATTCAGAGATATGAATTGTATTAAATGTAGTATAATTTATTATTACCAGAGTTGTACTTCTTTCATCATCATCACCAACATCATCATCACCATCACCATTCCTCGCAGTGGTCGAATCGGTAGAGCGCAGGCCCCCTGAGCGGCAGATCGGGACTTCAATTCCTGCTCGAGTCAAACCGATAACTTACAAAACTGATATTTTTCACTTCCTAGCTTGGCACTCAGCATTAATAGGATAGGGTGAGGACTGGTTAGCTCACTGTCAGGATAATGTGACTGAGTGGGATATCAGCTCATGGTGCCGATGGCCTGATTTCCTAGTGGGCCAGCACTATAAAGTCACCATCAGTGCACACTGTCAGAAGTCGGGACCCGTCGTGATATGACCTTAGATGATGCTGGGATGTGAAATTCTACAACCAACCAACACCGCACCACAACAGTATTAATTCAATCTTAGATCAAACCATCAGGCCGTCCAAGGCAGCTAACATGGATCATCAGTCCATGAAAGCAGACAATAACAAGCTGGAGCGGCCAGACTCCCAGTCTGGTACAGTCAACCGCAGGTTAAGGCTCAGTCACACCTTACCGGATTGGCGTACCGGATAGAAAACGGACAATGTCCGGTGAAACACATCAATGTCCGGTTTATATACGGTAGGCATCCGGCGTTTCCGTTCTCTTTCCGGTGGTGTCCGGTGGCAAGTTTTGAACATGCACAAAACTTGTACCAGACACTGCCAGACTGACGTGTACGGTTGGTGTCCGTTTTAAGTCTGCTTAATCTGTTTTGTCCGGTTCATGTCCAGTACCCATCCATTACGTCTCCGGTTTGTTTCCTGAAGAGTCCGTTGATGGTGTTGCGGGAATTTGGTCCGTCGGTTTTTGGCGCATCCGTGATCAGTCCGGTATGTGTCCGGTTGATGTTTGGTCCATCCATTTGACATTCGGTTTTCATCCGGTTATCGTCCAGTGGCTATTCGTTAATGTACGTTCCTTGTCCGTTTAGCATCCGTTTCGTCCGGCGGCCTTTGACCCGAAAGCGCAACATTTCGACACATTTCGGTACAATTTGATACCGAACACCACCGGACTAGAGAATTCTTTGTCCGGTTGTGCCCGGTGCTCTATCCGGGAAGGTGTGACAGGCACTTTACCGACATGCATGATTGAACACTGCCCTGTCTGGCCTTACGCTGCACACATACTAAGACGATGTTGGTATTTTACTGACGGTTTACCAATCCATATGATCAAATAAAAAAAAACACCTAGTTGTGACAGAACATACTGATGGCGACTTTATAGTGCTGCTCGATCAGGATAGTGTCATAAGTCATTGGTTTGACTCCGCTCGGATTCGAACGCCCGACCTTCCGCACGGGACCAAACAGGACGGCCGAATGAGTTCAGCGTCTGTCTCCCGTTTTGGTAGATCGTGGGATTCGAACACACGGATTCGAATCCTGGCCGAGTCAAACCAATGACTTAAAATTGATACTTTTCACTTCCTAGCCTGGCGCTCAGCATTATTAGGATAGGGCAAGGACTGGTTAGCTCAGTGTCAGGTCAATGTGACTGTGCGGGATATCAGGTCATGGCGCTGGTGGCCTGGTCTCCCAGTGCGGCAGCACTATAAACGTTGCCATGAGTGCGCACTGCCACAAGTCGATACCTGTCCTGATATGACCAGGACGTAAACAACCAACCAACCAACCTTTCGCACGGAAAGCCTACGCTCTACCGATTCGGCCACCGCGTCCGGTGTGGCTACCTGTAGTCTTTGTCATTAGTTTGCCTTAGCGACTTCTCCCGAATGGCTTTCAATCTGGCTTTTGCTATGGCTTTCTGTACCGAGTATCGAAAGTAGTCACTGACATGGCTTCCTTGTTGCCATGACTCACAAGGAAAGAGGAGGTGAGGTGAACGTGGTTGTAGTGAAACACATTAACCAAGTTGACACACAACTATTATAACTCAATGACTTGAGACCCACTACCCCTACTTTAGACCCATTATCACCACTGAATAACTACATCTTCAACCAGCAATGCACACAATATAAACTACTATGCATGCACAACATGGCACTATTTAAAGACTAACCGTTATTAAAACCAAATCTAACTGATATACAAACACAGCATATGATTTAACCACTAGTGTACATTACTGCACACTCTATCTTGATGCATATACCTTGCACTATGTTGAGTACCTATGCTGTACACTATGCAGCATAGGCTGCTCCCCCACTTTCTTTTATGTTCAGAATGGGTTGTGCTGCACACAATGCAACACATTCCACTTCCACTATGTACAGATGAAATGCGACCACTCCAATGGCTGGAAGACCAGTGCCCCGGCGCTGACAAAATATGTATTCAGATGAATAAAAATATTTACCAAAAAAAAAAAATATATAAAAGGTAGGAGGGCACCACATTGGGCCGTATACGGATAATGGGAAGAACTTGTGTGTTTCAGTGTTACATGCTGGAAACATTTCATGCCATATTAGGACAGGTATTGGTTTGTGACAGTGCGCACTCATGGCGATTTTATAGTGCTGCACCACTGAGAGATCAGCCTATTGGGACCATAACCCAATTTCCCACTCAATCACATTATCCTGCTATTGAGCTAACCAGTCCTTGCCCTATCATAGTAACAAATACTATCAAAAAAGTAAACCATAAAATATGGCTACTGGCTAAACTGAGATACTACATGACTGAAAGCATGGCAATTAAAATATATAAAGGCATGATCCTCCCCTACTTTGACTATGGCGATGTAGTATACATGGGAGGAAATACAAAACTATTAAACAAACTACAGGTGCTACAAAATAGAGCCCTCAAAGTATGCCTTCAGGTGAACAAAAGATATCCCACAATCGAATTACACAAAAAATGCAATGCAACACTACTAACGAGTAGAAGGGAAACGCACCTCAAAATACTGGCACACCATTACACCACAAAACCAGGCTACACAGCAACCCCCCGTAGGGACACCAGGCAAATGGCAGCCCCAGTGCTACTGACAGCAATAAGTAACACCAAAATTTATGAGAGAAGTGTACTGGCCATGGCGGCACATGCCTGGAATAATCAACCCACACAACAACGGGCAATCGAAAGCATGGACCACTATAAAAGGTCCTTAAAGAAAACATAATACACAACCACCTACTGAAAAAACAATATCTCACCGGATCATGGGCGCAGTCACTGCTTGCTGTGTTCTGGCACAAAAGCAAAAGTCCGGCTAGAAAAGATGGTAGATATTACAAATACGGAAACTAGCCCTACTAAGTACTAAGGAATTCAAAATGACTATCACCAAAGGGCGCAGTCCGTCTGGGTATGTGTACTGGGACAAACCAAAGCAGAACCAGGCAGGCCATGGTCATGCATCCGAATCACCCTGAAATACAAAATGGCTAACCATACAACACAGCCATCCCACCTCGTTGCAGTCCTGAAGGGTCCAGGGGTGTTCTGGCACACTGGTGTACTATCTAAGGACAGGGCATGGGTGAAAGGATGCTGTAACAAACCACAATGGGATGGGATCCTCTCCCACAGGCCTGTATGTCATCTGCATAGATGTACATAGTAGGTTAAGTTATCATATACAGGTTAGGAAAAAACTTGAAAAATAAAAAAAAACTAATATAGAAACTACTAACACCCAAAACCGCAAAGGTTGGCCCGAGAAAGATCAGGTAAAGACTCCTGAATGCGGGACCAGACCAATCCAGTATCACAGCTGTCCAGCGTTGAAAACAAGCACCCTCATGGGAGCTTATACGTTATGGGCAGAATAAAAAACTTGTCACAAAAAAACAACAAAAAACAAACTATAATAACCAGGTTAGGTAGCGACAAGTATAAATTTGGTAAGTCATTGGGTTTGTTTCGGTTGGCATTCATACGCTCGACCTTCCACACGGGAAGGCGGCGATCTTACCGATTCGGCTACTGCGTCTGATTCAATGGCAAGGATGAAATGGTGATAACTCAAATCGGGTGGGTCGGTTGGTCGGTTGGTGGGTGGGAAAAGTTTCAGGTTTGTTGTTCTGGGCCTGTCGGCGGAAATGTGCCTCAGGCATTGGAGGCGGGTCACACGATGGTTTTGTCCATGTACATCCAGGGGGCTCTGCGGTTATGCCTAGCGAATGGTGGAGCCACAGCAGTGTGGGTTGGTTGGTTGTTGGAGTTTATGTCCTGGCAACATTCAAGGTCATATCAGGATTGGTACCGACTTGTAGCCGTGGACACTCATGTTGACTTTATAGTGCTGCCCAACTGGGAGACTAGGCCCCCAGTATCATGTGATATCCTACTCAGTCACATTATCCTGACACAGAGCCAACCAGTCCTTGCCCTATCCTAATAATGCCGAGCCATCTGGCTAGGAAGTGACAAGTATCAATTTTGTAAGTTATTGGTTTGCCTCGACCGGGAATTGAACTCCCGACCTTCCGCACGGGAGGCCTGCGCTCTACCGATTCGGCCACCACGTCCGGTAGCAGTGTGGGAGAACTATCTCAGCTCAATGCTGGGGGGACACCTCCTTCCCCCTCCCCCCCGCCGAGATGCCATTCCAACCTAATATAAACCAATGATGCATTAGGTAATTGCATTTTGAAAACGCTCATATAATATTCATATAGATACAGCTATGGACATAAAAGCTTGGAATAGCCAACGCAGCGATTTAAGAAACACCAAAGTGCTAAAAGAATACAAAAAGAAAATCAAGAAAGGCTTGCGGTGAGGTACCGCTAAAGAAAGACACTAACAGAGATCAGAGACAAATAGTAAGTGAGCCATAAAACATAAAAAAGCAATATGAGACGCCATAAGAAACAGTCACTGATCACGTAAAGTGCCAGGCATCATGTATAGATGAAACGATGTGAGGTATCTTCTATAAAGCGGAATGAGCTGAAAATAAGAAAAAAGAAAATGGAGTACCTGAAATCTGTACAAATTATGCACAAATCTAACGCTGAAAAATGCAACCAAAAATAGCATAGTATGTCTAGATTAAAACACTAATTGCATAGGTACAAGCTATTCCAGATGTTAAATATATTCAACAATATAAATGAAAACCAAAATTAAAAAAATGGGGAATTCCCTGATCTTACACCACAAACAAGTTTACAGAAATTATTGATAAAGGAAATTGATCCATATGGATTATGACCACTGCTGTATAGCGCTGGAAAAAAGTGGATACACTTTACTCTTATGAGCAGAATAAATAAACAATCACAAAAAACCCAATGAGCTTGTCAAGTCAGCAAAATGTCAGAAATGAAAGATTCCAGTATGAATTATCTTACAAAATATATCACCTTTCTCTAAATACCCCAGGTAGCTATTTTCTTAAGGGATTTCAATGCTATTGTTATGGGGCTGGGAGATAATGGGAAATATTACGCCTCGGGCAGGATTCGAACCCACACTTCTTGCCATTCCGGGGCTAGCGTGCGAACCATTACACCACCCAGACTTCCCGATGCAATCACCCATTCCACACATACTTGCTTATGTTTCTCTTTGCCTGAGAGGTCAGTGCAGACTACTAGTACTACACTTGTCCCCCTGGAATTGTCTTTTAAATGGTTTAAGTCCTTAAGTCAGCATCGCTGTAACATATTTTGGAATTTTGGGGTGATTTTTATTTAGTGTTATGCAACCAAGCAGGTGACGGCTGTGTTGGTACTCTGCAGCCAATGGGCTGCCGGGTACCAGCTAACTAGTTCATCTGACTGGTACCTAGCTGCAATGGTACTCTGCAGCTAATGTTGTGCCGGGTACAAGCTAGGTTTACCCGACTGATACCTGGATAAAAACCTATAAATAAGGGTGCAAGATACATGCCCTCTCTCTTTCACCACGGCCACCAGCCAGTCCAGACTATGAACATGTGCTTCAACTATGTTGAGATTAAAACAACCACGTGAGTACAATGTTGTCATCTTGTGGATGTTTCAGACAGTGAGCCTACCAGGATAGCAGAAGTAGATAAGGGATATAGAAAAAGATATACACAAAGTTTTCATTGCGTTCAGTCACTAGTGCTGGTACCCTTACAGTATGCATAAATAACGCAAATATATATGGATGCTTCATGCAGCTTGGAAGCCATGACACCATGCTACCATTTGTCCTTATTTACCCTCATGCTGTTTGTAGGATAACCCAAGCTAACAGTGACAGATCACTAATACCCCCATCACACCAAACTAGTTCTCAAACCATCCGACCCTGTTCTAAAATGGGCTGTGGTCGGGGTAGAACAGGGCTGCAAGACAATTTTGGGCTAGCTCAAAGTTCTGGAGCACCATTCCGTTCTAACCCATCCATTCCATTCGTAAACAGACTATAAAAAGTTGCTACTACATCCATTCCATCCGCACACAGTTTGAGCCCGTTCAGCAATGTTTTCAAGAACGTAGTGAGAACTCGTTTGGTGTGATGGGGGTATAACGCTGCTGTGACTACACAACATGCATCTAAGGATTCGCTCATAAAAACATAAGGGTATGTTTTTGCGGACACATCTAACAGAATAATAGGCAGTTATTGATATACTGAAGACGAGTGTTCGATTTTAAATACATGTATAAAGCCGTGCTAGTTAGCATGGTGCTTAACATCTGTGCATGCTATTACTTAAAGTTGCATAGTCCGATGGTTTTGAGTTTCAGAAATTGTCTGAGATAAATACATTAGGTTGATCATTATAATGCAACTTACTTTAGCTTGAAGTAACTTTTATTTTAAGTGGCTACATTTTGAGATATTTGAAGGGCAACCATACAAAATTAATTTTGACAAGCTTGCCAAAACTCTGACACCATAGCATTCTGCAGTGACATGATCTATTCAATATCCTCACTATTCCCTTCTGTGTGGTGACAAATGCTTAATAAGTGCATTAGTATCTAAGCGAGATATGTAGAATCAAATTTGGATCATTGTTTTGGTTTTGAAAATTTGATGATTTCATCGGAGTATGCAGATTTAATGTAACATACATAGGCTGATGAAAACATCAAATTTTCAAAAGCGAAACATCGATCTTGATTTCAACCTACATACCCAATTTAAATACTGGTGCATTTATTAAGTAGGTGTTCCTATTTAAAAGGGCACATTCAGTATATTTAATAGAAAATGTTACTGCTTATATAGGCTACCGTGCAATGGTGCTATCCACCCTACTATACGGAGCCGAGGCCTGGACAGTGTACAGACAACAGGTGAAAAAGCTGCATGCCTTCATGATGCGACATCTGCGTTCAATCATGAGGCTAACCTGGAAGGACAAAGTGACAAATAAGGAAATACTCGAACGGATGGGGCTGCCCTCTATGGAAGATATTCTGATCAAAAAGAATCTCCGGTGGACTGGACACCTCATGAGGATGTCATCAGACAGGCTATCAAAGCAGATCCTATACTCTCAACTGTCTTCTGGTTACAGAAAGCGAGGGTGCCCTCGTCTCCGGTTCAAGGATACCATCAAGAGAAACCTGAAGCTGAGAGACATTAACACTGACTCATGGACATCACTCTCACAGCAGAGAGCTACATGGAGAGTGGCAGTCAAGTAATGAAAGCAGGCTTTGTCACATCGCGACCGGCAGCATGATGATGATGATGATGATGAAGCCTATAGGTTCCAAGTTTTAAGGATCATGTCAAAATTACTTCGGCATGTTTACGCATAAAATATCTCCCCTGTTAGTCATTTTAAGTCGAAGTTACTTCAAATTAAATAACGTTCATTATGTCATAGGGGTGATACAAATGGGAAATATTGCACCTTGAGCAGGAATCTACCCCATATTTCTTGCATTCTGTGACAGCGTGCTAACCATTATGCCACCTAGACTCCCTGATGCAATTACCCTACCTATACATACCCCTCTATGCGGCTCCTTGCCTGAGAGGTCAGTGCAGACTACTACACTCATCCCCCTGAAATTGGAAGTTGTTTAAATGGTCATTTAATGCTTACAATTACATACATACATACATACATACAGGCGGTGCTCTTACATAATACATAGACAGGGTAGGTTCAACAACCAATCAGCATCTAGCTTGTACAGGATCCTGTTCATTGCCCTAGTGTTATGGTGGCATGACAGAAACTCAAAATCATCGGACCATGTAACATTAAGGGTGTGGATGTGAAGACTATTTGGAAAAATAGAAAACAGTCTGCTTCCTATTGTAAAGTCCACAGCTCGAATCTGTCGTTGTGTAGGCAGGCTATGGTGAAATCAATATTATTTATATGGTACATGGATCCAGTATAGTATATCACCTGACCACATTCTCCCAATGAGAATCAAGCATCTCCAGCTATACCAATGAGAATCAAGCATTTCTAGTCCCCATGGTTACAGTGATCTGCCCACCACCACCATGCGGTGTGGCTCCCTTGGCCACCACCTTCCCTGAGCTGAGTGTGTGGTGATCCATGACTAGCAGAGGGGGGAGGGGGTAGTGCCCCTAACACACTATCTTACTAACAGCACAATGTCTATTTACCAATGAGTCAAGTACCACCAGCAACTACATAAACTCATTTATACACCTGGCCCTAGATACCTTTTTCACAAATAGACCATTTGCATTCCCCCACCAATGCATCATTATTGGAATACTTTACACTATGTACAGGTACCGGATCGAATATCCATAAGCTTGGGATCGGAAGTGTCCCAGATTTCTGGAAACACCCTAAGCATATATTAAAATATACAATAAACAATGAAAAGTAAAGAACTAAATTGTATTTAACAGAAACAAATTAATACACTTCTTAAAGCAGGGTCTGTTTGATCTTGAAGCTGAATAGTCTGATGAAATATCAATTTTCAAAACAAAACCAATTATGTAGATTTGATTTGACATATCTAACTTAGATACTGAAGCACTTATTAAGCATTTGTTTCTGCGTAGAAGGCAACACTGAGTCAATTTAATAGAACCTGTTACTGCAGAAGTCTATGGTGTCAGAGTTTTTGCAAACCTGCCAAAACTAATTTTCCATGTTTGCACTCAAAATATCTCAAAAGTTGAGCGTTTAAAATAAAAGTAACTTTGAACTAATGTAAAGTAGATACTAGTGATTAATCTAATATATTTATCTCAGAAAAAATACAGAAATTCAAAACCATCGGACTATGCAACTTTAAGTGATGTGTGGTGGTGGTTGTGCGTAGTGATGTGAGGGTGCAGTGTGGTAGAGAGGGGGGGGGGGTAGCCAATATGTAGTAGTTTCAAAGGGCAGCACTCCTTCTATCACGCCAATTAACTGCCAGAGTTTTTACTAGTACAGGGAATTTCGGCTTTGTTCAATGAAGAAAAGACCATGTTCAATTATGTATAATTGGAGATGCTTCATATACCTTCTCCAGTATCCAGGTATCCATTGAACTCATCCTGACGGTAGAATTAATTGGCTGTCAACGTGAGAAAAGAAGTCTATGACTGAACCCCACAACAGAATTATGGAGTTGTCAACCCTAATGGGGCTGTCACATTACGACGCTTCTCACCGGTGCGCCGCCAACGCGCAAAATAAGTTGTATGCATCGAGACACGTCCAACTTTTCGGCGGTTTGGGAAAAAGTTTGACGTCAGCGCAGCGTGTTAGTAGCGTATGGCCAAAGTGTGGCGATGCATGGCGAAAAAAACCAAAAAGAGGTTGGCTTGCCATCCTGATATGACCTTAGATGTAGCTAGAATGTAAAACAACAAAGCAACATTTTGGCGCAATGTGTGGGGACGACCCGAATGCGCGTGCGATGTGTTCGCATAATGTTATTCCAGCGCGTTTGACATATTTCGACGCACCCCTAACGTAACCTCAACATTGCCACCCACACGTTGGCACACATCGGAAGTTTTGTGCAAGCACAAAACTTTCGACGCGCCACGACACGCGCCGGCGTTCGTCGATGACCGTCGGTGTCAATCAAAGTGTACCGACGTGTACCGACGCGCGCCTAACCCGCGCGTAATGCATGTGTAACGCTTCCAGACGTCTCCCGACGTTTCGCGAAAAAGTCACATGTCGACACGCATTGGCGAGAAGCGTTGTAATGTGACAGCACCATTAAGGAAGAGTTACATGACTGTGGACTCAGAGGGGAGAATTATGTTACTGTTATGTCAACGGGAGAATTAGGTGGCCGTCAATTACAAAAGACACATTATGTGGCTGTCAATTCCAATGGAAGAATTACATGGCTGTGAACTGTGAGGTAAGCATTATGTAGCTGTCAACCCAATTGAAGGATTATGTGTCTTTTAATCTCAAAGGAAGAATTACATGGCTGTGAACGGGCTGTCAATTCCGATGGAAGAATTATGTAGCTGTCAATTCCAGTGGAATAATTATGTAGCTGTCAACCCAATGGAAGGATGATGTGGCTGTCAGTCTCAAAGGAAGAATTACATGGCCGTGAACTGGCTGTCAATTCCAAAGGAAGAATTATGTAGATGACAATTCCAAAGGAAGAATTACGTAGCTGTCAACACCAAATGAATAATTCCATGTGTGTCAATCGTAAGGATATAAATATATCATTGTTAGCCCCTGAGTGAAGAATTAGGATGACTGTCAACCCCTAAAAGGAAGAATATAGGTAACTGTCAACCTTCCGGGAATAACTAAGTGGTTATACGGTCCAATGACAGAATTATTATATGTAGATGTCAACCCTGAAGGATGCCTGCCGTATGTGGCTTCCAGGCCCAATGGAGGAATTATTTGGCTCTCAATCCAAGAAGATCAGATTATTACTCTGTAAATATAGTTTACCCGGGGGGGGGGGGTAATAGTATTTGTAGCCTTTATTTATTCCACTTAGTGTGAGTTTTCATACACTTGTACTGCGGCATTAATGTTGTTTAAAAAAAAAGAATGTATGGGATGTTTATGCTGTCCATAGCATATAAGCTCGGATGATCGAGCTTGTTTTCAATGCTGGGCAGTTATCGGTCTGTGTTTCTTAAGATTATGGTTTGTGGTTAGTGATCTATGTTAGTTTAAAAAAAAAATTCTTGTTAAGAATCTTCCTCTTTTTATTTTTTCCTACACTTATTTCTAGACTAGCCTACTCTATTTACATATTATAGGCTTGTATGTAATAGGTAGTTGGTTTATGTTTGGATTTGACGTTATCTGGCTGTTTTCTGGCATGAGGTTACCTCTCATGGGATGTTTGATTACTACATTTATTCTGAATTCCGGAAAATTTTGAATTGCGTAAAATAGCTAGTCTCAATGATTTCAAATAAAGGATTGTGGACGTACATTTGACTGTTTTATTGTAATGCTTCATCTTCTTATGCAACATCCTAAATCCACGTTTATTTGCTTCTTTGCTTATTGTTTTTCTTTTGTCTGCTCACAATATCAAACTCATATTTGGACAAGGCAATTTGTATTAGTCATTGTGACTTCATAGTGCTGCCTCGGGGAGCGGGACGTAGCTCAAACAGTAGAGTGTCCACCTGTGAAGGCGTGGATCATCCGATCGACCCTGCTCAGTGGACCCATTTGCAGTTTGGGCTATTTTCAGTTCCAACCAGTGGTCCACAACTGGTCCATCAAAGGCTGTGGTATGTGCTGTCCTGTCTGTGGGAAAGCGCATATAAAAGAACCCTTGCTGCTTATTGGAAAGAGTAGCCTATGTGGTGGCAGCAGGTTTCCTCCAAAGAACCATGTCAGATGATAGTCCAATAGTCGATGATAAAAATCAATGCTCTCTAGAGGCGTCGTTAAATAAAACAAACTTTCATAGTGCTGCCCATTTAGATAGGGCACCATGACCGAACATCCTGCTAGACTCCCCGCCAGCACCATGACCCACATCTCGTTAAGTTGGTGAATTCCATTAAGGAGATGCTCAGAGACTGCTCTTATCAGACGCGGTGGCCGAGTCGGTAGAGCGCAGGCTTCCCGTGCGGAAGGTCGGGAGTTCGATTCCCGGCCGAGTCAAACCAATTACTTACAAAATTGATACTTGTCACAACATAGCCTGGCGGTCGGCATTAATAGGATAGGGGAAGGACTGGTTAGCTCAGTGTCAGGATAATGTGACCATGCGGGATATCAGGTCATGGTGGTGTTGTGGCTTGGTTTCCCTGTGGGGCAGTGCTATTAAGTCACCATGAGTGTGCACTGTCACAAGTCAGTACCCGTCCTAATATGACCTTAGATGTTGCTAGGATGTAAAACAAAAACAAACAAGCATACAAACAGAGATCGCTCAAATCTCAACCCTCCGCCCCCCCCCCCCCCCGCCCCCCCCCCCCCCCCCCCCCCCCCCCCCAACACACATAACCCACGCGCGCACACGCGCGGCATGCTAGTCTGGTGATTCAGTTCAGTAGGTCGCTAGTTCCAGCGTTCTGCCGCGTGTGGCGCTGCTGATTGGCGAACCGGCGCCAATTTGCCTTTGTACCGGCGGTCGCAAAGGCAGCTCGGCCCCGCTTGTGTTGGGAGAGTGTCGGGGGCAGGGTGCTGGGAGGTAGGTTGCTTTGAAAGTGTGTGGGTAGTGGTGTTGTTGCGATATGGGATATACAGCCACCTTGACTACCTGTCAAATGTAGGCAGATCAGAACCGCCCACCGCCACCCCAACCAGCAACCAGCAACCAGCAACCAGAAGCCAGTTAACCAGCAGCGAGCAGCGAGCAGCCCGGGTAACCAGCAGCGAGCAACCAGCAGCTCGGGTAACCAGCGGCGGTGGTCCGGTAGTAACCAGCGACCACATCAGCTTCCGGGCAAAGCACGGCACAACAGAGCACATCCAAGCAAGGCAGGCAAGCAGGCAGGCAGGGCACGGTTAGAGCCGAGTGCATAGGCAGAACATCCTGGCGAATTGGTCGACTATCGTTAGGAGCAGCAGGAGGAACCACAGGAGCAGCAGCAGCAGGAAGGGAGAGCAGGAGCAGGAGCAGGAGCAGCAGGAGTGCATCAACTGTGGATGCAGCAAAGGAACCGCCGTCCAGCCGAGGAAGACAGTAAGGGTCAGCAACTGAGAGACAGAGACACAGAGAGACAGAGAGAGAGGGACAGACGGGACTCACTGACCGGCGTTCAACGGGAACCAGCAGCAACCCGGAGTCGGGTAGGTTAGGCTCGGTTAGGCCATGCTAGACTAGGCTAGTCTCGACGCAGACACATTCAACTAGAGACAATGTCGGATTGACACCTACCTGTCAGATAGATTGACTTTCCATAGGGCCACATGCCGGGAGTGGCCAGGCTTTGACAGTGACAGTGACACTAGAGGAGGAGGAGGAGGGGAGTGTCCCTTTACAGCCGCTGAGTTGACATGTCCATGTTCGCCGTGACAGGCCTTGTGTCACTATCCCTCCGCTATGTGACCAAAATATTCCAGATACTCTGGGACGCGACAGGCGACAACAACCTAGGTGCGTATCTATGGGTTTTACAAAACACCACTTCCCCTCCCCAGCCACCCACCACCTCCCCATCCCCTCCCACCAACAACACCACCACTACTACCACACCCAACCAACCTTTGACTCCCGTTCCGTTATGCTGGAGGTGAACGGCAATTACTACTGACCCTCTAGATAAAATATTCACCCCATACTTGTAGTAGCGGTGAAAACCAACCCTATGTAAAAGGTAGTGAAAAGGTTCGAGACACTGGGGAAATGAACTGAGCTGATAAATTCTTTATTTAAGAAGCAAGATATATTCTTTATTATACGTCTTCATATTTACCCGCTACTTTTGAGTTGACAAATATAATGAAACATGTAGTTTAATGGACTTTAAAAGTGAAATCGATGGTGTTCTACCGCCACCATCTTGTTCTTTTGCATTCTCTCTCACTTCACCAACTCTCTGCCGATGTTAGTAGCCATTTGATACCGGAACCAGGGATTCCACTTCCTGTTCCATACTAAAGCTATTTTCGCCCGTATTTAGACTATGTTGTCGTTCACTCCGGGGTGAATCTTTTATCTACCGACCTTCCTGTGTCTAATAATTAATATACTATGCCAGCAGCGATGGCAGTGATGGGTGCGTGCGCTGGCTTGTTTCTAGATATTGATTCTAGCGCCGTGTATAATATATAGATGTGGTGCTACTTCCTTTTAATGCTTTCTGATGCCATTTACAGGAAGGAATCCTCAGTGTGTTTATACATATACATCATCAGCAGGTGTGCTGCGCGTACCTGTTTACAACATGTATTAATTATTATGTATATTCAACGCCATGTCCTGTGTATATTTAACCATGTGTTAAATATACACAGGACACATGGTTAAATATAACCATGTGTCCTATGTATATTTAACGCTGTGCCCTGTGTATATTTAAACATGTGTCCTGTGTATATTTAACCCGTGCCCCTGGGTATATTTAACCATGTGCCCTGTGTATATTTAAACATGTGTCCTGTGTATATTTAACCATGTGTCCTGTGTATATTTAACCACGTGTCCTGTGTATATTTAACCCTGTACCCTGGGTATATTTAACCATGTGTCCTATGTATATTTAACCATGTGTCCTATGTATATTTAACCTCATGACCTATGTATATTTAACCACGTGTCCTGTGTATATTTAACCACATGTCCTATGTATATTTAACCATGTGACCTGTATATATTTAACCACGTGTCCTGTGTATATTTAACCACGTGCCGTGTGTATATTTAACCACGTGTCCTGTGTATATTTCACCAAGTGTCCTATATATATTTCATCACCTATTTCTGTGCATATTTCATGGCCTACTTTATGTATATTTCAGCAGGCAGCAGACCCATTTTGCAATGCTCTGTTGTATCACGGTAACCCAGGGGCCGTATGCACGAATCGGGGTTAGTGCCGTAACCGCGGCTAGGCTAGCTCCACACGGCTAATTGTGAGAAATCGGTATGCACGAATCGGTGTTAGCTCTAACCGCGAAATTTAGCCTAGGCTAAGCTAAACCATTTTCAAATCAGGTTTTACTGCTAGCCGGGGCGGTTAGTGTGCGTGTATGGATGTCAATCTATTCAATGCGATCATATTTAACAGAATTACATACGCAATAAGTGAAATTTTATCAATTTAACCTTAAATGCGAAGCGTTATTAAGGCTACTGCCGCATTGGCGGCGATATTAATAGTTATATTTTCGAATCGACGAAGGTACAGTAGACAAACCGCCGCTCGCCAGTATATGGAAAGCGACGTCGATGCGGCGGCGGCGGCGATTTGTTTACGTTACGTTCGTCGATTCGAAAATATAACTATTAATATCGCCGCCAATGCGGCGGTAGCCTTAATAACGCTTCGAATTTAGGGTTAAATTGATCAAATTTCACTTATTGCGTATGTAATTCTGTTAAATATGATCGCATTCAATAGATTTGAGCCTAATATATGAGTACAAACGCAGAGGGAATTCCCAAATCTATAAATAAACTCACGGTTAGCTATCCGCAGCGGCTAAAACATTGGTGCATACCGATTCAAACCCCCCGCTACCCTGAGGTAGCTAGCTATCCGCGGCTACTGCCTTAACTCCGGCTAAGCCTAACCCCGATTGGTGCATACGGCCCCAGGGGCCATATGCAGGAGTCAGTGTTAGCGAGCCAAAATGCGTTTAGATGGGATTTTTGGTTTAGCGCTGAAAAGTTGGTATGCACGAGTCAGTGATAGGCCTAACACCACGCGTTTAAGGTCCGCGATACTAACCCCATTTCATATGACGTTTAAGGGCGGTGTTAGCCTAAGGTTGTCGCCAAATCTATTCAATGCTATCACATTTAACAGAATTTAATATGCCATAAGTGAAATTTGATCAATTTAACCCTAAATTCAAAGCGTTATTAAGGCTACCGACGCATATTAATAGTTATATTTTCGAATCGACGAACGTCAAGTAAACAAATCGCCGCCGCATCGACGTCGCTTTCCACACTGGCGGCGGCGGCGGCAGTTTGTTTACTTTACATTCGTCGATTCGAAAATATAAGTATTAATATCGCCGATTACGGCGTTGGGGCAGCGTTAATATTGCTTCGAATTTAGGGTTAATTTCATCAAATGTCACTTATTGCGTATCTAATTCTGTTAAAATGACAGCATTGAATAGATTTGGGCCTAATGCACTCGCTATAATGTCAAATAGCGTTGCTCGCCGGCAACATTCCTAAGAAGGCCGCTGGTTCCTGGCCGCTGATATTGTCAAATAGCGGTGCTCGCCGGATACAGGCTCAGAGGGCCCCCCAAGTTCCTAAATAACTAATCCCAATCTATAAATACATTCACGTTTAGCTAACAGTCACCGTTTAGGCGCCTCTGCATACGGCGTGACATACTTCGCGCGGGCAGTGATAGCTAAACGCGTTTACCACCTAACACCAACCGACACTATCACCGACTCCTGCATATGGCCCCTGTACTTTACACCGCTATTCCACACGCACTGGCCACCGGAACCACCCAGGTGTACGCGACCTGAAGCAGAAGGCCTTTCCTATACTACTCTCAGTACCCCTGATTTCTTCACACACCAGAGTCTACGTCCAGATTTTTATTTATTTGTCAGTTTAATAACAACCACCCAGCACACAAAGTAAACATAAGATATTGGAAGTCATACAGTTGTTAAACACAATAAAAAAACTACATGTAGTCTTCTAGATCATCATCATCATCATGCTGTCGGTCGCGAGGCGACAAAGACTGCTTTCATTACTTGACTGCTGCTCTCCATTTAGCTCTCTGCTGTGAGAGTTGCGTCCATGAGTCGGTCTTAATGTCTCTCAGCTTCAGGTTTCTCTTGATGGTATCCCTGAACCGGAGACGGGGGCGCCCTCTCTTTCTGTAGCCAGAAGACAGTTGAGAATAGAGGATCTGCTTTGGTAGCCTGTCTGATGACATCCTCATGAGGTGTCCAGTCCACCGGAGATTCTTCTAGATAAAACACACACATACATCGAAATATAATACTGTAGTGGTCTGCACTGACCTCTCAGGCAAGTAACCACATAGACAGGTAGGCGTGGGGAGTGTATTGATATCAGGGAGCCTAGGTGGTGTAATGGTTAGCACACTGGCCCGGAATGCAAAGAGATGTGGGTTCGAGTCCCGCTCTAGGCGCAGTATTTCCCATTTTCATCACCCCACGACACTGGTTGCCGTGATCAGGATCCTGTACAAGCTTTGCGCTGTATGGTTGTTGAACCTACCCTGTGTATGTATGTGTTAGTGCATTGCCTGTATGTATGTAATTGTAAGCATTACAATACTTACAATTCCAGGGGGACGAGTGTAGTGGTCTGCACTGACCTCTCAGGCAAGTAACCACATAGACAGGTAGGCGTGGGGAGTGTATTGATATCAGGGAGCCTAGGTGGTGTAATGGTTAGCACACTGGCCCGGAATGCAAAGAGATGTGGGTTCGAGTCCCGCTCTAGGCGCAGTATTTCCCATTTTCATCACCCCCACGACAATACCAAGCGGTGGTTAAGTCTTAGGGTTGTTCTGATCACTACTCCTCTGTTAATCGGTGCTGCTAATACGCATCATCGTACTCCACTAATGCTTCGCTCTGTATGATTTGTAAATAGCATGTTTTTCTGTGCCTACCATATTCATTTTATATTAATTTTGATGGTTTTCACTAATTTTGGTCACTTTGAAGAGAGTGGCATCCATTTTGGGTCATGTAACTGTGAGTGTTGTTAACTCCCCAATTAGATAGTGCAACCAATATGGTTTACCACATCATGGTACAGATGGATTCCACCAGATGGCGGCACTATATTGAAATGGGACTGTGCACGAGTCTGGAACATAGTAGAGAATGTAGATATATACTTGGTCTCTGAATCTAGTCACAGAATCCTCCAGTGTGACTGACAATGTCGACCAGGTGGAGGGGGGGGGGGTGAGCACAGGAGGCGCCACCTGTCAAGTGCGGAGTCTTACGGAGAATAATAATGGTATCAAGTAATATAATAATATAGAATAATAAGGAAACAATTCCCTTCGTATTTTTATACTCGCATAATACGTTATACACCATACATATATATATATATATATATATATATATATAAAATGACAGTTCAACACAATATTGTTCAAAGGATTGATGGGATAATGTTAAAACTCACCAATTCCAGTTTTCATATGATTACATGGTTATGGAGCAATGAATAAAAGAGTAGGAATATATAAATATAAACTTGATGAAGGTTTGATTCCAATATTTATCTCCATTTTGGGATTGGCGTTTATGTGGTTTTGTGCCTGAACTCTTGATATATATATTTATGATATATATATATCACAACGGAAGTGGTAAACTCAGGCCCCCAATACTTGCTACCAATACACACACAGTGACTGTAATATATATATGCACTATATGTTCCAGATTGCTTCTGCAGATTTTTTATTTTTTTTTGGTCCATTAGTTGTTTAAGCAGGGGAAACTCCAGTCATAGACGACTGGCCTTCCTCATTCCACTGCTGGTTGATAGAAAGCCCGAGCCTACACTTTTACCGATCCAATAGATTTTTAACCTCCCACACCACATAGACATGGTATGAGAGCAATCGGCCTTTGATGACGCTGTAAGTTATACACCCTGGTGGAAATCCAAATTGGCAGAGCTGGGGGCACGGGGCATCGAACCGCTGACCCTCAGATTAGGAGTCTGACCTAGAAAAAAGTCAGACACTCTAACCACTCCGCCACAGAGAACGCCATTTGGTTGCTGGAATGTTGGTAGAAGGGCGGGTTTGTTCCCCTGCCGGCCTCACCTCGATCTCCCCCATTTAGCGCCGGCTGAGCACCTGCTCCACCAGCAGCTGGGCAGGGTGGATGGATCTAGCCCGTGGGTGTTGTGGCTGCGGGGTGAGGGGGTGGGGGTGGAGAGGTGGAAGGGGGAGAGGAGGGGGCAGGCAGAACTGGAAAGCTTTCTGCTCCGTTGAATGATAATTGCACCATATGAAACCTTTGGAATATAGTTCCATCGCGACTAATATCAAATATATATTTCAGATCGTGGGTTCAAACCCCTGCCGGGTCAAAGTAATGACTTACCATGAGCGCGGGCTTCCCGTGCGGATGGTAGGAAGTTTGAATCCCAGCTGAGTCAAATCAACGACTTACACAATTGATACTTGTCGCTACCTAATCTGGTATTTGGCATTAATAAGATAGGACAAGGACTGGTTAGCTCATTATCAGGATGATGTAACTGTGGAATATTGGGTCATGGTGCCGATGGTCCGGTATCCCAGTGATGGAGCACTATAAAGTCATCATGAGTGTGCACTGCCACAAATCGGTGCCGATCCTGATATGGTTTTAGATGTTGCTAGGATGTAAAACCCCCAACAAACAACAACAACCCATGCAGATATAGGTAGATATGTGCACTACCACACAAAATACAGTCCTCCCTGTCTTCAGCGACAACTGGGCTCAACGAACCCTGGCCATGTGCGGACACTTGTTTAATGTGCAAACTGTTATTTTGTCGAATTTGACTGTCCGTCCAATGACATGACACTTGCTCTGATCCTAGTGATAGAACACTATTGGTCTGGATGCAGAATTGTCTGCTGAAGCCAGGTACTACTGGAGATGATTTTTTTTCGTGTGTAGATAACATGGGGGAGCGTGATTTTAAATAGGCCTCAGCTCTTTTACTGTCTTCTTTATATAATACCAAACGGAATGGCCGAATGAGTCGAGCATCCGTCTCCTGCTTTGGTTGATTGTGGGATTCGAACCAACGGGTCTGAACCCTGGTCCTGCAAACCAATGACTTAACAATGTATACCTGTCGCTTCCTAGCCAGGCGCTTGGTATTATTAAGAGAGGGCAAGGACTGGTTGATTCAGTGTCAGGATAATATGACTGAGGAGGATATCAGGTCATGGTTCTGGTGGCCTGGTCACCCAGTGGGGCAGCAATAGAAAGTCACCATGAGCATGCACTGTCACAAGTCGGTATCCATCCTGATATGACATTAGATGTTGTCAGGATGTAAAGCTCCAACAACCAACCAACTAACCAATCTTTATATAAAAAGAAATCATAGTATTTCTCTCTTGAAGCTATTTCGTATGCCCCCATCTATGTCCCATGATGCTTCGCATCTAAAACCCTGGTCACATAGCCATTAGTGGACGTAGCTGAACTTAGTGGAGGCTAACGTAGTTGAAAGTAGTTGAACGTAGTTGAACGTACCGGCATCCATACTCCTCCTTGATGTTAACTTGGTAATAATGTGGGTGAGCCATGATCTGCAATTAAATTTGTGGACATGTTCAGAAGAGCGGTATATTAGAGGGTGAATTTCAAATGTAGTAGAACGTAGTAGAACATACCTCTCAATGTACTCTAGCATACTCTAGCATACTCTAGCATATGCCATGGTCACATAGCTGTTAGTGGACATAGTTGAATGTAGTTGAATGTAGTGGAGGCTAATGTAGTTGAAAGTAGTTGAATGTAGTTGAACGTGGTTGAACGTAGTTGAACGTACCGGCATCCATACCATAACGTATTTATCCGTATCATTTGATGGCAAAAGGTGCTGTACCTTAACGTATTTCAACGTAGTTTAACAAACTTACACCACGTTTGACCCACGTTAGCCTCCACTACGTTCACCTACGTTTAACTACGTCCACTAACGGCTATGTGACCAGGCCTTAAGAGTGTTGCGCATGCGCATGTGCGTGTAGCCTGTGCGTGTGGTAGCTGGCTGACTCACATTATATTGACGGGCCCTGAGTGTGTGATGCTATAGACTGTGACCTCGTCTATAATTGAACAGGAGTAGCCCGACAGTAGAGGCTCACTGACCCAAATACCACACAGCCCCACATCTCCCACCCGCACCACACTGCGCCTGCTTACCTTTTGCTGTGTCAGCCATTGATCCAGTGTACTCACAACGCAGATGGGGCGTGCAGTGTGAATAATTGGCCAGCCTTGAAACTTGAGCATGGCGGTGCGTGTGCAATAATAGGCGTTTGAATAGATTATCATTAAGGTGGGTTAATTTAGTTACTGCGGCGATACATGCAATAAGCCTAGGAGAAAGACACCAATGTGAATTTGTTATTCAATCATGTAAGATGCATGCGCATACATCCATGATTAGATCTGCATAATCGGCCATATTTCTTAGATAAAAGTCACGTGGTGGATTCTTATACACTAGTCTAGTTATTTGGCGTAAGCTTCGTTTTAGATAAAAACATTATATAAATGGTTAATTTAGGAGATGACTGATATGAAAGATTAAGCAAAAAGTAGGTGACCAAACCAATGTGCCCCATGTTTATCCAATTCCGAGACTAATAACATAGCCATCTGCCTGCGCGATATAAATTAATAATATGGAGAGATTATATACTATATATCATTAACTCTAAATAATATCTATATAATGTATGTATCATTTCGATCCATATCATTAATACTACTATTATATATCCATAGCTGGTTGCTATTGAATCAATACGCCTCGGTACATGCCTAGTCTGATCGTGAGCTGTTCCTATTAAAGTAGATCAACTTGTTATATGCCTAGTATGGTCACGATTTGTTCCTATTTAAGTAGGTCACCTTGGTACATGCCCAATTTGATCATGAGCTTTTTCTATTTAACTAGGTCACATTGGTACATGTCTAGTATGATTGTGAGGTGTTCCTATTTAAGTAGGTCACCTTGCTAATGCCTAATCTGATTGTAAGCTGTTCCTATTTAAGTAGCTCACCTTGGTACATGTCTAGTCTGACCGTGAGCTGTTCCTATTTAAGTAGGTCACCTTGGGACATGCCCAGTCTGATCGTGAGCTCTTCCTATTTAAGTAGGTCACCTTGGTACATGCCCATTCTGATCGTGAGCTCTTTCTATTTAAGTATATCACCTTGTTACATGCATGGTATGATTGTGAGCTCTTTCTATTCAAATAGGTCACATTGGTACATGCCCAGTCTGATCGTGAGCTCTTTCTATTTAAGTAGGCCACATTGGTAGATGTCTAGTATGATCATGAGTTGTTCCTATTTAAGTAGGTCAACATGGTGATGCCTAATCTGATTGTGAGCTGTTCCTATTTAAGTGAGTCACCTTGGTACATGCCTACTCTGATGGTGAGCTGTTCCTATTTAAGTAGGTCACCTTTCTACATGCCTAGTATGGTCATGAGCTGTTCCTATTTAAGTAGATCACGTTGGTACATGCCTAGACTGATTGTGAGCTGTTCCTATTAAAGTAGGTCACCTTGCTATGTACCTAGTATGATTGTGAGCTGTTCCTATTTAAGTAGGTCACCTTGCTACATGCCCATTGTAGTTGTGAGCTGTTCCTCTTTAAGTAGGTCACCAGTGAGCAACTCTCTCCATGTTGTTATTGCATTATGTGCACAACCGTCTCGTCCATTAGCAGGCTGTGGGCAATATAGGAAATCCACGCATGCCAACACGTGACTCCCGACTGTATTTAGCAGCAAATGCGAATGAATAGAACGGTAAGTAATAACAAAACAGCGGGTTCGTTTTACAACACAGGCATAAACATGCAATATGTCGGGAGTAGTCATGGTTTTGTGATTACACTTGAAACTCGCCGGTCTGAAACAATTAGGTGTCTGCTACGTTGAAATGGATACAAGGGGATGCTATTCTAGGACTGGTGTTGTGTATGCAAGGAGGCATATAGAGTATAACCCCGTTAAGCCAAGCTCGGTTAAAGCAAACGATCGGTTAATCCAAACTCTGCTCAACGGTTGGACAAAATACTACCATTCATCATATAAAAAAGTAGGTTAAACCAAAGTCGGTTAATCCAAATTATTGGTTAATCCAAACGAAAGTGTCGGTCCCAGGCCACTACCGGTATGGTTAAGCCAAACTTTCATGTGGTTATAAGGTCATGGGGGAAGTACCAAACTACTCAACAAACTACTCAACAAACTTAAAGCGATGCAAAATAAAGCCCTTAAAATATGCCTCCAAGTACACAAAAGATATCCCATGATAGAACTACACAAAGAATGCAAAGCAACACTATTAACAAGCAGAAGAGAAACACACCTGAAAATACTAGCACACCACTATACCACAAAACCGGATTACACAGTAGCCCCCCGCAGGGACACTAGACACATGGCAGCCCCAATACTCCTAATGGAAAGAAGCAACAAAAAAATACATGAGGGAAGTGTACTAACCATGGCAGCACATGCCTGGAATAAACTAAATGTAAAATTACGGGCAATCCATAACCCTGACCACTACAACAAATTCCTGAAGAAAACAATTACTTACTGACACAACAAAACTGCACCTGCCACTGAGCGCCGTCAATGCTTGCTGTTTACTGGCACAGAAAGCAAAAAGACAGGCCAGGAAAAGTGGTAGGCACTAAACAGAAAAAATAGGAAAATTAGCCCTCCTAAGTGTTCAGGAAATTAGGAAAGCTATCACCACATGGCACA
Source organism: Branchipolynoe longqiensis (assembly GCA_030323885.1). Classification (NCBI taxonomy): domain Eukaryota; kingdom Metazoa; phylum Annelida; class Polychaeta; order Phyllodocida; family Polynoidae; genus Branchipolynoe; species Branchipolynoe longqiensis. The sequence goes on along the minus strand of CM059194.1, from coordinate 15,889,139 downwards.
GTCCACCTGGGTATGTGTAATGGCACAAACCAACACAGAAATGGACATGCCACGGTCATGCAACTGATCCACCCTGAAATACAAAATGGCTAGGCAAACAACACAGCCATCCCACCTGGCCGCAGTCCTAAAGGGTCCGAGTGTGTTCTAGCACATGAGTGCACTATCTAAGGACAGGCTTTAGGGGAAAGGATGCTGTATCAAATAACAACAAAATTGAATGGAACGGGATCCTCTCCCGCAAGCCTGCATGTCACCCAAATAGATGTACATAGTAGGCTAAGGTATCATTACTCAGACTAGACAAAAAAAAACTGGAAAATTACAAAAAAACTAACATAGGCTATTACTACCAACCAAAATTGCAGAAGGCTGACCCGAGCAGACACAGGTAAACACTCCTGGGAAAAGGAACAGATCAAGACAGCCCCACAGCTGTCCAGCGCTGAAAACAAGCACCCTGACAGGAGCTTATACGTTATGGGCAGAGTAAATACCTCGTCAATAAAAAACAAATAAAAAAAGAAAATCTGGTCATCTGAGACCCCACCGCCTAGTACACCACGCTTGTCTGGATAAGTGTTAGCAGTAGTGTGTGTGGGGGGTGGGGGAGGGGGAGGGAGGGGGAAGTAGGGTGGCGAGCCGGACGGGGGGAGTGAGTGCGTGGGGGCAGTAGTGTTTGTGTGTGGGGGGGGGGCGTGTGGGAGGGAGCGGGGAGTAGTAGGGTGGCGAGCTGGACCGGGAAAGTGATTGTGTGTGGGCAGTAGAGAGTGTGTGTGTGGGGGGGGATCAAAGTCAAAGTCAAAGCCAAAGCTCGGTTCAACCAATGATCGGTTATCCAAATAAATTTCTAGGGTCCCTTCAAGTTTGGTTTAGCGGGGTTATACTGTAACCAGTTAGGCATGGAAAGGATGATTGCATCAGGGAACCTAGATAGTCTAATGGTTAGGATGCTAGCCATGGAATTGCAACACATATGCATTTGAATTTAGCTCTAGGTACATTGTTCCCTTTGTTTGTATCACCCCCCACTACACTGGTGCCGTGACCAGGATCCTTCACAAGCTACACCATGTATGTTTGGTGAAACTACCATGTGCCTGTATGTGTGTAGTCATTACGATTAAACAACCAATGGACGTGAACAATTTAAACGTCTTACAATTCCACATGGACAGGTAGACATGGATGGAGTGATCGCATCAAGAAGCCTAAATAGTGTAATGGTTAGGGCATTAGCTACAGAATGCAAGAAGTATGGTTTCTAAATCTGCTCTCGGCGCAATGTTCTCTTAATTAGTTGTTGGAGTTTTACGTCCTGGAAACATCTAAGGTCATATCAGGACGGGTGTTGACTTGTGACAGTGTGCACTCATGGTGACTTTATAGTACTGTCCCACACGGAAATCAGGCTGCCAGCACCATGACCTGATATCACACTCAGTCACATTATCCTGGCACTGAGCTAACCAGTTCTTGTCTTATCCTATTAATGCCGAGCGCCAGGCTAGGAAGTGGCAAGTATAAATTTTGTAAATCTTTGCTTTGACTCGACCGGGAAGTGAACCCCGCCCCCAATAGCGGATGTCAACTTTTTGTGCTGGGGGGTCATTAAACAAACAAAAAAATGAAAAGAAAAGGGAATTGAACCCCCGATCTCCTGCACTGGAGGCCTCCGCTCTCCCAATTCAGCAACCACGCCCGGTTATTTTAGTATTTGGTGTTGTTATAGTCAGGTAGTTAATTATGCATGTGTTATTGCTGGTTTCTCTCTCTCTCAAATTGCTTCCAGGTAAATGCGGTGCTTGTCCATTTGTTTGCAGCTGCTAAACAGGGTCGAGTTGCCATGAAAACACGATTAGGTAAACAATAGGGTCTCTAGAGAAATGAGACTCTTCATTGTTCCGTAGCTTAGATGAGAGTATATATGGCTGACCTAGTGGGTACCGTATATATTCGTAAATATAAGTTGACTTCGACTGGAAGTCGAGGGGTATTATTAAAGGAAATATCTGGAATTAGGCCTAAACCGACTATAGGTCGAGCTGCTTCTGTCATACAGCAGGTGTCAGCCCTGCACTGTGTTCAACAACCGTATATACAGGTGTATATATTAGCTATTTATAGAATGTATAATTTATTATGCCTATATAAAAGGAGCGGAGCTCTAACCTAATAATTATGATTATTATTATTTATTATTACTTCTATTAATATGTCCAATCATTGACTTGCCCGTATTTGCCCTGGTGTTGCCTACACCAGCGCCACCACCAGTCAGTCCCGGCTTGTGCGCGTGCCGGGCAGTCATTTTCAGCCCCAATTTCAAACTTTTACTGGTAAGCCTGTATTATGCTTAGCCATGATGCAAATAAAGTGTCCTACCCATCACCACCTTGTCTCTCTCCTTTTCTCGTAGCCCAACTTGATATATATATAAGATATATATAATGTATATATATATGTAGTATAAGCCATTATACGAGTATAATAAGCTGGAAGATTCATCTACTCTCCAGCCACTAAGTCATTGGCTGGTCACCTACTCATTAGGTCATCTACTAGTGCCTCATGACCTGAGCACGTGGCGCCATCTGCTCGCCCACGCCTCAGCAGCCGTTGCTCTCACTCACTGTACCGCTGGAAATGTTATATATGTATATAAAGTTGGGCTACGTAGAAAAGTAGAGAGACAAGCAGGTGATGGGTCTGACACTTTATTCTGCGTTTTGGCAAAGCGGAATACAGGCTTACCGGTTAATACAAGTTTGAAATAAGGGTAGCGAGTGACGTCCTGCCTGCCCCCAAGCCGCACGGGGCAAATGCAGGCAAGTCAACGATTGGACATAATACATCGAGAAGGAATAATAATAAATTGTAATATTTATCAAGGTGCAACACCTATTTACATCCGCATAATAAATTATACATCATATATATATATGTATATCATAAATCCACCTCTGTATGTGTACATATATGAATATATGTATGCACAATATGTTTATATATATGTATATATATATATATATATAAATATGTACATCATGGGTTCCATCCATGCTCCCTCGGGGGGTGTTGTGAGTATAAGACAACTTGAGAATTGGAGATTTCTTTGGCGGTAAATGTACTCGACTTATTTTAGAGTATATACTGTTACCAGATGGCGTGGATTAAGGAAATATTGCTAATAGTGCAGATACTGTGTATTTTGTACATCTAGTTGACATTGTGGATATTGCAGTGGTAGCAGATAATGATATATATGATATATATACAGTAAAACCTCTCTAACCGACCACCTCCACAGATCGACCACTCCCCTATATCGATCGCTTTATGTGGGTCCCAACAATACCATTGCAAGGATATTCTAACTCCCTAAACCGACCACCTCTCTAACTGGACCATTTAAAGTTGGTCCCATGGTCGGTCGATTTAGGGAGGTGTTATGGTATATATAGAAAATTACTATATATATTAAATATATAACATACATTGGACAGAGCAGATGTAAATGATATAACTAAAAGTACAGGTGGTGATAGAGTTCAGTTCTTCTTAGTGACTTTAAAATGTATTGGCGCTGACCCTTGGTAAATAGGTTTCACATGTTATTTGTATTAAAACATTGCTAAAGCCATGAAATCTACATATTGGAGTAGAATGTGTCAGAGTGTCAGTGGCCAGAAAAGGGATAAAACTGATATAACATGTATATATACAGATATAGTATATTTAGCAGATGTAGTATACAGTAAAACCTCTCTAAATTGACCGACCTTGGGACCGACTTTAAGCGGTCCAGTTAGGGAGGTGGGTGGTTTACGGGGTTAAAATATGGTTACAACGGTATTGTTCGGACCCAAATAAAGCGATCGATATAGGAGAGTGGTCAATCTGTAGAGGTCGTCGGTTAGGGAGATTTTACAGTATATATATATTTGGTTGGTTGTTGGAGTTTTATGTCCTGGCAACATGTAAGGTGATATCAGGACAGGTACCGACTTGTGACAGTGTGCACTCATGGCAACTTTATAGTGTGGCCCCACTGGGAAATCAGGCTGCCAGCATCATGACTCGATATGCCACCCTGTCACATTATCCTGACACTGAGCCAACCAGTCCTTGCCCTATCCTATTAAAGCCGAGCGCCAAACTAGGAAGCAACAGGTATAAATTTGGTAAGCCATTGGTTTAACTCGACCGGGAATTGGAACACCCGATCTCCTACACTGGAGGCCTGCGCTCTACCACATATTCGGCCATCGCACCCGGTCGTTGCATTACCTGATCCAAGTTCAGTTCGTATTGATAACCAAATCGCACCATTTAAAAAAAAATTTAATTTATTTTTGATTGAGGCTGTATTTATACTGTCCATAGCATGTAAGCCCGGGTACCCAGGCTTGTTTTCAATGCTGGCCAGCTGTAGGGTTGGTGTTGTCTTACCAAGCAGTAGCTGCTGATAAGTTATCTGATTGTCTGCATTTCAGTAGCAGATAGATAGTCTGTTGGTACGTTTAGTAGCCTATGTTAGTTTTTTTGGGCCCTCTTGGCATTGTATTTTTGTTCTATTCTTATTACTATGTTAGTTTTTTTCTTAAGGTTCTATGTTAGTGTTTTGGGGTTTTCTTGGGAAGAAAAAAAAAAAGTTTTCCATTTTTGTTCTACTTAATTCTATACTAGCCTATTTTATTTACATGTCCATAGGCCTGTATGTAATAGGTGGTTGAGTTATGTTTGTTTGAATTTGATTTGATTTATATTGTTGTTGGATAAGTTATCTGGCTTTTATATTTCTGGTTATCCCGCACTGGGCTGTCCAGTTGGTGGCCCTTAACATATCACCTGCCAGCATTGTTCTTTAATTTCATACTAAACCTTTTTTCTGTAACCTTTGTGGTTTTTACGGTAGCAGGCTAATCAGGTTTTTTTTTTAGCTGTGACTTTAATAGTTGTGTGGGGGTTGGATATCCTGTTTGTGGCTGCCTGCAATCCGGCTTGCTTCCGGCATACTACTTACCACCACTACTCCTCCCGCCACCGCCCCTAGTTCACCGCGCCACCGCAGCGACGACTGGTAGCGAATGGGGGAACTAAAATATACTAGAGATCTCCAGCCTCCATGCAGTGAGTTTGCAGTTTTATCCACTAGATGGCGCCACTAGCGTTACTGAGTTTGTGAAATCCTACTGCCAGCGCTTTGATGTAGGTGGCGCCACTGTAGGCTAAAGGAACTAATCATGTCGGGAGATAGGCGAATTGGCTTTAGAGATAGGCTGATACCACACACTCACATAGGCGAATGGGGGGACATGTGGGAAGTTAATTTTTCCGACACTTTGTGGTGCGTCGGTACTAGTGGGCCTAAACGGCCATTGACAATGCTTTGACTTTGCCGGTATGCGCATTGCAAATCGTTTATTTTATTCAAAAGTAATAGAAATGCAGAACCCGAACCTTATAAATTTAATATAATCTATTCATTGAATATGTTTTCTATATGTGTACCTAGCGGTCTGTCTCTAGGTGGTGTGGTTTTAGAGATATTTCATTTCTTCTATATGAAGATTGCTCACGGCCATTGACAATGCATTGAGTTTGCTGGGACGCACAGTGCAAAACGTCTATTTTATTCAAAATTAATAGAAATGCAGAACCCTTACCGTATAAATTTAATATAATCTATTCGTTGAATATGTTTTCTATATGTGTTGCAAACAGTTTGTTTCTAAGTGGTGTGGTTTTAGAGATATTGCCATTGACAATGCATTGAGTTTGCCGGTGCGCGCAGTGCAAAACGTTTATTTTATTCAAAATTAATAGAAATTCGCAACCCTAACCTTATAACTTTAATATAATCTATTTGCTGGATATGTTTTCTATATGTGTACCAAGCAGTTTGTTTCTAGGTGGTGTGGTTTTAGAGATATTTCACTACTTCTGTATGAATATAATTCAAGATTGCTCACGGCCATTGACAATGCACTGAGTTTGCCAGTATGCGCAGTGCAAAATGTCTATTTTATTCAAAATTAATAGAAATACAGAATCCTAACCATATAAATTTAATATAATCTATTCGTTGAATATGTTTTCTATATGTATTAAAAGCAGTTTGTTTCTAAGTTGTGTGGTTTTAGAGATATTTAACTTTTTCTGTATGAAGATTGCTCATAAAGTCATAGCCATTCAGTTTGCATTGTGACAGTGTGCCAAATAGGCCCACTCGTTAAGTGGCGACGCGAACGGCAGGAATTTGAACTAAAAAGTCAGAGGTCCCGCATTGGCTTTATAGATATGCTGATAGCCCACACCCAATCACCCTCGTGCGATTACCTGATTAATCGGCGTCCTGTTTATAGATAAGGAGTCTCCGTGATCCTGCCACCAGGATATCTACCAGCCTGCCTGCTACCAGAGATAATATTCAATGGGCTTCAATATGTCTCTAATAAATGGGACTGGGACATGTGACCTCTTGGATAACACACGCAGCCTGAGATCGATCCCCGGCAGAGTCAAACCAAAGAGCTACATCATTATTACTTGGCGCTATATTGCAGTTTGGCTATATCGCCTGGCACGCGACATTAACAGGAGAGGACAAGGGCTGTTTGGTTCGCTGCCAGGATAATTAGACTGAGTTGGATATCGGGTCAGGGTGCTAGCAGTATGAATATGATACCCCATTGGGATAGCATTATGACGTCACCTTGAATGTACATTGTCACAAGTTGGTATTCGCTCGAATAGGCTGACCTAGGCTCAGTAAATACGTAATTCTCTGAAACTGGGAACTAAAGTGTGACATCGAAACCGAAACGGAAAATCTTCCAAATAATTGCATGACGCAGAAAATCTTCCGAATCATAGCAGAAAACATTCCCAACGATAGCGGAATACATGTTCATATGAAGGTTTTAGATGTTGCACATATTACACAGTTAAAAGAACGCTATGTCACATTTTGATTTTAATCTTATACAATGTTAATATCACTCATGCAACATGGACATTAAACACAGCCAAAATATCATTTGAACAAACAAATATTAAAACAAGATTTTATTGCTTACAGTTATGCAATAAAATATTGAAAATAAATTGGCTAAATGCATGGTGTCCATGTATAGCATTTCACATTTTCACGTTAGCACAAAAATCATACATGCATACTTTTGCTACAGTTATCTAGGATAGGTTGAATAATATAATATTGGTAACATACTTAGCACACAGAGGCGACAATAACTATTTGTCTCGCTACGGAAAAAAGAAGAAAGCATTAATTATCACCATTATCGTGTGGATGCCAAATATGGGGTGCCCAGTTTCAGAAAATGACCCAAATACCCATTCAGTCAGCAAGGACCAGACGAAATTGCCGAATGAGTAGAGTGTCCGTCTCCTGTTTTGGGAGATCGGGAGATCCGAACCCATGAGTTTGTGGGTTCGAATCCTGGTCGAGTCAAATCAATGACTTAAAAATTGATACTTGTCGTTTCCTAGCCTGCTGCTCAGCATTACGAGGATAGGGCAATGACTGGTTGGCAAGTGTCAGGATAATGTGACTGAGCGGGACATCAGTTCATGGCGCTGGCGGCCTGGTTTCCGAGTGGGTCAGCACTCTAAACTTGCCATGAGTGCGCAGTGTTACAAGTCGGTACCCGCCTTATATGACATTTTCGTGAAGATTTATACTGCCCATCATAGATAAGTCTGAATAGACTTGTTTTCACCATTAGACAGTTGGTCGATAGAAAGCTTGAGCCTAGACTTTTACCGACCCAAGGGATTCTTAAGCTCCCACACCACATAGACATGGTATGAGAGCAACTGGCCTTTGATGACACTAAGTTATACACAGTGGTGGAAATCCAAATTGGCAGAGGTGGGGGGCACGGGGAATCAAACCACCAACCTTCAGATTAGGATTCTGACCTAGAAAAATGTCAGACACTCTAACCACTCTGCCACAGAGAACCCCACAGAACAACCTTAGATGTTGCTAGGACGTAAAACAACAACAAACAAACAAAACAACAGCTAAGAATTGTGGTACCTTTTAGAGGGTTCTGGCTGTAATAACTGCTAACAGTGGGAGCTGGTGGGTGGCTGATTAAAACAACTACCGCATGTTGAGAGACTGAGATGGTTGGTTGTTGGATGTAAAACTCCAACAACCAACCAATCCATCATTGAAAAGAAGACACGCAGAAAACATCACCTAATTGATTGGATTCGTTCCGAGGATTATGAAGTGCTATTGCGTTTCTGATTCACAGTCATCATATTGGTATGCAGCCGTGACATGGTGTTATCCGTGCTACTAGGTAATAATGTAGCAACAATGGAACCTGGTGTACTGTGTCTGATTTTGGAATGTCAGAGCAATGTGTGGGAGGTGGATGTTTTAATGTTTGTTTGTTGTTGTTTTACATCCCAGCTCATCATCATCATCATGCTGTCGGTCGCGATGCGACAAAGACTGCTTTCATTACTTAACTGTCGCTCTCCATTTAGCCCTCTGGTGTGAGAGTGATGTCCATGAGTCAGTCTTAATATAGCGATATAGCGATATGGTAGACAGGAAGTGTGAACACTTATTTGTCTCTCATTTTCTTTTGTTGGTACATTAGTTGTCCCAAGCAGAGGAAATCCCAGTCACAGACGACTGGTCTTCCCCACTCCACTGCTGGTCGATAGAAAGCCCGAGCCTACACTTTTACCGAACCAAGGGATTTTTAACCTCCCACACCACATAGACATGGTATGAAAGCAACCAGCTTTTGATGACGCTGTAAGTTATACACAGCGGTGGAAATCCAAATTGGCAGAGCTGGGGGCATGGGGAATGGAACCACCGACCCTCAGATTAGGAGTCTGACCTAGAAAAAAGTCAGACACTCTAACCACTCCGCCACAGAGAATGCCGCATACTTCATGAAAGCTGCCTGCAAAAGTGATGAAGTGCTGCTGGCTTTTGCAAGTTACCAGCGGCATGCTCTCAGGGAGCAAATAGAGGTCTCACACTGGCAAGAACATGTCCAGGCAGGCGCAAACCTATTTGTTCCTGCAGTGGCTGGTCGGGAGATGTTGGGAGGTCTATACTGCCCTTGATGCTGCCACAGTGACATGGTTTTGTGTTTAGGGTTTGCTCCCTTAGCCTTCGGTTCTGTCAAGAACCTGTACCACAAGGCAGTGGTTTACAATTCTGCAGGGTAGGGACATCAAAATCCCCGGGGTATTGCAATACCTGCATACCCAGCTACATCTAAAGTTATATCAGTACGGGTACCGACTTGTGACAGTGCACACTGATGGCAACTTCATAGTTCTGTTCCACTGGGAGAGCAGGCCGCTGGTGTAATAATAATAATAAAATATTTATTTCCACATGATCAATGTATGTACAAGTTGATATTTATATCAGTAATCTTTTCACATGAAAAGGGAGAAAGCAGAAGTACAATACTTAAGAGGTGCTTTCCCCATTTAAAAATAACACAGATACATTGCTTATACCATAGAAATAATGAATAGAAAAATAAAAGTTAAAAGCATATCAACATTACCCTCAATACTCTAAATTACATCTAAATATTTATATACTAGACTACTATGTATTTTCCGTCTGGTAAAGCTTAAATATTTTCTTTTTATACATTCGTTGAAACATATACATGATTTTTGAACATTTGATATTATCGTCAAGTGAATTCCATATTTTTATAACACATATAAATATACATTGAGACTTTAAAGTTATTCTTGCAAATACTTGTCGTAGGTTGTTACTGTGCCTTGTATCATGGCTACTATCTGAACTTATTTTGAATAAAGAGGTTAGATTTTTTGGCAGTATCCCTTTGTTTGCATTGTAAATTATCATCCTAGATTTGATCTTAACCAAGTCTATTAATTTTAATACATCAAAGAACAGCTTATTAGAGAACTCTCGATTTCCAACGTTGCAAACAATTCTCACTGCTTTCTTCTGTAGCAAATAAATACACTCCATATTTGTTTTATATGCATTTCCACATACTTCACAACACTACGATATATAAGTCAGAAATAATGAATAATACAATATTAAGCATGCATTTTTGTTTAGTACATATTTTGCCTTGTGCATAATTGCAATAGTTTTGGACAATTAAGATTTAATCATACTAATATGCTTTTTTCAATTAAGTTCATGATCTATTAGCACCCCTAGAAATTTACTGACATAAACCATTTTGATATCGGTATCATTTATACATACAGTAACATTAGATTGTGTTTTTATAATTACTAAACAGCATGAAATTAGTTTTTGCTACATTAAGTGATAACTTGTTTGTTGCAAACCATGTGTTCAACTTAATAACTTCTTTGCTTATATCATTGCCAAGTTGAACTGGGTCATTTCCTGACCTAAAGAGAGTAGTGTCATCAGCAAAAAGATATGCATGTACCGAAGCATGGTGGTCGGGAACCAGCAGACCGGGACCAGCGTCACTGGTGACCAGCGTAGACTGGCGGGCATCAGAATAAACCATTGAGTAACTAGACGTCAACATGTGCAGTCGTTCCTGAGTTCTCTACTTTACATCGTGTCAGAGGCAGAACCTTGGACGGAAATGTCTCTCTCCGGATTGAAACCACCCCAGCCATTAAACTTAGCCCAATATCCCACATGGTCACATTATTCTGATAATATTCTAACTAGTCCTTGTCCCATCCTATTAATGTCCAACACCAGGCTTGGTAGCGACAAGTATCAATTTGATAAGACATTGGTTTGACTTGCCTGTGACTCAAACTCCTGATCTTTCACACCGGAAGCCTACACTCTACCGATTTGGCTACCGTCTCCGGTTTATGTTGTGATGAGTGTGTTTGTTTGTTGTTGTTTTACATCCTAGCAACATCTAAGGCCATATCAGGACGGGTACCAACTTGTGACAGTGCACACTCATGGCAACTTTATAGTGCTGTCCCACTGGGAAACCAGGCCACTGGCACCATGCCCTGGTATCCCACTCAGTCACATTATCCTGACACTGAGCACACCAGTCCTTGCCTTGTCATAATAATACCGAGCGCCTGGCTAGGAAGCGACAAGTATCAATTTTTAAGTCATTGGTTTGACTCGTCCAGGGTTCGAACCCACGACCCCATAATCTACTAGCACGGAGACGGACGCTCTAACTCATTCGGCCATCCCGTCTGGTGTAATGAGTGTGTACAGTGACTTACTATACAACATTATATAGTAATATTGTGGAATGCATTAATCACTTAATCAATTAATATATCACGTTATATATTCATATCAAGTCATATATTTCAAAATGCAATTCTACAAAATAGTATCCCACTTTAGTAGTGAAAGCTAAAGTAGGACCGCATCGGTAAAACACAAATTTACCGCGCGGAAGGTCGACATTTCAAGTCCAGATCGAGTCAAACCAATGTCTTACAAAATTGATACATGTCGCTAGTACCTAGGCTGGCACTCAGAATAACTGGGATAGGGCAAGGACTGGTTAGCTCAGTATCAGGATAATATGACTGAGTTGGAAACCGGTTCATGGTGGCGGTGGCCTGGTCTCCCAGTGGGGCAGCGCTATAAATTCACCACGAGTTAGTACTGACACAAGTCAGCACCCGTCCTGATATGACCTTAGATGTGTGTTGCCAGGATGTAAAACTCGGACAATAACAACTATTTAATGTTGTCCTATTATATAGCTTACTAGTGTGGGGCAGCACTATAAATTCACCATGAGTGAGCACTGTCACAAGTCAGCACCCGTCCTGATATGACCGTACATGTTTGTTGCCAGGATGTAAAAGTTGGAAACCGGTTCATGGTGGCGGTGGCCTGGTCTCCCAGTGGGGCAGCGCTATAAATTCACCACGAGTTAGTACTGACACAAGTCAGCACCCGTCCTGATATGACCTTACAGGTTTGTTGCCAGGATGTAAAACTCCGACAATAAAAACTATTTAATGTTGTCCTATTATATAGCTTACTAGTGTGGGGCAGCACTATAAATTCACCATGAGTGAGCACTGTCACAAGTCGGCACCCGTCCTGATATGACCTTAGATGTTAGTTGCCAGGATGTCAAACTCCGACAATAAAACCTATTTAATGTTATCCTATTAAATAGTATTCAAGCTTACCAGTGAAAGCCTATAAGTATTCCAGACCAGTGATTGTTGCGTGCTGGCTGGTATAAATACAATACATGTCCGAATTTGGCTGGCTGTTTGAAGTTGTGACCTAACTGGGATATGGCGGGGGGGGGGCCTTTTTGAAATGTAGGTCGGAGCTAGGCTCACGTGACTTGTTGACCAGCATTGCTCTTGCAGAGTTGTGGACAAGCTGCAGGAATGCACAGCACACTGGACACGGGAATGTTCTGAGCCTACAAACGGCCTCTGTTCATGTTCAGCTCGGCCTAGTCGTTTGTTGTTGTTAACCGGGTGTGTTCGGAAACCCACATTGGCTGTTTCGGCTCGACAAACATCAATATGATTTCGCCTTGTTTTGCTGCTTCTTGGAGGTTTACGTTCTGGCAACATCTAAGGTCATATCAGGACAGGTACTGACTTGCGACAGTGCGCACTCGTGGCGACTTTGTAGTGCTGCCCCTCTGGGAGACCAGGCTGTCAGCACCATGACCAGGCTACATAGTGAACAGTATCAATATTGTAAGTCATTGCTTTGACTCGGTCAGGGTTTGAACCCCTCGACCTCTCGGATAGGAAGCCAACCAGCACTCTTATACCCGTGTCACACTACGACGTAACGAGCTAACGTGAGCCTAACGTGGTCATTTTTCGTCATTACATTGGGTTACGTCATGATGACGTCAGAATGACGTTAGAATGACGTCGAGCTACGTCACATTACGTCATGTTATGTCGAGTTACGTCAAGGTTTTGGACATGTTCAAAACTTTGGACGTAGCTCGAACGTAAGGGTTTACGTTCACCGTACGTTCTGTTCACGTTCAGTGAACGTCAATGACGTTAAACGGACGTTTTTCCAATGCTGCTCACTACGTTCAACTATGTTCCACTACGTTCCACTACGTTGACCCACATTAAACCGAGTGCAACTGCCTATGAGGCTTAATGGGAACATCAGGAGAACGTCAGGAGAACGTCAGGAGAATGTCAGGAGAACGTGCATTCAACGTACGTTCAACGTCTCATGACGTAGCTAACATCACGTAACGTTCTTCTGGCGATGGAATAACGTTCATAACGTTCCGTGAGCGTAGTGACATTGTCCTCTCTCGTTGAATGACGGTATCACTACGCTTTACCGACTTTATGCTCTCGTCCACTATGCTGCATCCACGTTCAACTTGTGCCCAAATTTGCATACTACGCCGAGAAGTTCAACGTTCTTCACGTTCTCCCTACGCTGACGTCATTACGTCGTAGTGTGACAGGGCCATTACTGATTCAGCTTTTCCATCCGGTGATCACTGAGTGCATATATACTAATACTATAGCCTGTGGGTACCGGGCGCGTTGGCCGAATCGGTAGAGCGTAGGCTTCCCGTGCTGAAGGTCGGGAGTTCGATTCCTGATCGAGTTAAACCAATGACTTACAAAATTGATATCTGTCGCTTCCTAGACTGGCGCTCGGCATTACTAGGATAAGGCAACGACTGGTGAACTCAGTGTCAGGACTATGTGACTGAGGGGGATATCACATTATCAGGTTACTGGTGAACTCAGTGTCAGGATAATGTGACTGAGTGGGATATCAGGTCATGATGCCGCTGCTTGATATTCCAATGGTGCAGCACTATAAAGTCAATATGAGTGCGCACTGTCACACATCAGTACCCATCTTGGTATGACCTTAGATATTGCCAGGACTCCAACAACCAACTGATATTGTAAGTTGTAGGCATCGTTACACACAGCTCCTGTAGTGTCAGGGGGCGTAATCGATTAATCAAATCGGGTCGCCCGAGCCACTTTTTTTGCGCATGCGCACATCCTACAGACTCGGGTCGAATAATCGAATACCCTTCTCCACGCTCAGGGTGGTAAAAAATGGTAGCTTAATCCAAAACTTTTTTTTTTTTTTTAATAACCGATATAACTACAACAAAATAGGATTTAAAGTATTTCATGATGGCATCGTTTAGTTATATTTCCATTTCATGAATCTAGGTTATTACCACAAAGAAAGATGTGTGACTGGTACTGGTTGCTGTTATCCTGCAGGATGGTACCAGCGCAAATGTGACATCATCGCTACCAAGAGGTGGGTTACTGTGGTCAGGTCGTTTTGCACACGTCACATGTATTTGTCGACTCCACTGCCGTGTTCGATTTGAAATTCTGATGACTCGGCTGACCCGAGTCGCCCGGGTTGTGTTAATCGATTGCAGCCCTAGGGGCTATTTGGCGCATGCGCGGTGACGCGTAGTTGCATACTGACATGCGTGGCTTTCACGCAGGGTCTTATTAGTGTAGAGTAGCATACTGATTCCTCGCCTGTGGCAGTGACCTACCGACCCCTTCTGGAATCAGCGAATGGCGGTCTGTTAATTATGTTCGATCACCCAGTGATGCCAGTGGCCAGTTCGCCACACAGAATGTTTTGCCCGATTTATACCCCAATCACACAACTGCTTGCGAACGCTTGCGACCACTTGGTGATCACCAAAAAAAAGTTCATCGCAAATAGGTCGCAAACTAGTCGCAAGGTGGTCCTCATTTGTCGCCGATCTCCTTCCGACGATGTTGATTGCAATGAGGTTGTAGCTACTGCACTAAAATCCTCCTTGCCACCAAAATGGTCGCCCAGAGGTCGGCGACCATTGCTTTGGGCGCAAAGAGGTTGCTGGTGACTGTGGGTTCTTTTGTCCAAAGTGGTCGCAAACTGGTCACAATGAGTTGCAAGCAATAGTATGACTGGGGTTCTACAATGAAGATAGAACAGGAAATCTTACACCTGCCCGTATTAATTTCTCACCTTAATTTTCCAAAATAAAAGATTCTGTTTGATAAATCTTGCCTATTTTGGAAAACATAACTCTTGATATGTCTATGACTAGAAAGTATACCGAGATGAGAGCGGTATCAAAATGAAGCTTCTTTCCTCTCAATATGAGAATCTGGCCACACCTCTTCCTTTCCAACCCCCCCCCCCCGCACCCCCAAAAAAAGAAAAAGAACCCTGCTACTTAATAACCGATTCGATGCGATAGGCCACCTTTCTTTTCTTCCATATTTATAAATTTCCGAACGTCCCCGGTAGTGTGAGAGAGACAGACGCCTACCGTGGACCGACAACCTTCCTCTGCATCCCTCCTTCCCTCCCGCCTCCTCTTCACGCTCCCCTCTCCCTCCCCACCCTTCCCCTCCCCAACCTCCCCTGCCCCTTGCTCTCCGCCCTCTTCCCTTTCTCCATCCCATCCCGCATCCCCCCTCCCCTCCTTCCCCCTCCCTCTCTCCCCCTCCTCCTCTCCCCTCCCTCCCCTCCCTCCCGTCCCCCCTCCCCTTCTCTCCTCCTCTCCCCCTCCCCAACCTCTCCCTCCTTCCCATCCACTCCACCTCCCCCCATCTCTCCTTCCTCCCATTTCTCCATCCCACCCCCGCGCCTCCCCCCCCCCCCCCACCATCCCCATCCCCTCCCTCCCTCCCTCCCTCCCTCCCACGGCTCACCACGGCATTAATTGACTCCTCCCCGGATGGTCTTGCCATTTGATCAACCAGCCGTCAGCGAGTCGGCAGCTATTGTTAGTTCAGGCCTGTGTGTCTCGACGTGAGAGTTTTGGCCTACCGTAAAGGAGTACCTTATCGTTCAGAGCTGCTACATGCAATCATACACATTGCACTGGCTCCCATCACTAGCAGTGTAAAGAGGTGAGTTCCTGCCGCTAGAGGGGGCGTCGGTGGCGAAGGGGTACGTGTGGATATATATTCATGTTTAATTATAGGACTAATCATTAGCAATTCCAAAGGACTACACCCGATGTAACGTAAGCATCAGGGAATGGAAATTAAAGTATATATTGTTTTGTTGGAGTTTTATGTCCTAGCAACATCTAAGGTCATATCAGGACAGATACCACCGCGCCCACCAGCCCCCCCCCCTCCATATTGGGTAAGGGGGTGGGGAGTGGCCAACCCACCCACCCCAAGTCAGATACATATTTTTCCATCAAGTTCACCAATCACACTTATATGGGATTATCAACCCTATTTATCTTTACATAACACCAGTGGTCACTAGTCCCCTATATTGGGACACCTCCGAAATAGTAGGAGTTTATACATGCCTTACTTTGAGAATTACATGTTTCATCATCTTTAGTTCAGCAAACTGCCACCAGGTGGGGCAGGAAGGGCTCACCACACACACACACACACACCACCTCCCACCTCCAGCCTGACATCTGGATTTGGCAGGTCCTGCAAACACTCACACCCACACGCCCAACCCCCATGCATTGTCACCTGTGTGCTCACACTCCCTCAGATACTGGCATCTGTAAATCATACCATAACAGGCACGCATAACTCAGTTTCTTAACTTAATTATTGTACCCATTCTGTGGCATTCTTCATTGTCTGGGTGAACAAACCACAATCTGAGGCAACTGTATATGCTGGCCTTAGTTTCAGAATTTACATCCGTTTATACAATATATAATACCAACAGACTTCAATTCAGTAATACATGTAAATATACCAATACAGTAATAATTTTCCAGAGCTCTTATCTCCAGTGGGTATATTTGATGTAGAACCTTAGAACAATCTGATATTAATTATCACTTCACTTAATATACATAATCTACCATGGTTTCACAACTTGGTTTGAATATTATGCATATGTAGTTACCAACATGATAGAACGAATTAGGTATTATTAGGGTGCTTTTATAGGGCTACTTATATAAGTGGAATATTATTATAATGACTGTATAGAAATAACTGAATGATTTAATTATGATTAAACAAGTTTTCTTAATGCTTCACATATGAGTTTCGTGAAAAGGACATATTTGAGAATTTATTTAAACTATTATTTATTTATGAACCAGACCTATAAAGTCGGAATATTTTACAATTGGTTTGACCCGGTTGGGATTCGAACTCCTGACTTTCCGCACAGTAATCCTGCGCTCTACCGATTCGACGACTGCGTCCGGTCTGTTGGATATGTGACATACCTACTGGAGAAGTGTCTTTGTTGTTGTTTTACATCCTAGCAACACGTGAGGTCATATCAGGATGGGTACCGACTTGTGACAGTGCACACTCATGGCGACCTTATAGTGCTGCCCCGCTGGAAGACCAGGCCACCAGCACCATGACCTGATATCCCACTCAGTCACATTATCCTGTCGCTGAGCCAACCAGTCCTTGCCCTATCCTAATAATGTTGAGCGCCAGGCTAGGAAGCGACAAGTATACATTTTTAAGTCATTGGTTTGACTCGACCAGGGTTCGAACCCACGACCCTACGATCTACCAAAACGGGAGACAGACGCTCTAACTCATTCGGCCATCCCGTCTTGGTACTGGAGAAGTGTGTGGTCCGCACACACCATGAATGCTATATACTGTCATTCCCTCATGTCCGATTTGGGAATGAACGACTTTTACTGCTATATCATGTGAAACGCCCGTAGCAAAATCTGCAACACATCGGTCAGTGTATGGTCATATAAACTTCCGAGCGAGTGGCGTGTGAAAGCCCCAAGCACAGGGGGGGGGGGGGTTGAGAGTGACGTTAGGTGACTTTATAGTGCTGCCCCACTGGAAGACCAGGCCACCAGCACCATGACCTGATATCCCACTTGAGTGTCACATTATCCTGTCACTGAGCCAACCAGTCCTTGCCCTATCCTAATAATGTTGAGCGCCTGGCTAGGAAGCAACAAGTATACATTTTTAAGTCATTGGTTTGACTCGACCAGGGTTCGAGCCCACGACCCTACGATCTACCAAAACGGGAGACGGACGCGCTAACTCATTCGGCCATCCCGTCTTGGTACTGGAGAAGTGTGTGGTCCGCACACACCATGAATGCTATATACTGTCATTCCCTCATGTCCGATTTGGGAATGAGCGACTTTTACTGCGATATCATGTGAAACGCCCGTAACTAAATCTGCAACACGTCGGTCAGTGGATGGTCATATAAACTTCCGAGCGAGTGGCGTGCGAAAGCCCCAAGCATAGGGGGGGGGGGGGGGGGTTGAGAGTGACCTTAGGTGACTTTATAGTGCTGCCCCACTGGAAGACCAGGCCACCAGCACCATGACCTGATATCCCACTTGAATGTCACATTATCCTGTCACTGAGCCAACCAGTCCTTGCCCTATCCTAATAATGTTGAGCGCCAGGCTAGGAAGCGACAAGTATACATTTTTAAGTCATTGGTTTGACTCGACCAGGGTTCGAACCCACGACCCTACGATCTACCAAAACGGGAGACGGACGCTCTAACTCATTCAGCCATCCCGTCTAGTACTGGAGAAGCTGGTACTGGAGAAGTGTGTGGTCCGCACACACCATGAATGCTATATACTGTCATTCCCTCACGTCCGATTTGGAAATGAGCGACTTTTACTGCGATATCATGTGAAATGCCCATAACTAAATCTCCAACACGTCGGTCAGTGGATGGTCATATAAACTTCCGAGCGAGTGGCGTGCGAAAGCCCCAAACATAGAGGGGAGGGGGGTGAGAGAGGGAAGCCGGTACCCCCCACCCAGGAGGCGGGGAGATAGGAGGAGCAGGACAATTCAGATATTATTATACGCGATAACAGTCTCATCACTATCCATATATAGTTGGTTGGTTGTTGGAATCTTATGTCCTGGCAACATCTAAGGACGGGTCCTGACTTGTGACAGGGCGCACTCATGGCAACTTTCTAGTGCTGCCCCACTGGGAAATCAGGCCACCAGCACCATCACCCAATATCCCACTCAGTCACATTATCCTGTCACTGAGCTAGCCAGTCCTTGCCCTATCCTATTAATGCCAAGGCCTGACTAGGAATCGACAAGTATCAATTTTAAAGTCATTGGTTTGACTCGACAGGGATTCGAACTCCCGACCTTCCGCACGAGAGCCCCGCGCTCTACCAAATAGGCCACCGGGCCCAGTTATATATATATATATATATATATATATATGCATATATATATATGTATATGAGTATTATGACTAAACAGTCACGAGGATTCTAGGAATGCAATGCTATTGTTCTCAGGTAGTTAGTTACATGTAGTGCTACATTTGTATCTGACAGTTTAGGGACCACACAAATTAACCGTTGTGTATGTGCTCGTGACATGACATTGTCTTTTGTGTTGCTAGATGTTTCAATTCAACTCGTGTGTTCTGAGTTCCACTGGTCCCTCCGGAAGAACTGAAGCCATGACACAGCATGCTGGGTCATGGCTTTATGGCCCTGTCACATTACCACGCTTCTCGCCGGCATGCCGCCAACACGCAAAATAAGTTGTACCCGTCGAGACACGTCAAACTCCTCGGCACGGTGCAATGTGTTGGTAGCGTGCAGCTGACATTGTGGTAAAAGTTTGGGGTGCCGTCCTGATATGACCTTAGATGTTGGTAGGACGTAAAACAACAAAGAGCAACCTTTTGGTGCAATGGGTGGGAACGAGCCTCACGCGTGCATGGTGTGTGCTTAACATCGCATAACGATCTTCCAGCGCGTTTAACGTATCTCGACGTGCCCCTAACATCGCCATAATGTTGGCACCCGCACGTCGTCGAATGTCCAAAGTTTTGTGCAAGCACAAAACTTTCGATGCGCCATGATGCACACTGCCAATCCTCGCCGACCGTCGCCATCCATCAGCGTGTACCAACGCATGCATAACGCACACGTAACGCTTCCTGACGTGTCCCGACATTCTGCCCAAAAATCACATACGTCGACGCGTGTTGGCGAGAAGCGTCGTAATGTGACAGGGCTATTAGTTTACACACTGGGAGGTGTGTGTGTGTGTGGGGGGGGGGGAGGTGGTGAAGACGCATACACAAAGTGGTATTTTGCCTAGCACCCCCATCACACCATACTAGTTCTCAAAACGTCCGACCACGTTCTAAAATGGGCTGTGGTCAGGGTAGAATGTGGCTGCAAGAAAATATTGGGCATGCTCAAACTTCTGGAGCACCATTCTGTTCTAGCCCATCCATTCCATTATTAAAAAGTTGCTACTACATTCATTCCGTTCGCACACAGTTTGAGTCCTTTCAACAACATTTTCAAGAACGTAGTGAGAAATAGCTTGGTGTGATGTTGGTATTATGCAAATTATTTGCTCAGACAATTTCACTGCGATGTAAAATCTCACAATCGATTAATTACATAACTGCTGTCAAAGGATACTTACGGAGAAAGTACCAGCTCATAATCAATTAGAAATTTGTTGCAGATGATAGTACAGGATGAATATCTATACATAGATAGAAGTATGTGATGTGTAAGAATTATATGAGTATAAATATCAGAAGTTCTCTAAACACACAACTCAATCTTTGACTGCCTCGCTCTGCGAATCACCTCGTGGCGCCATCTAGCATAACATGTGCCCACCTCTCGAACTGTTCATCGATGTCGAAACCCGTCTGACATAAAATCTTGTGGTGCGACTGGCACTGATGAACATTCTAGTGGAGGCGAGGTGAGCCGAAGATGGCGCCACTGGTACAGTGTTGGGTCTTATGGAGTATAACAATATAGTAATATTCCCCTACGTGTCTTTATCCTCGCATAATACGTTATACATCATATATACAATCATGTATATTTATAGTGCCTAGAGCCCCTCACAGGTGGCGCCAGTGTGGCCAATGATGTACTATACAGAGTCAGTTAGATAGGCTACAGTGAATATACTATTACATAGGAACTGAAGATAGATAGTGTCCTTGTTTATATTCCCATAATAGATTATAGAGCATATATATATATATATATATATATATATATATATCGCTAAGTAATAAGCAGTTCATTGCATTGTCCAGGCAAACTCTAGGATTGTTATAATTAATTATATAACTATATTCACTTCACAACAACAAACAATAAAAGCATGGCATTTCCGCGAACAATATGCAAACTGAGACCCCCATAACCCCTACTCCAACCCCCTCACACACACAACCATAACCCCATTGTCTTTTGCTTCTCTGAGTCTTATAGTTGAGATTAAAATACATTACCAAATCAAATATGGGATACAAAACAAAAACAAAAAGCCATCTCGCCATGAATAAAACCTCCAAATCACTTACTCACAACCATCATTAACCAGCTAACCGCAATTCAGTTCTAACCGATTTCATATTACATATCTATATATATCGTAAAGTAATAAGGACTTCATTGCATTACCCATGCAACTCTGGGATTTTCTTTTAATTAACTGAAAGAACTATATTTACTTCACAACAAAATCATGACATTTCCACGAACAATATGCGACCTGACACCCCATACACACAACGATCCCCCCATTGTATTTTACTTCTCTGAGTCATATAGTTGAGATTAAAATAAATTAACAAATAAAATATGAAAAACTAAAAATCTCGCCCTGAATATGGCCATATCTGCCGACATGTTTACTTTCACGCTACATTGGCAGCTATGACCACATGTAAAGTCGTCGGCTGGCAGCTGTAGTTATGTAGGCAGGCTAAATAGGAAATCCCTTCAGGGCCCGTATGCAGGAGTCAGTCATAGTGGCGTTTGGTGTTACAGGCTGATACCATTTAGCTATCTCCGAGCCGGGGAATGCGGTCAAGCCGTATGCAGGAGCGCATAACACTTTCATTATAGCTAAACATGAATTTATTTATAGATTTGGGAAATCCCTCGGTTCGACAATATGAATAACGCCGCAAATGCGGCGGCAGCGTTAATATAGGTTCGAATTTAGCGTTCAATTTATCAAATTTCACTTATTGCGTATGTAATTCTGTTAAATATGATAGCATTGAATAGATTTAGGCCTAATATATTGCCACCGATGCGGTGGCGGCAGTGGCGGCGATGGACAGTATGGATATCGACGTCCATGCAGCGGCGGCGATTTGTTTACTTTGCATTCGTCGATTCGAAAATATTTATATCGCCGCTGATCCGGCGGCAGCGTTAATATCGCTTCGAATTTAGGGTTAATTTGATCAAATTTCACTTATTGCATATTTAATTCTGTCAAATATGATAGCATTGAATAGATTTGGGCCTAACCTAACACTAACACCGCTGTAAACTAGCTATGTTTCTGGTTTACCTTAACCTAGTTTAAGCTTCTGGTGTTAGGCCTATCACTTACTCCTGCATGCCACTTTTTGCTGCTAAACAGGGATTCCCGCCAAACACCGTTTTGGCTCGCTATCACCGACTCCTGCATACAGGCCCTGCCAACTAGAAGAAAGGCAGAGTATAGAGTGAAAGTTAGAGAGAGCTTGCACCCTCAGGTTTATTATTATATAGTGGTTTTAGAATCCACGATGGCCTGTCACATGACCAGATCCTCCAATCAACAGTAAGCATTCTCATATCCACCAATTAACAGTAAGCATGCTTGTATCCATGCCTTGGTTGTTTTGGCCTCACTGTCCTGTGTTGTCTGGGTGTGCAGTGATCCATATCTAACAGTTGGGGGGGGGGGAGCAGAGCTGCTAAGGCCCTATCACACTAACAGTAGTGCCCCTCTCACACTATCTATAGAACACACAATGTCTATTTAATCTAAGTAAAGGATCACCAGCACTACACAATACCACATGCATCTGGTCACATTACATCATCTACCTTTTATATAACATTTGTAATCCCTTATAGACCAGTTCACATCACCCACCAATGTGTAATTATCGGAATATTTTACATATATTCATGGCAAGATGTCTTTTTTGGTGTTTTTCTCCATATTTCATTTGTTTACTTATTTTAATCTCAACTATATCGCTAAGAGAAGTGATATGTTACACATTCACAACCATGCTTAAATAGCAAACCGCAATTCAGTTCTATTCCGTTTCATATTGTATTATTTGTAACAAAAGTTTCCATGACCCCTTTCACCAACACTAAATGTCTGAGGGTGCGTCTTGTCAGGATGAGAAATGCACATTATTAATGCAGTGAAGGTCGCAGCGGGGTTCAGCCTCGTCCCGCCCGACATTGTTTAAAACCCCCCAGCAGTAATTACTCATCGCGTCCCGCCACACCCCTTATGGTTTTCGCCAAACACACAGACAGTCCCCTGGCTGGTTTTCTTAATTGCTATTGTTTCCGACTGGGCGCGGTGGCCTAATCACTAGAGCGCAGGCCTCGCCAGCGGAAGATCGGGAGTTCGGTTCCCTGTCGAGTCAAACGAATGACTTATAAATTGATACTTTCCTAGCCTGACACTCAAAATTCATAGGATAAGGCAAAGACTGGTTAGCGCAGTGTCAGGATAATCTGACTAAGTTGGTTATTCGGTCGTGGTGCTGGCGGCCTGATTTCCTAGTGGGGCAGCACTATTCAGTCAACATGAGTGCACACTGTCACAAGTCGGTACCCGTCCTGATATGACCTTAGATGTTGCTAGGACGTAAAACAACAACAAACAGCTAATGTGTCCCTGGTGCGTCGCTTAACCCCCCCTCCCCGACCCCCACCCAACACACACATACACACACCTCTTAGACCCCCTCCCCCCCACACACCCCACCCGCCCCCTAGTGCCTCTCGTCAGTCTACTTCCGGTAATCACCTGCGTCCTGCGCCACGCCCCCTAGTGTGAGCTGCACACATCGAGTCAGCACTTTGTGTGAGGGCGGTCGGTTGGCCTTAGTTCCCATTACCTCCACCAGGGGGCAGCTTGACCGTTAATCCCCCCTCTCCGCCCCCCCCCACACACACATTCTAGTTCACGTGCCATCCCATAGAGGGCGTGGCCGGCGTCGGCGGCCGTCGCACTCGGAGACACTGGCTGCTTTCGGTGAATGCCGTGTATGCTTTACGAATGCATGCGTTAAAACCTGGCATGGACCCCTTAGTTTGTTCGTTGTGGTTTTTGGCTCAAGCAACATCTAAGGTCATTTCAGGGAGGTTTACGACTGGTGAAAGTATGCACTCAGACATGGCATCCTTAAAGTTGCATAGTCCGATAAAAGCATAAACTTTTCGAAAGCAAAACATTTATCTAAATTTGAGCCTAAATATCCAACTTACTTTGTGTTTGTGTGTGGGTAGATTAGTTGATTAAGCAGGGGAAAGTTCAATCATAGACGATTTGTCTTCGTCATTCCACGGCTCCTTGCCATATCTTAATAATGCCGAGCGCCCGGCCTAGTCCATGCCTCTTCTATCACCTCTCCGCTGCGCCACGCTCCTCCTTGATTATGTCTGAGAAGAGTTGCAGGAGGGGGAGCCAGCCACCATTTCACTTTCTACCTCTTACTCTGTCTGTGTTTCCGGCTCGCCGACTTGTCACCACAGGGTACGGAGGCATGGCCCTTTGACTCAACTCTCCTCATTTCTCTTTCCTTTAAACTACCCTTTCTTTTTTCTCTCCCAGGCTTACTTCTCCCCCTGATCAAGGGAGTTATTTGCTTAGGTGGGGCCCTGTTCCTTTTTCACTGTTTCACTTTGTTCTTGCCTGGAGATCCCCCCCTTTTCCCATCCCTTCCTCCTGAACCATCAGCTACTGGATGAGAGTGCACAGCTACAATTGGACCAGTGGTCAGATACCGCTCCAACGACTCGTCGTTATTGTTGAAAACTACCCCTCTGCTTCTACAACTGCTCCTCCCTGAAGTTAAATCTTCAATCCGAAGAACGGACCAATTTATCGGGGCCATTCTCTAATTGCTGCAGAGCTGCAGCCTGTAACCGTCAAGGTTACGAACCACACAAGAGTCAGTCACCCCCTCCTGTGGCTACCACAGCAGTATGGGGTGAATCTTTTATCTAGGGAGATAGTATATCAGAGGGGTAATGCTTTTTTTCAGAAGTATACTTGGCATTTCCACTGGGTTGCTAACACACTCACTTACCAACACATCCGAATTACTACCATGCCTCGTTCTCGATACGGACAACGCCAGAGAAGTCACGTGACTTGTACCATTTGGTCGAGCAGAGAATTCCGAATGGCCTAGATGTTAGAGCATCCGCTGCTCACGCCTAAAATCGTGGCTATGATCCCCGGCCATCACCTCTGCCAATTTGGATTTCCACCAATGTGTATAACTTACAGCGTCATCAAAGGCCAGTTGCTCTCATACCATGTCTAAGTGGTGTGGGAGGTTAAAAATCCATTGGGTCGGTAAAAGTGTAGGCCATGGCTTTCTATCGACAAACTGTCTAATGGTGAAAACACGAATATTCAGACTTATCCATGATAGGCAGTATAAATCTTCTTTTTTTTGTTTAAACCAATCATGTGCATGGCCCATCATAATGGTTCCATGACCAGTATCAACAAATAAACCTTTGGAAGAGCGCTATGGAATATAAAACTCGGAAACCCAGTAAGTACACAAACATAGCGCGTGGGTACCCATCACCCCATCACTAAAACAACCCAATCCTATTGCTAGAAAGTCTGTAATCCTAACAAAACTTGCTGTTTTCCTGGCACTTGGCAGTATTGGAATAGGACAAGCATTGCTTGGCTCAATCGCAGGATAATGCGTCTCAATTGGGTATCGGCTAATGTTGCCTGCGATGTTGTATTTCAGTGACATGACCTTAGATATTGCTAGGACGTAAAACAACAACAAACAGACAAATCCAAGCTACTCGAAATCTTTCATCCACAGTGAGAGTGAGTCACTCCTCCGTCAGCCCCTGTCGAGTTAATAGGGCCTCAGCGCGAGGCTCCTTGTCAGCACCAAATGGAGTCTCATCCTAGTGAGTCAACAACAGCCATTCATCTGGTCATGGCACTCCCCATCTCTCGTCACCATGGCAACACCCGCCACTCATAACCTCAGCAAACCCCAGTCTCCATCACCCTGACCCCCCCCCCTCCCCCCTCCCCCAAACAATTTCCCTTTATTCCTGACCATCTAGCAGCGAGCTACCCACCACCCACCCACTGTCATAGTTGGGCTAGTATTAGGCTGGTTGTTGGAGTTTTACCTCCTGACACCATCTAAGGTCATATCAGGACGGGAGGGCTACTAGTATTAGTGTTTGTTTGTTGTTGTTTTATGTCCTAGCAACATCTAAGGTCATATCAGGACAGGTACCGACTTGTGACAGTGCGCACTCATGGCAACTTTATAGTGCTGTCCCACTGGGAAACCAGGCCACCAGCACCATGACCTGGTATCCCACTCAGTCACATTATCCTGGCACTGAGCACACCAGTCCTTGCCCTGTCCTAATAATACCGAGCGCCTGGCTAGGAAGCGACAGGTATCAATTTTTAAAAGTCATCGGTTTGACTCGACCAGGGTTCGAACCCATGACCCCACGATCTACCAGCATGGGAGACGGACGCTCTAACTCTACGGCCATCCCGTCTGGTATTAGTGTGCCTTACGACCATTGTGTGTGGAGCGTGGAGGTTGGTTTGTTGTTGGAGTTTTAGATCATGGCAACATTTAAGGTCATATCAGGACAGGTCCCGGCTTGTGACAGTCCGCACTCATGGCGACTTTATAGTGCTGCCCCACTTTGAGATCAGGTCACCAGTACCATGATCTGATATCCCACTCGGTCACATTATCCTGACACTGAACCAACCAGTCCTTGCCCTGTCCTAATAATGCCAAGCTCCTGGCTAGGAAACGACAAGTATAAATTCCTAAGTAAGTTTTGACTCGACCAGGATTCGACCCCGTGGGTTCAAGTCCCACGATTTACCAAAACGGGAGGCGGCCGCTCAACTCATTCGGGTATCCCGTCTGATGGGTGTGGGTGTGGGTGTGGGTGTGGGTGTGGGTGTGGGTGTGGGTGTGGGTGTGGGTGTGGGGGTGGGTGTGGGTGTGGGTGTGGGTGTGGGTGTGGGTGTGGGGTGGTGTGTGGGTGTGGGTGGGTGTGGGTGTGTGTGTGGGGGGGGGGGGCTTTGTCTGCCTTATAGCTCCCCCATCAACACTCGCCTTCCTCCAGGGGCGAGCTGTGCCTGACTGTCCTGTAATTAATGTTGCATAGCCCGATGAAAGCATCTATTTTGATCAAAAGCAAAACACTTATTCACATTAAGTTCTGAACCTACACATCCAAATTAGATACCGTGTGCACTGATTAACCATGTAATTAAACTTGTAATTGACTTATTATGCCCTTCTATGTAGCAACATAGAAGGGCATAATAAGTCAATTACAAGTTTAATAGAACCTATTCCTGCTGAAGCCTATGGTGTCAGAGTTTTGACGTGCTGGACATAATTTATTTTGGGTGTTTATATTTCAAATATCTCCCAAAATAGTCATTTTAAAGCAAAGGTACCCAAAGGTAGATTTTAATGATAAATCTCCCACCTGCCATTAAAACACACTTTATTACACCAACAATTTTACATTGAAAACAGCATGCATTACCTTTTTACTAAAGTAAAACAAGAAAACATTTGAGCTTTTTGAGGGAAGCTGGTTTGTACCACCTCATATATCTTTTTA
The DNA here is from genome assembly GCA_030323885.1 of Branchipolynoe longqiensis. Taxonomy (NCBI): domain Eukaryota; kingdom Metazoa; phylum Annelida; class Polychaeta; order Phyllodocida; family Polynoidae; genus Branchipolynoe; species Branchipolynoe longqiensis. The sequence goes on along the minus strand of CM059194.1, from coordinate 15,861,471 downwards.
AACTAATTTCATCAGTGAATAATACTATCATCTATAATTTTATTTAGCTTGAACGGAAACTATATGATTGTGAGTTAAACAAATTCATGAGTGTCTATTGACCCGACAATTGATTGTATGCTTTTACATGTAGAAGCATGGTTTGAACAAAAACAAACTTTTCTCGCCATGAATATGGGATATGCTGCCGACACTGTGCAAAGCAACCACCAATCAATCAATCAATCAATGTAATGTATTTAATGTTTCTAAGAAAATGACATAAAGGCAAACCTCCCATTATAAACAAATAATATGTAATTCAGCATAGTGAAGCCTAGAGCTGCTGAATAGATAACCTACAGACTGATCTTTAAGGAAACCAACTCATGTCAGAAAATCAGTATTAGTACAATGTGACTGAACGCTCTACTGATTAGCCCACTGCCCCCGAATCCATGCCACCTGGTGAGCAGCAAGCAGCACCACCCAGTGGACCCATTTGCAGCTTGGGCTGTTTTCCGTTCCAACCAGTGGTCCACAACTGGTTCATCAAACGCTATGGTATGTGCTGTCCTGTCTGTGGGAAAGTGCATTAAAAAAAAAACCTTGGTGTTTATCGGAAAGAGTAGCCTATATGGCGGCAGTGGGTTTCCTCCAAAGAAATATGTCAGAATGACCATATGTTTGACGTCCAATAGCCGATGATAAAAATCAAAGCGCTCTGGAGGCGTCGTTAAATAAAACAAACTTTCAAGCAGCACCACACGTCCTACACATACCTCCAACTTTCATGTGCAAAACCCGCCAGGTTTAATAGTCAATTAGTGGTGGCCGTGTGGTGGCGCTGCGACACGGGGATCGTCCCGAAAGTAGGTCACATGCATCACGACATGAATAGGCAAACGCTGCAATTTGAATGTCCAGCGCCATGTTTGTTTGCTCATTAAAATCTATTCATGGCCGTTGTAGTAAGTTCTCTGTCCTGATGGCATCATCAGCACACATTGCTTCCCTCTGGACATTGCTTATTAACTAGTTCCAATCACTAGCTCGCCAGTAGATAAAAGATTCACCTGGTACTTGTAGGACACGGGTGAAGGACAACATAGTGTAAATACGGGCGAAAATAGCTTTAGTATGGAACATGAACTAGAAATTGTGGCTCCAGTATCAAATGGCTACCCACAGACCATATAGGCACAGAGTTGGTGAAATGGGAGAGAATGCAAAAAGACAAGATGGCGGCCACAGAACGCCGTCGATTTCACTATTAAATCTTATTAAACTAGATATTATATTATATTTTTCAACTCAAAGATAGCGGGCTATCAATAAGACATATGTAAAGAATAATTGTTGCTTCTTAGATTGTGAAATTAGGCTCTCAATTCGTTAACCCGCTTTTTCGACCGTTTTTATATAGGGTTGGTATTCACCGGTGTACTGCGACTTCGAGTACCAGGTGAATCCTTTATCTAGCTTGACAGGTGCTTTGGCCCATTACAAATTAGATCTGTCTCTGTCTCTGGTTATTTATTCACAGTGAATTTATTACATTATCTATTATTTAGTTTTATATTGGCCGGTTTGACTAGTGCCTGTGACCGGACGGGGTGGCTGAATCGGTTGAGCGCAGACCTCCTGGGTGGGAGATCAGGAGTTCAATTCCCGGTCGAGTCAAACCAATGACATACAACATTGATACTTGTTGCTACCTAGCCCGGTGCTCGGCATTACTAGGATAGGGTAAGGACTGGTTAGTATCTGGGTGATGTGACTGAGTGGGATATCAGGTCATGGTGCCGGCGGCCTGGTCTCCCTGTGAGGCAGCACTATAAAGTCGCCATTAGTGCCCACTATGGTAGTAATGCCGAACACCAGGCCAGATATTAACACACATCAATTTTATAAGTCATTGGTTCGACTCGGTTGGGATTCGAACTCCCAACCTTCTACACGGGAAGCCTGCATTCTACCGATTCGGCAACCGTGTCCGGTACCTCATTTGTCGAAAGGTCATGGGTTTGATCCCTGCTGGAGTCAAACCAAAGATTTACTAAGTTAATATTTTTGCCAGATGCTTGGGATTACTAGGACATGGCAAGGACGGGTTGTCTCGGTGTCAGGATAATGTGAATTAGAAGGGTATCTTGATCATGGTGTCACTGGCACTGTACCCCAGTTGTGGGGCACTATAAAGTCGAAATGAATGCACACTATCTCAAGTGGGCATCTGTCCTAATGTGATCTTCGGTGACTGAAATGACCTTATGTGTTGGACGTGTTGGTAGGGATCTTTTATTTTGTCGCAAGTAGTTGAAAGTGTAGTGTGACTGGGGTGCTACATTGCATCATCACATGAGTTGAGTGTCCATCTCCTGTCCTGGTAGATCGTGGGATTCCAACCCACAGGTTCAAGCCCTGGTCGAGTCAAACCAATGACTTAAATATTTATACTTGTCGCTTCCTAGCCTGGTGCTCGGCATTATTAGTATAGGGCAAGGACTGTTTGGCTCAGTGGCAGAATAATGTGACTGAGTAGGATATCAGGCCATGGGGCTACCAGTCTGGTCTCCCACTCCCAGTGGGGCAGCACTATAAAGGCACCATGAGTTCGCACTGTTACTAGTCGGTACCCGTCCTGATATGACCTTAACCAGACGGGATGGCCGAATGAGTTAGAGCGTCCGTCTCCTGTGTTGGTAGACCATGGGGTCGTGGGTTCGAACCCTGGTCGAGTCAAACCAATGACTTACAAATTGATACTTTTTGCTTCCTAGCCAGACACTCGGCATTATTAGGATAGGGCAACGACTGGTTGGATCAGTGTCAGGATAATGTGACTGAGTGGGATATCATGTCATGGTGCTGGTGGTCTGGTATCCCAGTGGGGCAGCACTATAAAGTCGCCATGAGTGCACACTGACACAAGTCGGTACCCGTCCTGATATGACCTTAGATGTTGCTAGGACGTAAAACAACAACAAACCAATCTGATAAGAGCTTAGATGTTGCCAGGATGTAAAACTCCAACAACCAACCAGCACATCGATTCTAAATGATATTGGTGCATGGTTGGTGGTGAAGACTTCAGGAAGGATGCAGTGACGCCACATCTGCACATCAGATACACAGACAAGATGGTATCTATTCCTAGTATCACTGTCTAGAACCAGTACTGCACATTAAGTACACACCAGGGAACAGCCTACGTAAGAGAGTGGCCCTTGGGAGTGGGGGTAGGGGTGCGGTGGAGGTGGAGGTTGAGGGTTCGGGTGGGGATTGAGAGTAGGTGTGGGGGTGGGGGTGGGGGGCGAGGGTGGGGGTTGGGGAGTGCGGGTATGGATGCAGTGTCTGAGTGGTAGGCACTGGCTACCTAATTTCTCAAACTACTATTCTGTTCTTAATGCAGAGGTTTACTAAATGCTCTATATAACAATAATATTTCTAGAACCATAGGTGTTACTGTTCATATCTCATCCATAACTGTTAAGGCCAGGGGCAGTATTCATGAGCTCGGGGTAGCGCTACCCTGGGGCTCTAACCAAGGGGTACGCTACCACCCCGGCTAACGGTGCAAAATCCGTATTCATGAGCTTGGGGTAGCGCTACCCTGGGGCTCAATCCAGGGGGTACGCTACCCCACTTTCGACTCCGGGGTAAGCCACTATCCCGAGGGGTTAGTGAGCCTGTGTGGGTCTCAATCTATTCAATGCGATCATATTTGATAGATTTAAATATGCAATAAGTGAAATGTTATCAATTTAACCCTAAATCCGAAGCGAAATTCACGCTGCTGGCGCAAAGGCGGCGACATTAATACTTTCGAATCGACGAATGTAAAGTACACAAATCGCCGCCGCCGCAGCGACGTCGATATCCATACTGTCGACCTCAAGTAAAAATGGCCGCCGCCGTCACCGCCGAATCGGCGGGAATTTCTTACGCCCAAATCTATTAAATCCTGACATATTTAACAGAATTACATACGCAATAAGTGAAATTTGTTCAATTTAACCCTAAATTCGAACCGTTATTAAGGCTACCGCCGCCTTGGCGGCGATATTAATAGTGTTGAATCGACGAATGTAAAGTAAACAAATCGCCGCCGCCGCCGAATCGGCGGCTATATATTATGGCCAAATCTATTCAATGCGACCATATTTAACAGAATTACATACGCAATAAGTGAAATTTTACCAATTTAACCCTAAATTCGAACCGTTATTAAGGCTACCACCGCATTGGCGGCGATATTTATAGTGTCGAATCGACGAATGTAAACAAAGCGAACGGGTAGCTATCCGCTCCGGCTAGAACATTGGTGAATACCGATTGACCTATTTAACCGCCGCCGTTAACCCGCGGGATAGCTACCCAACGCCTAAGCCTAACCTCCGGCTAACCTTACCCCGAGCTCATGAATACGGGCCCAGGTTAGCACTTCGGTGCTGTTTAAAGAAAAAAATCAACTGGATTTTGGTTTTAATTGAGGTTGGATGGAAATAACGTCAACACAATTGAAGGAATTGATCAGGGCCATGTTCAGGGTCTGTCTCGGAGGCGCCTCGGCGATGGGCCTGACGTCTCGCTAGTCTGAACGGATTTAGCTGTTTGCCACCTCGAAAATGACGGCCTCCATAGGCAGCGGCCATTTGCAATGGTAAAGCTGTGTTATCATTGGCTGAAAGCACTGAATGCGGTGGCCATTTTCAAGGCGCTTTTCATCTCCAGTCTGAAAAGGGAGGCGTCGCCGAGACGTCGCCGAGACGCACCCTGAACGCAAATAGACCAAAAAGCATCGCCGAGACGTCTCCGCGGTGCCTCCGAGACGGACCCTGAACGCGGCCCAGGGCTCCTATCAGAGAGAACTTTATTCAATATATAATTCACTGTGCTGCCACCTGACGGGCTGAGGGTACTGCTTGTGTGTGTGTGGGGGGGGGGGGGGTTAAAGGGGTTGGGGTGTGCGTGGCTTATATTAAAGTTGCAAAATCAAAATCAGATATTTTATTTTGCCGATTTGGTTGGTTGGTTGTTGAAGTTTTACATCCTGGCAACATCTAAGGTCACATCAGGACTGATACCGACTTGTGACAGTGCACACTCATGGCGATGTTATAGTGATGTCTCACTGGGAGACCAGGCTGCCAGCACAATGATCTGATATCCCACTCAGTCACATTAATCCGGCACTGAGCCAACCAGTCCTTGCCCTATCCTAATAACGAAGAGCGCCAGGCTAGATAGCGACAGGTATCAATTTGTATAAGTCATTGGTTTAACTCGACCAGGAATCGAACTCCCGACCTCCCAGAAGGGAGGAGAGCACTCTACCAATTCGGCCACCGTGTCTGGTCCTAGAAAATAGAGTCTTATTGGATGGTGATGAATTTGAATAAGTAAACCTGTCTCGGATTTGTTAGTGAACCTTTAAGTGTCCGTACTCAACGACAAATGTTCAATAAGCAGATACTCAGCAGAATTAAAGATAGGGCACCAGTCCTTTAGCACAGATGTCACGCTAGTTGGAACTATTATTAATCTGTCCTGTCTGAGTGTGGAAGGGGGATAAGATATAAGAAATTAATATATCGATTACGGCCAGTCAATAATTACGATGTCCTCTGGCGCAGGCGCGCTTTCGCTGCCTGTGATTGCGTCAGCCAATCAGCGCGCTTCTCTGTCTGGTAATCAGCCAATCAATGCCCTCGATGAATAGAGCGAGTAGCTACTGGAGTGCGATATGCCTAGACAGGGGCTGTGTCTGGGAGCTCAAGTGTAAATATGCAGCATAGTCATGCAGCAAATAAAGTAAAATGTGTAAAGTTGCCGTGTGAAGTTGTTGTGTAAAGTGCCGTGTGAATTTGTTGTGTAAGTATGCAGTGTAGACGTGCAGCAAATAAAGTAAAGCGTGTAAAGTTGCTGTGTAAGGTTGCCGTGTAAAGTTGCCATGTAAAGTTGTTGTATAAGTATGCAGTGTAGCCATGGAGCAAATAAAGTAAAGTTCACAAAGTTGATGTGTAAAGTTGCTGTGTAAAGCTACTGTGTATGTATGCAGTGTAGACATACAATAAATATCACATCAGCTTTACACAGCAACTTTACACAACAACTTTACACAGCAACTTTTCACAGCAACTTCACACGGCATGTTTGCACAGTATTCTAGAGGGAAAGTCTGCATGGCATGTCGACCAGACGGGATGGATATATGAGTTAGAGCGTCCGTCTCCCGTGCTGCTAGATCTTGGGGTCGTGGGTTCAAACCCTGGTCGAGTCAAACCAATGAGTTACAAATGTATACTTGTCGCTTCCTAGCCAGGCGCTCGGCATTATTAGGACAGGGCAAGGACTGGTGTGCTCAGTGTCAGGATAATGTGACTGAGTGGGAGACCAGGTCATGGTGTCAGTGGCCTGGTTTCCCAGTGGAACAGCACTATAAAGTCACCATGAGTGTGCACTGTCAGAAGTCGGTACCCATCCTGATATGAGCTTAGATGTTGCTAGGACATAAAACAGCAACGAACAAACAAAGCATGGCATGTCTCATCTACAAACCATGATTACACACCTGATTGATTCATTAAGTGATTAAGTAGGGACATTTCCGTCGCAGACGACATTTCCGTCTGCCTCATTACCCTGCTTCTTGCCCTATCCTAGTAATGTCAAATGCCAGGCTAGGTAGCGAGCAATAAGGATACATTTTTGCCATTGGTTTGACAAAACCAGGTTTTGAACAAACCCAGCGGTTCAAAGAATTGGATGACCTACCAAAGCGGCAGGCGTGGCACTCAACTCATTCGACCTTAAATGTTGCTATGATGTTTGTTTGTTGTTGTTTTACATCCTAGCAAAATCTAAAGTCATAAAACAAATTTCATCGGTGAATAATACTATCATTTAGAATTTTATTTAGTTGACCAGAAACTATATGATTGTGAGTTTATAAAATTTGTGAGTGTCCATTAACACAACATTTATTGTATGCTTTTACATGTAAAAGTGAGGGTTTGAACAAGAACAAACATTTCTCGCCGTGAATATGGCCTATGCTGCCGACGCGGCGTAAAGCAAACAGCAATCAATCAATCAATCGAAAGTCATATCAGGATGGTTACTGACTTGTGACAGTGCACACTCATTTCACCTTTATAGTGCTGTCCCACTTGGAGACCAGACCACCAGCACCATGACCCGATATCCCACGCAGTGACATTGTCCCGATACTGTACAAACCAGTCCTTGTCATATCCTATTAATGCCGAGTGCCAGGCTAGGTAGCAACAAATATACATTTTATAAGTCATTGGTATCATTCGGGTGGGATTCGAACTCCCGACCTTCTTCACGGGAAGCCTGTACTCTAGCAATTAGACCACCTCGTCCGGTATGATGTAAAACCCAAACTAACTAACTGACAATGGCGGAATATTATTGCAAAATGCAATGCCTTGCTCCCCCCCCCCCTGCCCCCACCATCTTCCCGCCTCCCGCCGTGCAGCCCCCCCCCCCCCCCTACCACCACCCTACAACAGGCTCCAGGGGACCGAGCTCAGACTCAGGTGGAACCTGATTGGTTGTCCTTTGTCTGCGAGCAGGTCAGGCTTCACTCGAGATCGCAGTGTCGCGCACTGGGGGTCGCTTCTTAGCTGAACCCTGACTCATCTTAGTCGTGAGGAGACAAGCTCCAGATGACTGGCGATGAAGGGGGGGGGGGATTTGGTTCCTTGGTTGGAGCTTTATGTCCTGGCAACATCAAAGGTCATATCAAGATGGGTATCCGCTTGTGACAGTGCGCGCTCATGGTGATTTTATAGTGCTGCCCCACTGGGAGACCAGGCCACCAGCACCATTACCTGATATCTCACTCAGTCACATTATCTTGACACTGAGCTAACCAGTCCTGGCTCTATCCTAATCATGCAAAGCGCCAAACTAGGAAGCGACAATTATAGATTTTTAAGTCATTGGGTTTGACTCAATCAGGGTTCGAACCCATGAGTTCGAATCCCACCATCTACCAAAACTCATTCTGCCATCCCGTCTGGTCTGGGGAGGGGCAGGGTGGGAGGTACGGTTGGGGGTAGGGTGGGGGAGGGTGGCTGGCGGGTAGGGGGTTTTGGGCGGTGGGAGTGATGGGAGGGAGGTTATGCTTCCTTTTTTTCTTTGTCTGAGGTAAATATGTTTATTCTGACGAATAAGTTCTTTTGTCAGCCCTGAAGCATCGGTCTTCCCGCCATTTTTCAACTATATTAACTATTATACCTTATACTGTAATGATAACGTACATATCACTCTACCCATACCTAGATCCGGTGGCGCCTCCTAGTGAGTAGCCCTCTTCCTCCGCTACCAACAGACACACACCGGGCGCAGGGGCTGAATTGGTCGAGCGTTGGCCTCGCGTGCGGAAGATCGGGAGTTCGGTTTCTGGTGGAGTCAAGCATGCCTTATACAATTGATAGTTGTCACTTCCTAGCCTGGCACTCAGCATTAATAGGATAAGACAAGGACTGATTAGCTCAGTGTCTGGATAATGTGACTGAGTTGGATGTTGAGTCATGGTGATGGCGACCTGATCTCCCAGTGCTTGCTTGGGGTAGTTTGTAACCTTACGACGGTTACCGGTTGCAGAACTGCAACATTATAGAGAGGCTCCGATAAATCGGCCCAATCTTTGGTTGAAGATTAATCTTCAGTAGGGGCGGCTGTAGAAGCTGGGGACATATTTACAATGTTGTAATGGCGAAGCTTTGGTGCAGCACAGAATCTCTTTGGTCCGGCAGTAGTTGAGCACTTGTATCCAGCAGACAGCAGCAGGAGTCTCGAGGAAGGGCGGGTAAAGATGGGTGCAGTGGTGGTTCCAGCAATGAGAACAAGACGAGAGAAGCGTAAAGGTACAGGGCCCCACCCAAGAACACAACTCCCCTGATCAGGGGGAGAAGTATGCCTGGGAGAAATAGAAAGGGTAGAGTCTAGGAAAGAGAAATGAGGAGAGTTGAGTCAAAGGACCATGTCTATATGCTCTATGGTGACCAACCAGTGAGCCATAGACACAGACAGAGTAAGAGAAGAAAGTGAAATGCCGGCGGGCTCCCCCTCCTGGAACTCTTTTCAGACATATCAAGGAGGAGCAAGGCCAGCGGAGAGGAGATAGAGAAAGGTGTGAATGAAGTGCGGTCCGGATAGCAAGTGGGACAGCACTATAAAATTGCCATGAGTGCACACTGTCACAAGTCAGTACCCATCCAGATATAACCTTAGATGTTACCAGGATGTAAAATTCCAACAACCAACCAATTTACATAATTTTACCTACACCTATATCCGGTGGCGCTCCCTTCCCTCCACCCAACCACACACTCATCACTAACACACAATCCCTCTATCCACGCCTAGATCCGGTGGCACCCCCTAGCGAGTAACACTCCACTACACCTACACCCACCAACACACAATCACTCCACCCACATCCGGTGGCGTCTCCTAGAGAGTCGCCCCCATTAAAGCTCGGTTCCATTGTGAACTTGTTAAAGGCCACAGAAATCAAGGTGGTCAGAATAGGCTCAAGGACTGCCTAATAATATACAACCTGAAGAAATGTAATGTCAACACTACAACCTGGGAAATAGAGGCCAGGGACTTCATTTCGTGCTTCTATTCACAAAGGCACAACAGAGTTTGAAAGTGATCATATTTCTCAAGCTAAACAAAAGCAGCAGCAGAGAAGACATTGTCTAATTCATCGATCAGACTCTCTGACAGCAGCTACACACACATGTCCAACATACCACTGCAAATTCAGATCACAAATTGGACTCATCAGTCATCGACTAGTTCACAACAAATGATGAGTTGCTGTCATTGTCACCACAGATGGACAATGAAGAAGAACAGCCCCCTTCCTCCCCTCCCAACTCACACACTCATCACCCGGTCACACAATAACTCTACACACACCTAGATCCGGTGGCGCCCCGTAGCGAGTAACGCTCCACCCCCACCCCCACCCTCAACACACAATCGCTTGTACCCACACCTAGATCTGGTGGCGCCTCCTAGCGACTAACTCCACCCCCACCCCAACCCTCAATACACAATCACTCTACCCACACCTAGATCAGGTAGCGAGCGCCTCCTAGCGGTTCCCAAACTACACATACACATACACACCACACACACACACACACACACACACCGCCCCCTACTCCCTCCCCTCCCGCCTGAGTATCTCTGCATTGAATTAGCGTGACGGGAGGAGGTCAGACACCCAAACAACACGCTAATAATAGTCCATCCCATAAGTACCATACGCCCCAACATCATGGCTAACAGTGCGGGACTGCGACAGAGAGCCGCCTTCTGCGGGCGTGGAGTGGCGGTGTAGCGGCGAGCACATTGCCGAGGGCCAGCGTAGTAACGGGTAGTACTGCTTAGTAACGCTGTCAGGACGGAGTAACGCAGGTGTAGCGGTGTTTTTCAACTGCGCAGTAGTGAGCATGTTTACTCGCTCAAAGCTGTATAGTCCCGATGAAACATCATCTTTTCAAAACCAAAACACTCACCTAGATTTGATCCTACAAATCCAGCGTCAATACTGGTGCAGTAATTAAAGTTGCATAGTCCGATGAAACATCACATTTTCACAACCAAAACAATTATCAAGATTTGATTCTACATATCTGACTTAGAATTGAGATAGTAGTGTACCGCTGGCATATCTATTAAACATTCATTGCTGCATCGAAAGGACCAAATCAATTTAATAGAAGCTCTCACTGCGGAAGCCCATGGTTCCAGAGTTTTGACTAGATAAAGGATTCACCCTGTACTCGCAGTACACGAGTGAATACCACCTCTATATAAAAGCTGTCAAAAAAGCGGGGAAATGAGATGAGAGCCTAAATCCACAATCTAGAAAGCAATATTTATTCTTTATATATGTCTTAATATTTCCCCGCTAGCTTTGAGTTGAAAAATATAATAAAACATCTAGTTTAATAGAATTTAAGAGTGAAATCGATGGCGTTCTATGGCCGCCATCTTGTCTTTTTGCATTCTCTCCCATTTCACCAACTCTGTGCCGATATAACTATTTAAGTACCCATTTGATACTGGAGGCAGGCATTCTACTTCCTGTTCCATACTATAGCTATTTTCGCCCCGTATTTAGACTGCATTGTCGTTCACCTGGGTACTGCGAGTACAGGGTGAATCTGTTATCTAAGTTTTGACATGCTTGCCAAGATTAATTTCAAATATCTCAATAGCTAGTCATGTGAAATGTAAGTTACTCCAAACTAAATTAAGGTAGATTTTAGCGATTAACCTAATATATTTATCTTAAAATATGAAGTCGGAATACCAGTGCTATGGCACTGACAAAAGATATATCTGAATACAATTCCTTTACAACCCCAAAACACATCATATCCATTGGACTATACAAGGGTAAGCATTTGTTGTTCCATAGAAGGACCCTTTAATAGAACCGGTTACTGCTGAAGGCTGAAGGTTATGTGATTAGAATTTATATTAATATGACTTGTTTTTCACTTCAAATATCTCCAAAGTTATCCAAATAAAATAAAACTTCATTCCAGCTAAATGGAAGAAGATTATAATGATCACTCTCATGTATTTTTCTCATGAAATTGTGTTCAAAACCATTGGACAATGCGACATTAAAGTTGCATAGTCCGATGGTCTTGAATTTCTGTATTTTTTCTGAGATAAATATATTAGATCGATCAGTAGTATCTACTTTAAATTAGTTCAAAGTTACTTTTATTTAAAATGGTAAACTTTTGAGATATTTTGAGTGCAAACATGGAAAATTAGTTTTGGCAAGCTTGCCAAAACTCCATAGACTTCTGCAGTAACAGGTTCTGTTAAATTGACTCACTATTGCCTTCTACGCAGAAACAAATGCTTAATAAGTGCATTAGTATCTAAGTTAGATATGTAAAATCAAATCTAGATAATTGGTTTGGTTATGAACATTTTATATTGAATCGGACTATGCAACCTTAAGTTAAATCCGCATACAGTTAAATCAGTATATACACTGACAGCCCTAGTCGAATTGGTAGAGCGGGGGCCTCGCGTGCGAGAGATTCGGGAGTTCGCTTCCCAGTCGAGTTGAACCAATGGCTTATCAAAATTGATACTTTTCGCTTCCTAGCCAGTTGCGCAACATTATTAGGATAGGACAAGGACTGGGTGGCTCAGTGTCAGGATAATATGACTCGGTGGGATATCAAGTCATGGTGCTGGCAGACTGATTTCTTAGTGGGGCAGCACTATAGAGTCACCATGAGTGTGCACTGTCACAAGTCGGTACCTGTCATGATATGACCTTAGATGTTGTCAGGACATGAAACTCCAATACACAGCCAACCACCTCATATATATATATATATATATATATATATATATATGTATATATATATATATGTATATAAATATATATATATATACCAGGGCTTTAGCTCCAGATGACAGCGGGCGGCCAGAGAGTAAAGCAACAACACTGTTAACAAGGATATGTATATATAACCACACAATTTTCTTAGGGCACGCCCCCTGACGAATCACCGGCATAGCAATCAATCACTGGCGGATTTATGATTATGATAATAACTCCCCAGTTTTGTGTTTTCATCTTTTCTTTTTGTAAATGTTGCATAATCAGATAAAAGCATCAAACTTTCTAAACTAGTCCACTTAATTTAATTCAATTTAATCCCACATATTCCAGCTTAGGTACCGATAAATTCAGTAAAGTTGCATAGTCCGATCCTGTTTGAAGTTTTGTCTTTTTTTTAAAGGTAAATATGAAGGGTTCAGGCACAAAACCCCCGTGAAGGGCAATCCAAAATTTAGGATGAACATTGGAATCGAACCTTCAAATTACATTTTTTTTACATTCCTACTTTTTTTTCTCATGGTTCCGTTATCATGCCATCACAAGAAAAGTGGAATTAATGAGAATTGGAATTATTTTCGGTTACGCATCTTTTATTTTAATTACATTTGTGGAGTGGCGTTTATGGGGTTTTGCACCTGAATCCGTCATATAGCAAATTGATTGTTATGACCTACTAATCATTAGTCGGGAGTCATTTTGATGGAAAAATGGCTAGTTTTGAAGAAATTTGAGTTGAAAGAACCCAAAATACTTTTGACAAGCTTTCCAAAAGTGCTCTCGCTATGACTGGTATTGACATCTCGCGATGACAATGTGATGTGGAATGACCTAAATAAAAAATAACCTGGTCACCTAATGTAGTAAATTCACTGATTATTCTATGTATGCTTTCCAAAATCACTAGTAAATGCACCAATATCTAAGCTGGATATATATAATCAAATGAAGTTTCATGTTTTGGTTTTGAAAAATAAATATTTCATCGGACTATGCAACTTTAAACATTGATTACAATTTGGTGTTCTTTTGATATAACGCTATACGTGGAAATGGGTAAATTAAGCTGGTATCCCGCATTTCAAGAAATGCATGCCAACATTCATTTGACATGTTTTCACTTCAAATATATCCAAAAGTTAACCCATTAAGATAACAATTACTTGAAGCTAATGTAAATTAGTAGTTTACATTTACCTCTCATGTAACGAACCACATAGACAGTGAAGCTTGGATAAGAGGATATCATCAGGGAGTCAGTGCTGTTCTCTGTGGCGGAGTGGTTAGAGTGTCTGACTTTTTTCTAGGTCGGATGCCTGATCTGAGGGTCGGTGGTTTGAGTCCCCGTGCCCCCCCCCCCTCCACCTCTGCCAATTTGGATTTCCACCACTGTGTATAACTTACAGCGTCATCAAAGGCCAGTTGCTCTCATACCATGTCTATGTGGTGTGGGAGGTTAAAAATCCCTTGGGTCTGTAAAAGTGTAGGCCCGGGCTTTCAATCGACAAACTGGCCACAGCAGGAGCGTCCACATTGCGGCCCTGGGAATCAGCTATCTGATTGCAAATCCTGCTACCACCATTCACCACCGAGAACACGTCCCACGACCATACCTCTGCTCGAAAATCCCTTGAGATAACTGGTGGAAGGACATGATGAAGAAGAGTCAGGGAGTCTAAATGGTGTAATGGTTAGCACACTACCCGGAATGCAAAAGGTGTGGATTCAAATCCTTCTCTAGGCCAAATACCCTATAGCACTAAGACAGCTCACTCCCTATCTCTCCCGTGGTAATGTACATTTTGTAGTGCCACCTTGTGGTGGGTTTGATCAGTCCGGCTGCTGGTTGGTGTTTCACATGTAAACACATACAATTATATTATACATGATATAGGTAAGTATGAATACACATCATTATGAAATTGCTATGAACAAATAGGCATCATCATCAGCATCATCATCAGCATTGCCATCATCACACATGTTTCACATTCACATATACATTTATACATATAATATAGCACCTGTTTAACCAAGAGAACAGCCAGTGCACCAGGTGGTGGGTTTGATCATTTTGACTACAAAGTACAGGCCGAGTGAGCCGTCTTAGTGTTATAGGGTCTTTGTCTAGGCACAATACTTTCCATTTTCATCACCTTCCACAACAGTAGATTACAACACTGAACCTAATATTTGAACTTAAGCAATATGTTAGACAATAAAAAACACTCAATCATATTATGCAACGTTAACAAGAATATAGCAAGATTGATATGAACAATGGAAATACAAGACTTTTACGAAAGTCCTCAATTACTATCGGACAGACTGAATCGGGCAGACTTGAATCGGGCAGACTTGAATCGGGCAGACTTGAATCGGGCAGACGTGAATCGGTCAAACTTTCCATCCAGGTAATGTTGGCTCAATAAGTTGGTTGTTGGAGTTTTACATACTGGCAACATCTCTGATCATATCAGGACCAGTACAGACTTGTGACAGGGGGAACTCATGTTGACTTTATAGTGCTGCCCCACTGGGAAATCAGGCTGCTGGCATAATGACCTGATATCCCACTCAGTCATATTATCATGACACTGAGCCAACCAGTTGTTGCCCTATCCTATTAATACCGAGCACCAGGCTAGGTAGTGACAAGTATAAATTTGATAAGTCATTGGTTGGACTCGACCGGGAACCAAACTCCTGATTCCTGACATGTGAGGCCCGCATTCTCCCGGTTCTGCCACCGCGCCTGATTTTGGGTCAATAAGGTCATGTTGTGCTTATCAATAAATACAGCAAATTTCCCATTCAAAACACAAGTTCTTGTCCGATAAACAAATTTTAAGTTTCATATAAATGTTTTAAAGAAGTAGTTTATTTATTGAACAATACCTTCTTGTCAGCATTATAGCACTGGTCTCATAGCCATCAGTAAAAATGATCGATGCATTTTAAAAAGTTTAAATCTTTTTTTTTATTGAGCCTGTATTTATACTGTCCATAGCATATAAGCCCGGGTACCCAGGCTTGTTTTCAATGCTGGCCAGTTGTAGTGTTGGCGTTATCGTGCCACACAGTAGCAATGGGGAGCTGCATTTTAGTAGCAGATAGATAATTGGTTGGTATGGTTAGTAGCCTATGTTAGTTTCTTTGGATTTTCTTGGCATATATGTATTATTTTATTTTGTTCTACTCTTATTACTAGACTAGCCTACTCCTATTTACATATCATAGGCTTGTACGTAGCTGTGTGGTGTGTTATCTGGCTACTTTTGGCATGGTTACCTTCCATTTGGCATCCTGCTGGTGGGCCATGACATATCACATGCCCCTTTGCGTAAATGAAACTGTAAGTTCTAATAGTAAACTGTATGCAATTCAATATAACAGACCTCACACAAGAATGACATGGCAGAGATGACGTTGAAGAAGTGTCATAGGAGAGTAGAGTAGAGTAGAGTAGAGTAGAGTGACGAAGTGTAGTGTTGAGTGAAGTGTTTAATGTCATAACTTGTAGTAAAATTGTCATATATTTTCAATCAGGCTTTCTCTGACTCTGAGCCTATTCTCTTCTAACATCCAGATGATTAATCACACATTTATTGGTTAACCCTAAGCTGCTCCCCATAATTCTGATTGACAAGCCAATGCTCACACCTAATCTAAGCCTATATTACCTCCCGCTCTCAGACGTGTCTACACCCCCTCCTCATGTTATGTAACCCTCCCTACACAGGTGAAGCCCATTAGGTGCTACCTCCTCTGTTATCCCTTATTGGCTAACCCTGCCACATCCCACCTGCGCCCACAGCAACAACTGTGGGTGTAGATGGCGCCCTCTATTATGTTAACTGAACCCATCCCCCACACGACTATTTATTTACTTTAACCCTCTCTTCCCTGTTCTTTAAATATTCATCTTATTCTCATACATGAACAATTAGAAATTTCACAATCTGTCCTGCTTTACGCTAGTGTGCATATTTCCTACTCTGTTGCATCCAGTCTGGCACAGTTTTATGTTACGCCAGTGTGCATATGTCCTACTCTGTTGCATCCAGTCTGGCACAATTTTATGTTATGCCAGTGTGCATATTTCCTACTCTGTTGCATCCAGTCTGGCCCAGCTTTATGTTACGCCAGTGTGCATATTTCCTACTCTGTTGCATCCAATCAGGCACAGTGTTACACCACTGTACATGTGTCTTACTCTGCTGTATCTAGTCTGGCCCAGTGTTATGCCATTGTGCATATGTCCTACTTTGCTCCATCCAGTCCATCCCAGTGTTACGCCATTGTGCATATGTCCTACTCTGCTGTATCCAGTCTGGCCCAGTGTTACACCACTGTACATATGTCTTACTCTGCTGTATCTATTCTGGCCCAGTGTTACGCCATTGTGCATATGTCCTACTCTGCTGTTTCTAGTCCATCCCAGTGTTACGCCACTGTACATATGTCCTACTCTGCTGTATCTAGTCTGGCCCAGTGTTATGCCACTGCACATATGTCCTACTCTGCTGTATCCAGTCTGGCCCAATGTTACACCACTGTACATATGTCTTACTCTGCTGTATCTATTCTTGCCCAGTGTTACACCATTGTGCATATGTCCTACTCTGCTGCATCCAATCCGGCCCAGCGTTACATTACGTCTCTGTACATATGTCCTACTCTGATCCATCCAGTCTGGCCCAGTGTTACGCCACTGTGCATATGTCCTACTCCGCTGCATCCAATCCAGCCCAGCATTGCATTATGTCACTATATATATGTCATACTGTGCTGCATCTAACCTGGCCCAGTATTACGCCACTGTACAGATGTACTTCTCTGCTGTATCCAGTCCAGCCCAGTGTTATGCCACTGTGCATAGGCCCTACTCTGCTGCATCTAGCCTGGTTCAGTGTTACGCCACTGTGCATATGCCCTACTCTGCTCCATCCAGTCTGGCACAGTGTTATGCCACTGTGCATATGTCCTACTCTGCTGCATCAAATCCGGTCTAGCCCTTGCTCCAAGCCCAATCACCCACTCATCCTCACTCTGCATTGCTGACAAAACTCACCCACCAGCCACTCACCCACAACTAGCATTCATTACCAACGCAGCCCAACACACAATTAAAGCTGCATAATCTGATGGGTTTCAGTTTCCGCCATATGGTTTGCATAAAGATAATTGATTAATCATTATAATCTAATTTAATTTAGTTTGATGTAACATTTATTTCAAAGGGGTAACTTTAGAGATCTTTGAAATGAACCATGCAAAATTCATTTTGGGGCGTGCAGCAAAATGCTGGCTTTTGTTTACCCCATGTGGGAGCATAGCGCCATAGCAAAGGAGCAATAAATTGTAATCAATATTTGAAATGTTTTTTTTGGGTGGGGTAAGGTATTTATTCATCTGAATATGACATTTGTCAGTGCCGGAGCACTGGTCTTCCATCCATCTTACAATTGGAAATTGACAGTCTATATAATCTAAGTTTGATCAGTGCTGTATTAGTTACAGCACCGATCCTTTAGAATTAAGGGAGTGGCTCCTGCTGTATAATGTACAGCACCAGTCACTGTGGTTCATGCAAATAGAAATATCAGCGCTGCATCAATGGTCTTCCGGCTATCTTACAATTGAAAATTGACAGTCTATATAGTCTAAGTTTGATATGTGGTGAATTAGTTACAGCACAATCCTGTAGAATTAAGGGAGTGGCTCCTGCTGTATAATGTACAGCACCAGTCACTGTAGTTCATGCAACAAAGGGGAGCAGCACTGAGTAGAAAGTGTATACTTGGGGCAACTCAAGCAATCGTTGAGGGTTACATTTTTTCTCTCATAAAACATGGTAAGTTTATAGTTGACAAGACATTTTGTCTGTCTTTTATAACAATTCTTATACAACTATTCAATGAGTGCATTATTATCTCAGTTGACGATCTAGGATCAAAATCTAGGTAAGTGTTTTGTTCCGATAAAAAGTGATGCTTTCATCAGATTATGCAGCTTTAACCAAGCACATGCCTTACCAAGTATCCTCCCCCACTACCCCCCCCCCCAATCCTCCCGGCATCAGATATCTGCCCTACTTGCACATACTGCCCACAGCGGGGTTTTCCTCCAGCATGCTACTCCACGCACCTCTGAAGAAAGAAGAAAGACGGGAGGAGGGAAAGAAGGAAAGAAAGAAAGAAAGAAAGAAAGAAGGGAAGAAGGAAAGAAGGGAAGGAAGAAAGAAGGGAATAAAGAAAGAAGGGAAGAAAGAAGGGAAGAAAGAAAGGAAAGAAAGAAAAAATAGAAAGAAAGGACAAAGAAAGAAAGGACAAAGAAAGAAAGAAGGAAAGAAGGAAAGAAAGACAGAAGGGAAGAAAGTAAGAAGCGGAGAAAGAAAGAAGGGAAGAAAGAAAGGAAAGAAAGAAAGAAAATACAGAAAGAAAGGACAAAGAAAGAAAGAAGGAAAGAAGGAAAGACAGAAAGACAGAAGGTAGGAAAGAAGGAAGGAAAGAAAGAAAGAAAGAAAGAAAGAAGGGAAGAAAGAAAGAAAGAAGGGAAGAAAGAAAGAAGGGAAGAAAGAAAGGAAGGAATGAAACAAAAAAACAGAAAGAAAGGACAAAGAAAGAAAGAAGGAAAGAAGGAAAGAAAGTAAAAAAGAAAGAAGGAAAGACATAAGGTAGGAAAGAAGGAAAGAAAGAAAGATGGTAAAGAAAGAAAGGAAAGAAGGAAAGAAAAGACAAAAAGACAGAAAATACAGAAAAATAGATTAGACAGAAAGAAAGAAGACAACAAGGGGGGGAAAGGGGAAAACAAAAGAAGAAAGAAGAAAAGCAACATTAAAAACAAGAACTTCCACTCTGGTGGAACCTGTGGTAGACACAAAAATACCTCATTCCTTATTGCGCTCAGCTGAATGAGGACTGGTTTTATCCGCTCCTTACCAGGTGTTGCCATTCCTGAGTCCTCCTGCTATTTATAAGCGTTGCTCCTCACCTGTGTCTGGCTGCTTTCTCATACACTGCCGTGGGAAAGTCTACAGCGCATATCATCATGTCTTCGTGTCTTGTCGATTGGCTTAGATTCCTGGCAGGGCTGATTCACACTCAGCCGCAGCTTTCAGCTTCATCGTCAACTAGGATGGCTCTGCATCAAATGTGGAAGGTCGGGGTTTCGAAAACCCAGCCGAGTCAAACCGATTACTTACAGAATTTGAAACTTGTCACTACCTAGCCTGGCGCGCAGCATTAATAGGATAGGACAAGGACTGGTTAGCTCAGTGTCAGGATAATGTGACTGTGAGGGTTGTTGGGTCATGGTGCTGGTGACATGATCTCCCAAGGCAGCAGTAAAATAAAACCATCATGGGTGTGCACTTCACAAGTCGCTATTCATCTTGATATGACCTTAGATGTTGCCAAGTTGTAAAACTACAACAAACGAACAGTCAATACATGACCTTAGAGGTTACTATAATGTAAAACCCCAACAAACACACATAACATTGTGTTACTTTATTTCAGTCTGTGGATGCTTTATGTAGCTACATCCGGGAACCTGAAAGTACCGAACCGGAAGTGTTGTCATAGCTCACCGGAAAAGAAATTCAGACGGGCAGGGACGAGTGGGTGGGTTAGGAGCAGGACCGGAAGTGGTGCAAGCCGGAATTGACCTGCCTTAGTGCAGATGTCCTCTCCCCATGGCGCTCAAACCAATTTAACATGGCAATATATATGTGTGATGTATAACGCATTATACGAGTATAAATGCAAGGGGAACATATACTGTATATATCTATTCCTCCTTGCCGCATTGGTGGTGCCCCCCCCCCCCCCCCCTCACCCTCACACCTGTCGGGGTAATTGCTGGGCAGGGCCCCCCTCGCAATACACACACTGGAGGAAATTATTTATTTTTGTATACGGCTGATATATGTGTGTATAAATATATGAAGACTTCAGGCGCAAAACCACATAAACACCAATCAAAAAAAGTAGATAAACATTGGAATCAAACCATCAAACAATTTATTTCGTTATATTTCTTCTAAATTTTGCCTTGCTCCATAACTGTGTGATCATTTGAAAAGTGGAATTAGTAAGAATTAGTATTATGTTTATGCAAACTCTGTTATTTAAACTACATTTTTGGATTGGCATTTACATGGTTTTACACATAAACTCTTCATATGTATATATATATATATGTGTCGTGGGGGTGATGAAAATGGGAAATATTGCGCCTAGAGTGGGACTCGAACCCACATCTCTTTGCATTCCAGGCCAGTGTGCTAACCATTACACCACCTAGGCTCCCTGATATCAACACATTACCCACACCTACCTGTCTATGCGGGTCCTTGCATGAGAGGTCAGTGCAGACCACCACATATGTATATATATATATATAAATATATATATATATATATATATGTGCATGTACTGCTTATTTGCTAGCCTTACCTACAGGAAATAAAATAAACTGGTGTGCGAAGCTATATATAAACATATATATGTGTGTATAAATATATGTGTATGTATTGTATATGTATATATATAGCTTATATGCTAGCCTTACTTATACTAAAAACCAGATTAAACTGGGGTGCGAAGCTATATAGACATATAGATGTGTGTGTATAAATATATGCATATATATGTTTATATGCTAGCATTACTTATAATAACTAAATTAAACTGGGGTGTGAAGCTGTATATATAAACATTATGTATTTAAATATATATATATATACTGCTTATATATAACTGACCTTACCTATAGGAAATAAACTAAACTGGGATGTGAAGCTATAAACATTATATATATGTATTTCAATATATATATACTGCTTATAAATTATATATAACTAACCTTACTTATAGGAAATAAACTAAACTGGGAGTGCGAAGTCACTTTGAAGCGATCTCTTATTGATTAACAAGCGATGCAAGTTTAATATCCAAATCTAATCCTGGTGATGTCTTCCATTGTGGGCTTCAGCACCCCGGCGTTATTTTTGGCTAGAGGTGTCTTTTGATGTGGCAGTGCGTGTATTGATTGACTTTAGGTTTGGCAGACCCGATTCACCAGGTCGATGAAACTCTACTACTGCCAACGGCACAGTGCACTCAGAGGTGAGGTTGATCAACAGAGCGCTAAGTTCAAATCACCAACCCTCTTTTTTTGCTGTTCCTTGTTGTTGGAGTTTTACGTGCTGGCAACATCTAAGGTCATATGGGGCGGGTACCGAGTTGTGGCAGTGCGCGCTCATGGCGACTTCATAATGTCCTTTTCATGTACCGGACGCGGTGGCCGAATCGGTAGAGCGCAGGATTTACCCGCGGAAGGTCGGGTTTGGTTGTTGGTTGTTGGTTGTTGGAGTTGTATGTCCTGGGAACATCTAGGGTCATATCAGGACGAGTACTGACTTGTGATAGTGCGCACTCATGGAGATTTCACAGTGCTGCCCCATTGGGAGACCTGGTCACTGGCACCATGACCTGATATCCCATTCAGTCATATTATCCTGACACTGAGCTAAGCAGTCCTTGCCCTATCCTAATAATGCTGAGCACCAGGATAGGTAGTGACAAGTATCAATTTTGTAAGCCATTGGTTTGACTCGACTGGGAATAGAACTCCCTACCGTCCACACAGGAAGCCTACGCTCTACCGATTCGGTCACCACGTCCGGTGGCAGGTCGAGAGTTCGAATCGCAGTCGAATCAAACCAATGACTTACAAAATTGACACTTGTCGCTGCTACCCAGTGTGGTGTTGGGCATTAATAGGATAGGACAAGGACTGGTTAACTCAGTGTATCTCATAGGTATATTGTCTTGTTCAGTCTATCATCTTAACATGTCGGCTACCAGGACGCTCAACCCTACCACCTCTCGGTCTTCCAGATGGGAGGGTGGGATGGCTGAGAAAAGGTGAGACAGCTCCACGCACCACACAGGTTCGGATGCTGGGGAGAAGTGAGCAGGTCGGCCCGGCTCCACATGGTGGCGGCTGGACTTTCCGCTAGATGGCATGGGGGTGCTGGGTTCGGTCCCTACCCGTAAGGTGGCACCAGGGGAGAGCGTTGGCATGTGTTGGTATATGCTCTCGCACCCCGAATTATCCATGTTGGCTTCAACATGTGGCAATGTGACTGTGTGGGATATCGGGTCATAGTGGCAGTGGTCTGGTCTGCCAGTGAGGCAGCACTATACAGGTCGCCATGAGGCACACAGCCACAAGTCGGCACCCGTCCTGATCTGACCTTAGATGGTTGGTTGTTGGAAGTCACATCAGGATGCGGATTAGATAAAAGATTCACTGCTGTGTTCAGCGGTGAAGCACGAGGCTGTGTAAAGGCTGGCGAAAATGTGTCTCACAGTTCATGACCTTGGATTGGCTCGCCTACCTTTCCTACATTATGTTGATTAAAATCCCTTAGCCACAATCTAAGTGTAGGTTTCCCCTCAACATATACACTCGAGAGTGTTCAAATCACATGGTATCAAGGCATGTTTACACAAAATCATTTTGCAGTGATAGAGTTCCTGAAATAAATCCTCCATGTTTGGATGAACCATTTGTACCACCTGACTACATCAGCCAATCAAAGTGTACCACCTGACTACATCAGCCAATCAAAATGCCCTAGACTGGACTGTATCAAAATGGCTGACATGTGGATATGTCAATCCAGATTTTAAACTACATGCATCTATGAATATAGTTGACTAATCAACTCAAAAGTTTAGGGTAAATACATCCAGGTCGGTGAAGAATATATGTTGCTTCTTTGATTATGGATTTAGGTTCTCATTTCATTTCCCCATTTTTGTATCCAGCTTTTAGATAGGGTTGGCTTTGACCCTCGTACTGTCTGTAGTACGGGGGGGGGGACTCTTTGATCTAGATGGGGATATGACCTTAGATGTTGTTAGAAGATAAAACAACAATAAACAAACCCTTCTCCTGTCGTGACATTGGCCGTGTTCTCAACAGTTTGTTTAATTTTTTTGTGGGTAAATATGTTTATTCTGCTGAATAAGTCTTTTGTCAGTGCCGAAGCACTGGTCTTCCAGCCATTTTTCAAGTCAGGGTTATTTGAGTTCAGGTGCAAAACCAAAAAATCCAATTTAGTTGTTCTCTGTGAAATAGAATGTGTGCTTTACAGGTAATGTCTATCGATTGCGTATTGGGTTAAATAGGGCAAGTGTTGATTTCTGTGGAGGAAAAGAACTGGTTTGATTATGGGAATGATGGCAGCTTCAGCTCAAACCTGGTTGTCATGGTTTCTATTCGCGCTGAATGGCATTTGTCTGTTTTTGCACCTGAAATCTTCTATACATAAACCTGGGTGTGGTGGCCGAATCGGTAGAGCACAGGCCTCGCGTGCGGAAGATCGGGACGTCGCGAGTTCGGTTCCCGGTCGAGTCAAACCAATGACTTAAAAATTGATACTTGTCGCTTCCTAGCCTGGTGCTTTGCATTATTAGGATATGGCAAGGGCTGGTTAGCTCAGTGTCAGGATACGATGCGCGAAAAGGAAGAGAGGAGGAGGGGGTGGAAATAAAAGGTTTTTATTTTCGCCTCAGAAAGCATACAGGGCATACAGGGTAAACAGGGTAAACGAGGAAAGAAGTAAATAATGAAGGATAAAATAAATGAGGAGCGGAGTAAATATAGGAACAGAGTTCAAATGTCAAAATATAGGAACAGAGTTCAAATGTCAAAATATAGGAACAGAGTTCAAATGTCAAAATATAGGAACAGAGTTCAAAAGTCAGTGGAGTGAGGGGGTGCCGAGGAGCCCTCCACCAAAAGTAGGGGAGGGCTCGAGGCGCGCCCGAGGCGGGGGGCCGGGGCGCCCGAGGCGGGGGTCCGGAGGTGAAGGTCTGGGCGGGGAGGGCTGGCGGCGCGCCCGAGGCGGAGCAGGTGGGCCGTGTCGGGGGTCAGGCTCCCTCTGGGGGCGGGGAGTGTCCCGGGCCTGCGTCGACAGGGAGCGGGCGGCCAAAAAGGGGGAGGCCCGCTCCTTGGCGGGATCCGGTGAGGAGGTCCGACGAGGGTCGAGCAGGGGGGCAGCGAAGTCCTCGGGGCTGGATGGGGTGGTGGTCGGGGTCTGGGCGGCGGTGTTGAAGGCGGTGTCGTGAGGGTCGGTGGCAGAGGGTTCCTCCTGAGGCTGGGCTGGGATGCGGTCCGAGGTGTGATGCCCGAGGTGATGATCCTCGGCTGGGGCTTGGCGGCGCTGCGTTCGATGGTCGCTGGGAGGTTGTCGGCGGGGCTTGCGGGGCTGTCGGCAGTGGTGGGGGTGAGGCGCCGGAGGGGTCCCCCCGGGCCGGCCGGGGGGAGGCCGGCGGATCAAAAATCCGCCGAGGTGGTGGGGGGGTCTGGCGCTCACGGGTTTGTTTCGTGATGCAGTCGGCCTCGCTGTGCATGGTGAAGAGGCGCCTCACATTGGCGCAGTATGCGCAGACGTGACGGCGCGTGTCCCCCGCCTCACCGTGGGCCTCCCCGAGGCGGGCCCGATCGCACGAGGCGGGGGCGCGGTTCCAGGCCGGGCAGGGGGCGCCGTGGGTCTCCCTGTCGTAGGTGGCGCGGGCGTCAGCCTGAGGTCGGGGGAGGTGGGCGCCTCGGTGGAGATGGTCGGGTAGGCGGGCCGGGGCGGCGGTGGCTTGCTCCTCGGGCATGGCCAGGCAGTCTAGCCTCATGAGGTTGAGGGCCACCGGGTCATGCCACCCCTGGGGGAGGGTTCCGTCCGCGATCGCTGTAAACACGGTCTCGGAGTACCGGCGGACGGTTGCCCAGGGGTAATAGGTTGTCCCGGCAGACTGTGGTGGAGTCCCTGGGCGGAGTGGGCGGGGAAGTCGGGTGGTCGATGAGGGTGAGGAGGGCGAGGGATATTCGTCCTTCGTCGCCTCCCCCCTCTTCACGGCTTCCTCTCGGGCCCTCGCTTCACAGGTCGGAGGGGAAGATGAAGTTGGCCGGGATCCCTTGGCGCCTGGTGCAGTGCCGCGCCTCGGCGGATGCCAGGATGTCCCGGACGGCGTCGGCCGCGGAGGCGGGGGTGTGTCGGGTCCGCTCCTCTTGGTAGGGCGGCGAGGTGACGGGGGAGGCTTGGGAGAGGTGGCGGTACCTCTCGTACTCCGGGTGCGCGGCCCCCGGTGGGGGCGCCTGAGGTGGCGGCCGGGGCCGGGCCGTGGTGCTGGCGGGCGCCCGAGGTGTCGGGGCCTCCCCGGTGCCCAGGGAGTCGATCCGGGCGTGGAGGTCGGCGGCGGCCTGGCGATGCTCCAGCTGGATGCGCTGGAGAGCCTCCAGGACTAGGGCGATCTCGGCGCCCGAGGCGGGGCCCGAGGTCGCCGCGGGAGATGCCGAGGCGGAGGCCGGCGACTCGTCCCTCCTGGGAGTTGGAGAGGGCCCCGGGGTGCGGGGGGCGGCCCGGGAGCCCTTTCGTCCACGTCCCTTCCCTTGAGGCATGCTGCAGCTGTGGTGGGGCAGAGGTCCGAGGTGGAGAGCCAAATGAAGAAAGGAGAGATCTGGGAGGCGGCAGGAGGGCGAGTGCCTGAGGGAGGCCAGGGGGCGGCCTTATAAGGGGAGAGGGAGGGGCGACAGCAGGTGAGTGTGAAAGCTGCCGGCCCGGGGGAGGGCGACAGGTGGCGAGCAGCGGCGTCGGGCGAGGCGTGAGCGCCGCGCGACGCGGGAGGGGGCGGCGCGCCGCGCCGTCTGCCGAGGTGAGAAAGCAGCGCGACAGCGCGGGGCGGGGGGAGGGTCTCTTCCTCTCCTCGCATCAACCGTAATGCTTCGCATTACGACCAATGTGTGTGGGTTTGGGGGGGTCTGGCGCTCCGGGTTGTTTCGTGATGCAGTCGGCCTCGCTGTGCTGTGAGAGGCGCCCACATTGGCGCAGTATGCGCAGACGTGACGGCGCGTGTCCCCCGCCTCACCGTGGGCCTCCCCGAGGCGGGCCCGATCGCACGAGGCGGGGGCGCGGTTCCAGGCCGGGCAGGGGGCGCGTGGGTCTCCCTGTCGTAGGTGGCTCGGGCGTCAGCCTGAGGTCGGGGGAGGTGGGCACCTCGGTGGAGATGGTCGGGTAGGCGTGCCGGGGCGGCGGTGGCTTGCTCCTCGGGCATGGCCAGGCAGTCTAGCCTCATGAGGTTGAGGGCCACCGGGTCATGCCACCCCTGGGGGAGGGTTCCGTCCGCGATCGCTGTAAACACGGTCTCGGAGTACCGGCGGACGGTTGCCCAGGGGTAAATCAGGTTGTCCCGGCAGACTGTGAGGTGGTGGTGGTGGAGTCCCTGGGCGGAGTGGGCGGGGAAGTCTGGGTGGTCGATGAGGGTGAGGAGGGCGAGGGCATATTCGTCCTTCGTCGCCTCCCCCCTCTTCACCGGCTTCCTCTCGGGCCCTCGCTTCACCAGGTCGGAGGGGAAGATGAAGTTGGCCGGGATCCCTTGGCGCCTGGTGCAGTGCCGCGCCTCGGCGGATGCCAGGATGTCCCGGACGGCGTCGGCCGCGGAGGCGGGGGTGTGTCGGGTCCGCTCCTCTTGGTAGGGCGGCGAGGTGACGGGGGGGCTTGGGAGAGGTGGCGGTACCTCTCGTACTCCGGGTGCGCGGCCCCCGGTGGGGGCGCCTGAGGTGGCGGCCGGGGCCGGGCCGTGGTGCTGGCGGGCCTCCCGGGTGCCCAGGGAGTCGATCCGGGCGTGGAGGTCGGCGGCGGCCTGGCGATGCTCCAGCTGGATGCGCTGGAGAGCCTCCAGGACTAGGGCGATCTCGGCGCCCGAGGCGGGGCCCGAGGTCGCCGCGGGAGATGCCGAGGCGGAGGCCGGCGACTCGTCCCTCCTGGGAGTTGGAGAGGGCCCCGGGGTGCGGGGGGCGGCCCGGGAGCCCTTTCGTCCACGTCCCTTCCCTTGAGGCATGCTGCAGCTGTGGTGGGGCAGAGGTCCGAGGTGGAGAGCCAAATGAAGAAAGGAGAGATCTGGGAGGCGGAGGAGGGCGAGTGCCTGAGGGAGGCCAGGGGGCGGCCTTATAAGGGGAGAGGGAGGGGCGACAGCAGGTGAGTGTGAAAGCTGCCGGCCCGGGGGAGGGGGGTGGGGGGGGTGGGGGGTGGGGGTTGTCAATGTGACTGAGTGGGATATCGGGTCATGGTGCCGGCAGCCTGATTTCCCAGTGGGGCAGCACTATAAAATCGCCATGAGTGCATACTGTCACAAGTCAGTACCGGTCCTGATATGACCTTAGATGTTGCTAGGATGTAAAACAACAATAAACAAACAAAACAATCTATACGTAAACATATATATTTAAAACGTAGATATATACATATACAAATCACCTGCAATGGTAAAAGAGAACCGTTGGTGAAAATGTTCAGATGACTAGGTTCAAGATCAAAAAGCTGCTCAACCCGCTCTATGTCCCCTCCTAAAAAAGGGGTGAAGCTTGTTTTGTTTAAAGACGCCTCTGGATCACATTGATTTTATCATTCTGACATATTTCTTTGGAGGAAACCCGCTGCTGCCACATCGGCTACTCTTTCCGATAAGCAGCAAGGGGTCTTTTAAGTGTTGTATGCACTTTCCCACAGATACGACCTATGTCCCCTCCTGTGCACAACCCATTTAACCACGTTTCTATACCCTACACATGGGCCTTCCTAATCCGAAGTAACATGGCCTTAATGCATAATTCCTAGGATAAATAATATATGCATATATATATATATATATATATATATATATGAAGAGCTCAGGCGCAAAACAACATAAACGCCTATCCAAAAATGTAGTTTAAATAACAGATTTTATCCTGAAAATAATTTTAAATCTCACTAATTCCACTTTTCATATGATCACATGGTTATGGAGCAATGAACAAAAGAGAAGGAACATGAACAAATATAGTTTATGAGGGGTTGATTCCAATGTTTCTCTCCATTTTTGGATTGGTGTTCAAGTGGTTTTGCACCG
Organism: Branchipolynoe longqiensis; assembly: GCA_030323885.1. Lineage (NCBI taxonomy): Eukaryota > Metazoa > Annelida > Polychaeta > Phyllodocida > Polynoidae > Branchipolynoe > Branchipolynoe longqiensis. Next base: position 15,833,094 of record CM059194.1, on the reverse strand, counting down.
GAACTCTTCATATGTATAAACACACAAATCTGTAGGCGAGTGAGGCAGAGCCCGAGCCTCGGAATCTATTTATAGTACTTAGCTAAAGAATCTCCGGTGGACTGGACACCTCATGAGGATGTCATCAGACAGGCTACCAAAGCAGATCCTCTATTCTCAACTGTCTTCTGGCTACAGAAGGACAGGGCGCCCTCGTCTCCGGTTCAAGGATACCATCAAGAGAAACCTGAAGCTGAGAGACATTAAGACCGACTCATGGACACAACTCTCACAGCAGAGAGCTAAATGGTGATCGGCAGTCAAGTAATCAAAGCAGTCTTTGTTGCATCGCGACCAACAGCATGATGATGATGATGATGAGAGGTAGTAAGGGCCTGATATGAATGACCGTCGGGTCCACAGTAACACATTGTACACAAGTAGAAGCTTAATCAATAAATAAACCAGGAATAACTCCGGCTATCTAAACTTGTATAATTCGGTATTAATAATAATAAGAATACTATCATACCTCTTCTATTCGTATATATAATAGATAAATACATACGCATATAGACGTATATCCAGTGTGTGCGCCGTGAGGGGGGGGGGGGGCACCCGGTACATCACCCTGACAGCTGGTGCGGGGGGGGGGGGGTGCCTATGGAGGAATATACTAAGAAGTAAATGTTCCCCTAGCATTTATACTTGTGTCGTGGGGGGGGGGGGGTGATGAAAATGGGAAATATTGCACCTAGAGCGGGACTCAAACTCACATCTCTCTGCATTCCGGGCCAGTGTGCTAACCATTACACCACTTAGGCTCCCTGATATGAACACAATACCCACGCCTACCTGTCTATGTGGTTACTTGCCTGAGAGGTCAGTGCAGACCACTACACTCGTCCCCCTGGAATTGTAAGTCATTTAATACTTACAATTGCATATATACAGCCAATGCACTTATATACATACACAGTGTACAAATATACGGATTTTTGGTTCGGATTTATATATTGGCAAAGAACATTATTATTCTCGGGCGACGGAGTGGGGACCAGGATTATGTAACAGAGAAGCAATGGGTGCCCCACTTGCTTTGTGACATAAGTGCTTATGTGGAAATGTGATAACACATAGCGACCAAGATTGTGATGTGATGTTCATACTTAAGAATTAAGAATTATTAAAATGTTCCCTTCATGCACCAGAAAGAGTGTATTGAGGGAGAGAAGCATTGATATATGTTTGTTGTAACTGTCTGCAACTACCTGTTACCACGGGACCGATGGATAAGCACACCCAGCCATCTTGCATACATTATGGACACCACCTGCAGATGGGGTTGAGGGACACCTGTCCCCTATTAGGGCATCACCGACCCAGGCTGTAGGGGGTGTCTGATTGGCTGGCTGTGTGAGCCCAGTCACCTGCATTCCTTATACCTGACACACAGACCCCACTCTAGTCACCCTTGGCTAGACTCTCTTGCAAGAGACTCCACTTTCTACACTCAAACGAGCAACATCAAAGACACTGAGCTGTGTGCAACACCCATTGGACCCAGGTTCATTGGGCTGTAGGCACTGATTCTGATATACACAAGCAAGAGTCATGCGGATATGTGTGGACAGTTGGTAAGGAGTGAGGGTGATAGGTCACCAGTAGGTGAACCGGGGTTGATGCCAATAAAGCACAACCTCTTCGCTGTCAATCTTGCGTGACTTGTCTTCCTTTATTCCTTATGAGTTGTTGAGAGTAACGACGGGTGAGAACTGACATACAGTTGTCAGAACACACCTGCAGAGACTAGTAATGTTTGGAGTTCAGATGGCTGAGTCCCGACATATTACAACAGGGTAGGTCACGGTACCAGTGTCTGTGGCGGAGTGGTCAGTGCTGTTCTCTGTGGTGGAGTGGTTATTGTGTCTGACTTTTTCCTAGGTCGGACTCCTAACCTGAAGGTCAGTGGTTCAATTCCCCATGGCCCCCACCTCTGCCAATTTGGATTTCCACCGCTATGTATAACTTACAGCGTCATCAAAGGCCACTTGCTCTCATACCATGTCTATGTGGTGTAGGAGGTTAAAAATCCCTTGGGTCGGTAAAAGTGTAGGCTCGGGCTTTCTATCGACAAACTGTCTCATGGTGAAAACAAGTCTATTCAGACTTATCCATGATAGGCAGTATAAATCTTCAAGAACAAAAAATGGGGGGGTGATGATGGAAAATATTGCGCCTAGAGCAGGACTCGAACCCACATCTCTCTGCATTCTGGGCCAGGTTGCTAACCATTACACCACCTAGGCTCCCTGATGTCACCACCCTACCCATGCCTACCTGTCTATGCGGCTCCTTGCCTGAGAGCTCAGTGCAGACCACTACACTTGTATAATGCGTTATGCATCACAGATTTACTTAGTTTCATTGTCCGATGGCTTTGAGTTTCTTTTTTCTGAGATAAATATATTAAATTGATTGTTATATTCTATTTTACTTTCACTTGTAGTAATGTTTATTTTAAATGGCTAACCTTTGAGATAAAAATTTAAATGCAAACATATACAACTCTCACACCATATGCTTCTGCAGTAACCGCTTCTATTAAATTGACTCAGTATCCCCTTATATGCGGCGACAAAAGCTCAATAAGTGCACCAGTATCTAGGCTAGATACATCAAATCAAATCGAGATAATTGCTTTGGTTTTGGAAATTTGATACTTCATCGGACTATGCAGATTAAAAATAACCTGAAAATGGTCAAAGAGAAGTGTTGATGAAACTGCCCACAGGACCAGTTTCAACGTCAGAACCCACACCACAATGCGCCCTACACTTTCTCCCCTCCAGAACCCCTTTAACTGTGCCGCTACCACTTGCACATGGGCTTCCTGATCCCTGGTACAGTTACAGGTACAGGTACACGTAAAATACAGGTACACACGGGTGTGCCTTCATTCCCCACATTATCGCCCACCTACCTGCCATAATGGATTAGTTGGACTGCCCAATTCTTCAATAGTAACACAAAAGGGGTGGCATGACTCATGTTTGTTTGTTGGTGTTTCACGTCCTAACAACATCTAAGGTCATATACCGGGGGCGGTCGACGAATCGGTAGAGCGCAGGCCTCGCGTGCTGGGGATTGGGAGTTCAGTTCCCGGTCGTGTCAAACCAATGACTTATAAAGTTGATACTTTGTCGCTTCCTAGACTCGTGCTCGGTATTAATAGGATAGGGTAAGGACTTGTTAGCTCAGTATCAGGATAATGTGACTGGGTGGGATATTGAGTGATGGTGCCACTGGCCTGATTTCCCAATGGGGCAGTACTAATAAAGTCAGCATGAGTGTGCACTGTCACACACAATTGGGTCATCATCATCATCATGCTGTCGGTCGCGATGCGACAAAGACTGCTTTCATTACTTGACTGCCGCTCTCCATTTAGCTCTCTGCTGTGAGAGTGATGTCCATGAGTCTCTCAACTTCAGGTTTCATTTCATGAAAGCTGCCTGCAAAAGTGTTGAAGTGCTGCTGGCTTTTGCAAGTTACCAGCGGCACTCTCTCGGGGAGCAAATAGAGGTTTCACACCGGCAAGAACATGTCAAGACAGGCGCAAAACTATTTGTCCCTGCAGTGGCTGGTCGGGAGATGTTGGGAGTTCCATACATCAACCGCCCTTAATGCTGCCACAGTGACATGGTTTTCTGTTTAGGGTTTGCTCCCTTAGCCTTTGGTTCTGTCAAGGACCTGTACCACAAGGCAGTGGTTTAGAACTCTGCAAGGCAGGGGCGTCAAACTCCCTGAGGTATTGCAATACCTGCATACCTTACAATTGGGTACCCGTCGTGATATGATATCATTGATATTGGCTGGACTTAAAACTCCAATAACCAACCAATCTAAGGTCATATCAGGATGGGTACCGACAGTGCACTCTTGTGGTGACTTTATTATATTATAGTGCTGCCCCACTGGGAGACCAGGCTGCCAGCACTGTGACCAGATATCCCACACAGTCACATTATGCTGATACTGTGCTAACCAGTCCTTGTCCTATCCGTTCCTCTAGCCAACAAGAAATGCCTCATTAAATCCTCTAAGTTGGCTATGGAGAACACAATCTAAACAAGTACAGTCTACTCTGTCTATAACGGACAACCATGGGACTGGAGCAAAATGCCGTTATAGAGAGAGATCCGTTATAGCCAGAGACTGACTGACGGAATGGGTTGAAACCAATGTTTTTCTTCTATAATTGACTGACAAGGACCGTCCTTACAAAGTCATTTGTACAATTTGTCATTTGTACAATTAGTTATTTCTACTATTCATCACTTCTACAATTTGTCATTTCTACAAAGTGTCATTTCTATAATGGGTCATTTGTACAATTAGTCATGTCTACTAGATTATAAGTATATGGCATGTCGTTATTGACAGAGAATATTGATCAAATAGGTGAAAAAACGGTTTGTTGTCCGCATAAGACAGTTGTCCGTTAGACACATAGGCAATGCTATTAAATTAAACGGGTGCCGTGATGGGACTAGCACTTTTTGCCATTATTGACAGAGATTCGTTATTGACAGAGGCCATTATTGACAGAGTAGACTGTATTACGGTTTCGAAATGTTGATGTTTTCTTCGGAATATCCAGTTTTAATAATCCAGGAAATTAAGGATCCTATATCTATGATATATGATCCATTTTGATGTGGATATATCTATACATATGTACAATTAATGTTGCATTGTTCGATGGTCTTGAGTTTCTGTCATTTAGTTTTGATCAATGCATTAGGCTGATCGTCATAATCTACCACACCAATGTTAGAAGTACAGTAAAACCTCTCTAAATCGACCGACCTTGGGACCGACATTAAGAGGTCGATTTAGGGAGGTGATCTGTTTAGGGAGTTAGAATATGGTTACAATTGTATTGTTGGGACCCAAATAAAGCGATTGATATAGGGGAGTGGTCGATCTGTGGATGTGGTCGGTTAGGGAAGTTTTACTGTAATCTTGATTTAAAATAGCTAACTCAGGAGATATTTGAATTGTAAACATGTACAATTAATTGTGGGATGCTTGTTAAAACGCTAACGCAATAGGTTTCAGCAGTGACATGTTCTAGTAAATTGACATAGTGTGCCCTTCTATGAAGCAACAAGGTTGAGAAGTCCACCAGCATCGTCCAATAAAACCAGACCGGATGGCCGAATGAGTTAGAGCGTCCGTCTCCCGTGCTGGTAGATCGTGGGGTCATGGGTTCGAACCTTGGTCGAGTTAAACCAATGACTTAAAGATTGATACTTGTCGCTTCCGAGCCAGGAGCTCGACATTATTAGATCAGGCAAGGACTGGTGTGCTCAATGTCAGGATAATTTGACTGAGTGGGATACCAGGTCATGGTGCCAGCAGCCTGGTTTCCCAGTGGGACAGCACTATAAAGTCACCATGAGTGCACACTGTCACAAGTCGGTACCCGTCCTGATCTGACCTTAGATGTTGCTAGGACAAAACAACAACAAACAAACAACATCGTCTGATAAAAGGATCGCATTTTGAAAAGGAAAACACTGATCTAGATTTGAACCTACATATCTATAGATACTGGTTCACTTATTGAACATTTGCTGCTGCGTAGAAGAGAATGTCAAGTAAATTTAATAGGACATGTTATTGCTGAAGTCTATGGTTTAACATCAAGTAAGATATTAATACAAACAAGGAAGCATATTCTTCAGTGTTATGTGTGGTCTACTCTAATGTATGGGGCTGAGACATGGACAATCTCTAAGAAAATGTACAAACGTTTAGCAGCATTTGAGATGTGGACTTATCGAAGGATGATGAAAATATCATGGACAAAGAAGATCACCAACAAAGAAGTTCTCAGAAAAATTAAAAATAAGAAAAGCTTGTTTGCCACTATACAGACAAAGAAACTTATTTATTTTGGCCACATCATTCGTCAGAGTTCAATATACCGTACATTGTTGGAAGGGAAGGTGAATGGCAGCAGAGGGAGAGGGAGACCAAGAATATCATGGTTTACAAATATTTCACAGTGGACAGGCTTGAATTATTCACAGTCTATCAGAACAGCACACCATCGGGACAAGTGGAGAACCATTGCATCCAACCCTCGACTAGAGGACAGAACTATTGATTGATTGATGGTTTAAGGATTTTGATCTGTTTGCCCAAATTAAAATAACATGTCTTTATTTCAAATATCTCCAAAATTAGTCATTTAAGCTAGAAATAACTTCAAACTAAAGGAAAGTAGGTCATAATGATCAATTTAATGTTTAGTTGTTTGTTGTTGTTTTACGTCCTAGCAACATCTTCAATGTAATGTATTTATTTAAGAAAATTGCCGAAACTCAAAACCATCAAACTAGTCAACTTAGAGTTGGATATTTAGAATCAAATCTAGATATCAATGTTTTGGTTTCCAAAATAAAATGGATGCTTTCATCGCATTATGCAATCTTAGCAAAACCAGTCCATGCTGGTTATTCTAAATTGCTGGATGGGAGTTTATCGTGTGTTTACCAGTAATACCCGTGGCGCCCTCTATACGGTGTGCCGCGTCAGGCACCAATGAGCCAACACGCAATCTAAGTCGGCTTCAGTCCCTGTGTAGCCACATACATACACCTAGCCCCAACCTCCCCACCCTACCCCACCCCACCCACCCCCATCCACACCCTCACCCCATCCCCACACCACCTCCACACCACACACACATAGACAAGCCAACAGTTTTGGCTTATTACGATTTTGCCTTTTAGTTTCAGCAACATCTAATGGCATATCAATACCAACTCCTGACAGTTGGACACTTATGTCACTTTTTTAGTGCTGCCATACCGGGGTACCATGCTACCAGCAATGAATTACAAAATTGATACTTGCCACTTCCTAGCCAGGGGCTCGGCATTATTAGGATAGTGCAAGGCCTGAGTGGGTCCGTGTCAGGATAAGGTGACTGAGGGGAATATCAGGTCATGGAGCTGGCAGTGGCAGCCTGCTCTCTCAGTGGGGCAGCACTATGAAGTCACCATGAGGGTGCGCTGTCAGAAATCCGTGCCCATCGTGATATGACCTTAAATGTAGCCAGGATGTAAAATTCCAACAACCAACCAACCGATCGCTGGTGCCTCAGTAAGGACTCTTATTACTTGGACCCAACACGGCTGCTTGCACTGGGAAACAAAAGTTAGCAGAGGGGGTGAATACACACATACACCAAGTATCATCTAATACACCCATCACACCAAACTAGTTCTCACTACGTTCTTGAAAATGTTGCTGAATGGACTCAAACTGTGTGTGAACAGAATGGACAAAGTAGCAACTTGTTACGGTCTTTTTACAAACAGAATGGACGGGCTAGAACGGAATGGTGCTCCAGAACTTAGAGCGTGCCCAAAATTGTCTTGCAGCCACCTTCTATGCAGGCCACAGCCTGTTTTAGAATGTGGTTGGACGTTTTGAGAACTAGTTTGGTGTGATGGGGGTGTAATGCAAAACAAATGCTTCGTAATGTCACTGCAATCTCCATTTAAAGCAAATGTATGGCAAAATAACCCGACCAAGTTTAGTCATCGGACGGCATTTGGTTACAGAAGCAAAGTGACTTTAAACATAAAAGTTCCATAATGAAGGGTATGGTTTGCAGGGGGGAGGGGATACTATCCCCACTGGTGTTCTCTGATGCCGAATGGTTAGAGTGTGTGACTTTTTCCTAATCTGAAAGTCAGTAGTTCGATTCCCCTCGCCCCACCTCTGCCAATTTGGATTTCCACTGCTGTGTATAACTTACAGCTTCATCAAAGGCCAGTTGCTCTCGTACCATCTTTATTTGGTGTGGGAGGTTAAAATTCCCTTGGTTCAGTAAATGTGTAGGCTCGAGCTTTCTATCAACAAACTCTCTGATGCTGAAAACAAGTCTATTCAGATTTATCCATGATTTATCCAGATTTTCAAGATAGAAGAAACAAACAAAAAAAATCCCATGCAAGCTGTAGCTGTGACCCAGCTTGTGGAAGAGGGGGGTCAGTTTGTAGCTGTGACCCAGCATGTGGAAGAGGGGGGTCAGTTTGTAGCTGTGACCCGGCATGTGGAAGAGGGGGGTCAGTTTGTAGCTGTGACCCGGCATGTGGAAGAGGGGGGTCAGTTTGTAGCTGTGACCCGGCATGTAGAAGATGGGGGTCAGTTTGTAGCTGTGACCCGGCATGTGGAAGAGGGGGGGTTCAGTTTGTAGCTGTGACCCGGTGTGGAGGGGGTGTCAGTTTGTAGCTGTGACCCGGCATGTGGAAGAGGGGGGTCAGTGTTGTAGCTGTGACCCGGCATGTGGAAGAGGGGGGGTCAGTTTGTAGCTGTGACCCGGCATTGGAAGGGGGGGGGTCAGTTTGTAGCTGTGACCCAGCATGTGGAAGAGGGGGGGGTCAGTTTGTAGCTGTGACCCGGCATGTGGAAGAGGGGGTGTCAGTTTTGTAGCTGTGACCTGGCATGTGGAAGAGGGGGGTGTCATTTGTAGCTGTGACCTGGCGTGTGGAGAGGGGGGTCATTTGTAGCTGTGACCGGCGTTGGAAGAGGGGGGGTCAGTTGGTAGCTGTGACGGCTGTGTCAGAGGGGGGGTCAGTTTGTAGCTGTGACCCGGCATGTGGAAGAGGGGGGTCAGTTTGTAGCTGTGACCCGGCATGTGGAAGAGGGGGGTCAGTTTGTAGCTGTGACCCGGCATGTGGAAGAGGGGGGGTCATTGGGGGGCGTGTGGTGGGGGTCAGTTTGTAGCTGTGACCCTGCCGTGTGGAAGAGGGGGGGTCAGTTTGTAGCTGTGGCCGTGTGAGGGGGGTCAGTTTGTAGGTCTGTGACCCTGCGTGTGGAAGAGGGGGGGTGTTTGTGCTGTGGGGTGTGTTGTGTGTGGTGGGGGGCAGTTGTAGTGTGACCGGCATGTGGAAGAGGGGGGGGTCGTTTGTACTGTGACCCGCGTGTGGAAGATTGGGGTCATTTTGTAGCTGTGCCTGGCGGGGTGGGGGTCAGTTTGTAGCTGTGACCCAGCATGTGGAAGAGGGGGGTCAGTTTGTAGCTGTGACCCGGCATGTGGAAGAGGGGGATCAGTTGTAGCTGTGACCGGCATGTGGAAGAGGGGGATCAGTTTGTAGCTGTGACCCGGCATGTGGAAGAGGGGGATCAGTTTGTAGCTGTGACCCGGCATGTGGAAGAGGGGGATCAGTTTGTAGCTGTGACCCGGCATGTGGAAGAGGGGGGTCAGTTTGTAGCTGTGACCCGGCATGTGGAAGAGGGGGATCAGTTTGTAGCTGTGACCCGGCATGTGGAAGAGGGGGATCAGTTTGTAGCTGTGACCCAGCGTGTGGAAGAGGGGGGGGGGGTCAGTTTATAGCTGTGACCCGGCGTGCTGGGGCGAGGGGAGGGGAGGGGAGGAGAGAGGTCAGCTTCAGGAACCTGCGAAACTTGGAGCGCACCTATTCCCCCATCCAAGTCGAACATGAGCTCCGCTAACTGACATTCCATCCGCACGGGGGCGCTACTGCCTCTGACACCGCCACCGCCACCGCCACCGCCACCGCCACCGCCGCCTCGCGCCGCATCGGGGCCTTGCCCCGCCTCCGCCTGCTCGCCCCTTTGGGAGGGTGGAAGGGTGGGAGGGTGGAAGAGTGGGAGGGTGGCGGCGCGCCGGGGTCTCCGTGGGGGCGTGGTCGCGCAGCGTGATGCGGCGCGGTACGGTTCAGAGGAGCTAGGCTACTGGAGGAATCAGTAGGGGGAGGTAGCTTGCGGTAGGCGGATGGAGGAGACGCCACACGTGCAGTTCCGGTTGGTACACGCCTACGTTGGTTCATCCATGTCTGTCAGTCTGTCCGTATGTCTGTCTGTTTGACTGTCTGACTTGGAGTCAGTGTGGTGTGCAGTCTTTGTGTGTGCGCGTTTACCTGAGTGCGTCCACCAGGTGTGTGTGTGCTGCTTGTTGGATGCTGGCTGGGGTGATCATTGTTGTTGTCAAGGTGCCCTGGTTTCTTGAAGGTGTTGTGGTGTTGTGTTGCAATACAGTGCGGGAAGTGCTGGTTAAGTTTGTGTGTGGGGGGAGAAGGAGAGACAGTGACAGAGACAGAGACAGAGACAGAGACAGAGACAGATACATAGACATAGACAGAGACAGAGACATATACATAGACAGAGACATAGACAGAGACAGAGAGAGAAAGAGAGATAGTCAGTGGTGGTTAAGTTTGTATGTGAGAGAGGGAGAGACAGAGACAGAGAGAGACATACACATGGATAGTCAGTGGTGGTTAAGTTTGTATGTTGGGAGAGGGAGATAGATACAGCGATAGAGATAGAGACACAGACACAGGGATAGTCAGTGGTGGTTATGTTTGTATGTGAGAGAGGGAGAGACGGAGACAGAAAGAGACAGACACATGGATAGTCAGTGGTTGCTAAGTTTCTATGTGGGGAGAGGGAGAGACAGAGTGGTGGCTAAGATTGTGTGGGAGAGAGGAGATGGTAGATGTGTGGTTTTTGATGGCTAAGATTCTGTGAGAGAACAAGAGAGATAGTCAGTGATGTGTATGACTGTGTGAGAGAAAAAAGAGGTCCTAGATAGGTCACGACTGATCGGTGTGACTATGTGAGGGAACAAAAGAGTTCCTAGATAGGTAGCGACTGATGGATATGACTGTGTGAGAGAACAAACGAGTTCCTAGATAGGTAGCGACTGATGGATATGACTGTGTGAGAGAAGAAAAGAGTTCCTAGATAGGTAGCAACTGATGGATACGACTGTGTGAGAGAACAAAAGAGTTCCTAGATAGGTAACAATTGATGGATATGACTGTGAGAGAACAAAGGAGGTCCTAGATAGGTCGCGACTGATGGATATGACTGTGAGAGAACAAAAGAGGTCCTAGATAGGTCACAACTGATGGATATGACTGTGTGAGAAAACAGAAGAGGTTCTAGATAGGTAGCGATTGATGGGTATGACTGTGTGAGGGAACAAAAGAGGTGGTACGTTGACAGCCACCGATGACTAAGATTGTCTGAGAGAGAACAAAGACAGATAGTCGATGGATAGTCAGGGATGGTTAAGTATAGAGAATGACGAAGAGACAGAGGAGTTTGCTGTGGTTCGGTATATATGAGAGCAGGCAAAAGAGAGAGAAGAGTTTGCTGTGGTTAGGTATATATGAGAGCTGGCTGAAGAGAGGGGAGGTGATGTGGAATCGTATATATGAGAACGGGCAAAAGAGAGAGGAGATTGCTGGGTTAGGTATATACGAGAGCAGGCAAAAGAGAGAGAGAGGAGATTTCTGGGGCTAGGTATATATGAGAGCAGGCAAAAGAGAGAGGGGAGGTTGCTGGGGTTAGGTATATATGAGAGCAGGCAAAAGAGAGACGGGAGGTTGCTGGGGTTAGGTATATCTGAGAACAGGCAAAAGAGAGAGGGGAGGTTGCTGTGGTTAGGTGTATATGAGAGCAGGCAAAAGAGAGAGTAGGTGGCTGGGGTTAGGTATATATGAGAGCAGGCAAAATAGAGAGGAGAGGTTGCTGGGGTTAGGTATATATGAGAGCAGGCAAAAGAGAGAGAGGAGGTTGATGTGGTTAGGTATATATGAGAGCAGGCTAAAGAGAGAGGAGGTTGCTGTGGTTAGGTATATATGAGAGCAGGCAAAAGAGAGAAGCAGAGAGAGGATATAGATTGTGGACAGATGTGTGAATGTTGATTGTTGTCAGTTGGAGTTTTACATCCTGGCAACATCTAAGGTCATATCAGGATGGCTGTATCTGTGAAAGAAGGAAACAGGGCTGACGAATGTGGTCACTCACAGAACGAGCTTGTACGCGTAATATTAATTAAATATTGGTAGACAAGGAGACAAAGGAAAACAGAGCGAGAGCGAGAGAGTAGGGAAAGCACTCACCTCGCGGACACATTCGGTTACAGCTTTCATATCTTTGTTAAAGTTGCATTGTCCACTGGTTTTGCGTTTCTATAATTTTCTGAGATAAATATATTAGTGTGCTCCTTATAATCTACCTTAATTTAGTTTGAAAAAACTTTGATTTTAAATGGATAACTTTTGAGATATCTAAAGTGCACACATGCTAAGTTAATTTTGGCAAGCACGCCAAAATTCTGACGCCATAGGTTTCTGCAGTGACAGATTATATTAAGTTGCCTCAGTATGCTCTTCAATGTGGTGACAAATGTTTAATAAGTGAACCATTATCTAAGTTTAATATGTAGAATCAAATCTAGATAATTATTTAGGTCTTTCAAAATTTGATGTTTTCATCGGACTACGCAGGTTTAAGTATACATTCTCGATTTAGATTGAAAAAAACCCACCAACAAACCATGATCTTGTGTATGTGAGACAGAGAGGGGTCCCTCATTCATTTAGCACGCAAATAGCTTTGTAACCCTGGACATTTAATATATTCATGTATGTGTGTGAGGGTGTGTGTTTGTTTGGGGGGGGCGGGGTTGCAGTGTGTGCTGTGCATAACAAAAACAATGTCAGTCACTTAGTGAATGGCTTCGGCGACAGGTATGTTAACCCATTCTATGTGTAGCGATAGCTCGATACAGGTAAACATGAGAAAAACAAATTCTTTCATTTGCGTATTAAGCACATTCATGGATTATTGTTATCATATAAATCTAAGATATTTATCTATAACACAACATGTATCCAGTGCGACTGACACTGGTCAACATCCAGGGGAGGGTGAGGTGGGCGAGATGGCGCCACCGGTACAGTGTTGTATCTTACAGAGGATAACAATAATAATAATAATATTAGTAATATTACCTTGCAAATCTTTATACTCACATAATAGGTTATACATCACATAGGATTAATTATTCTTATAGATATATAATATAGATGAAAAGTTCAGGCGCTGAACGCCAATCCGAATATCATGATAAACATCAGAGTCAGGTCAATTTTTTTTGCATTCCTATTCTTTCATTCATTGCTTCATAACCATTTCTTCACAACCAATGTGGAAGTAGTGAGAATTAACATTACCTTCAGGTAAATTCATAAACATTTAAGTCCATTTTTGGATTGGAATTTACTGGGAGTTGTGCTTGAACTCTTCACATATATATGGGTAGTTCATTCAACTAGTTGTCTAGTTGTATGTGCAGCTTGATTACTGATTAGAATATAATACTGTAGTGGCCTGCACTGACCTCTCAGGCAAGGAGCAGCATCGACAGGTAGGCGTGGGTAGTGTGTTGATATCAGGGAGCCTAGGTGGTGTAATGGTTAGCACACTGGCCCGGAATGCAAAGAGATGTGGGTTCGAGTCCCGCTCTAGGCGCAATATTTCCCATTTTCATCACCCCCATGACAATACTTAGCTGTTGTTCACATATGGCAATGCTCTCATTACTTAATAGGAGATCTCTTCTCAGATCCACATAATTTATGTCAGCCCTATAATTAGTTAGGGCTTAGCACATCAATATTATCCAATTAGGTCAGCCTATGCTTACGCACGATATAGGTTAGTTGGTTGGTTATTGGAGTTTTACGTCCTGGCAACATCTACGGTCATATCAGGGCAGGTACCGACTTGTGAAAGTGCACACTCAGGGTGACTTTATAGTGCTGCCCCACTGGAAAATCAGGCCACCGGCACCATCCCACCTCCCACACGGGAAGCCTGCGCTCTACCGATTCGGCCATCGCGTCCGGTTGATTTATATATGCAGATATGCTAACTCCTCCGATTTGGTAGGAATACCTCCGATTTTGGCTATTCTCTTCCGATATAATGATTCCGTGTGAAAAGCTCCCGATTTTGACTCTCACCCACCTAATAAAAACTCAACGAATACAAAAGGAAAAATCAGCTACATACAGCAGCTTAAAGACGGTTTGTTAGTTTGTTGTTGTTTTACGTCATAGCAACATCTAAGGTCATATCAAGATGGGTACCGATTTGTGACACAGTGCGCACTCATGGTGACTTTATAGTGCTGACCCACTGGAAGATCAGGCCACCAGCACCATGACTTGATATCCCATTCAGTCACATTATCCTGAAACTGAGCCAACCAGTCCTTGCCCTATCCTAATAATGCCGAGTGCCAGACTAGGAAGCGACAAGTATCAATTTTTAAGTCATTTGTTTGACTCGACCAGGGTTCGAACCCACGACCCCACCATCTACCGACACGGGAGACGGATGCTCTAACTCATTCGGCCATCCCCTGTGGTGCAGCTTAAAGACATGAATAGCAGAAGGTGGCAAGCAGAGCCTAGAGACTGACACATAAACACGTGGTTCGGATACATGGTTGGACATGCATGAAAAGTATATAATATAATTCTACATACATATTATATATTGTATGATTAAAATGTTGTGGTGATATATAATTGTCGTGCCGCGTGTTTTCGAACAAAAACTTATTTTCCTAATAAAATGTTAAAATCTTCCTATTTTTGGTCACACAATGTTGGCATCTCCGTTAATATGTCTGCGAATCCTCTGAGGCGTTAGCACATACTTAAGTCTTATCCGGCCATGTCAGCCCAGCTCTCTGCCTACATCCGGCTACAGACGGCGCCTGCGCATTGAATACGTGATGCTGAGGCAACACAATGGGCGTGGTCAATGGTGGCGGGCGGCGCGCAGCGTGCGCACCTGTGTGGGAGTGAGGGTGGGAGGGAGGGAGGGCGTGGCAGGGGGGGGGGGGTGGCGGGGAGGGGGAGGATGGAGGAGGGGCTGAGAGGTGGGGAGGGGGGAACACAGGTGCAAAACATCTCAGATCTGCCGCCTTCTCTCCCGCCTCCCCACCGCCACCCACACATCTACATCAACCCACACCCACCCACCCACCCACACCCACCCACACCTCCACCCCACCCACCACCCTCCAGGTGGCACTGCTGGGATCGATGGTCACGCTCCATGGTGGTTGGCACCTCCATGCTGTGGTTATCAGGGTGGAAGCAATGTACATATTACATTCATTTGTATACATTATGTATCATATATATGTATATATATATATATATATATATATATATATATAAAACTGGCTAGGCAAGGAAGGGGGGTAGAGAGACAATGAGTAGTGGTGGGAACCTTCTTTATTTTTGCTGCGAAGGCCCTTGGCCGGGCAAAACAATTGCCCTACCTAAACAAAGCTAAAATCCGGTAGTACAAGGAGTGAAGTTTCAGCGCAAATGAACAAAGCAGTGGCAGCGCGGTAGTAGCGAGGCAATGAAGAGGCCCACAGTGAATATCACAGAGGAGAATAAATAAGTAAGCATGCAATAATAAATAATTCATCACCATCATCATCATCATGCTGTCGGTCGCGATGCGACAAAGACTACTTTCATTACTTGACTGCCGCTCTCCATTTAGCTCTCTGCTGTCAGAGTGATGTCCATGAGTCGGTCTTAATGTCTCTCAGCTTCAGGTTTTCATTCCATGAAAGCTGCCTGCATAAGTGTTGAAGTTCTGCTGGCTTTTGCAAGTTACCAGCGGCACTCTCTCGGGGAGCAAATAGAGGTCTCACACCGGCAAGAACATGTCCAGACAGGTGCAAAACTATTTGTCCCTGCAGTGGCTGGTCAGGAGATGTTGGGAGTTTCATACATCAACCGCCCTTGATGCTGCCACAGTGACATGGTTTTCTGTTCAGGGTTTGGTCCTTTAGCTTTCGGTTCTGTCAAGAACATGTACCACAAGGCAGTGGTTTACAACTCTGCAGGATAGGGGCATCAAACTCCCTGATGTGGCTGTCACACTACGACGACAAGGGGGTGACGACAGCCCTGCGACAGCGACTTCCGGTCTGTCGTCGATTGTCGCGCGGGTGTCGCCACGACACCTCCGCGACACCTCCAGTTTCTCCACTGTTTCTCGACTGTCGCCGGGTTGTCGTGGGTGTTTTGGACATGTTGAAAAATTTCGACGACAGGCGATGACAGCCGATGTTGCGGCACTGTCGCGGCACTGTCGCGGCACTGTCGGGGCACTGCCGCGGCACTGTCGCGCGCTGTCGTCATCTACTCATCAAAGAGTCGGAGGTGTCTACCGCGGTATTTTACCCTTCGCGGGCTACTTTCCGGGTGTGTGTCTATGTGTGTCTATGTGTGTCTATGTGTGTGTCTCTGTATGTCTGTGTCTATGTGTGTGTCTCTGTGTATGTGTGTGTCTGTGTGTGTCTGTGTCTGTGTGTGTGTCTGTGTCTCTGTGTGTGTCTGTGTCTCTGTGTGTGTCTGTGTCTCTGTGTGTGTGTCTGTGTCTGTGTGTGTGTCTGTGTCTCTGTGTGTGCGTCTGTGTCTGTGTGTGTCTGTGTCTCTGTGTGTGTCTGTGTCTGTGTGTGTGTGTCTGTGTCTGTGTGTGTGTCTGTGTCTGTGTGTGTGTGTGTGTCTGTGCGTGTGTATGTGTATCTGTGTGTGTGTCTGTGTCTCTGTGTGTGTCTCTGACTCTGACTCTGACTCTCAGTCTGACTCTCACTCTCACTCTCAGTCTCAGTCTGACTCTCACTCTCACTCTCAGTCTGACTCTCACTCTCAGTCTGACTCTCACTCTCAGTCTGACTCTCACTCTCAGTCTCACTCTCACTCTCAGTCTGACTCTGACTCTCACTCTCAGTCTGACTCTCACTCTCACTCTGAGTCTGACTCTCACTCTCAGTCTGACTCTCACTCTCACTCTGACTCTCACTCTCAGTCTGACTCTCACTCTCAGTCTGACTCTCACTCTCACTCTCAGTCTGACTCTCACTCTCAGTCTGACTCTGACTCTCAGTCTGACTCTCACTCTCAGTCTGACTCTGACTCTGACTCTCACTCTCACTCTCAGTCTGACTCTCACTCTCAGTCTCAGTCTGACTCTCACTCTCAGTCTGACTCTCACTCTCAGTCTGACTCTACTTTCACTCTCACTCTCAGTCTGACTCTCACTCTCACTCTCAGTCTGACTCTCACTCTCAGTCTGACTCTCACTCTCAGTCTGACTCTCACTCTCAGTCTGACTCTCACTCTCAGTCTGACTCTCACTCTCACTCTCAGCCTGACTCTGACTTTCACTCTCACTCTCAGTCTCAGTCTGACTCTGACTCTCACTCTCAGTCTGACTCTCACTCTCACTCACAGAGACACACACAGAGACACACACACAGAAACACAGAGACACACACAGAGACACACACAGATGCACACACACAGACACACACACAGACACAGAGACACACACATAGACACACATAGACATAGACACACAGAGACACACACAGACACACATAGACACACATAGACACAGACACACACATAGACACAGTCACACACACATACACAGACACTGTCGTCCCGCTGTCGTCCCGTTTGTCGTCCGGATGTCGTCCGGACGTCGTCCGATTGTCGTCCAACTTAGCCCGAATTTGCATATGTCGTCGGGATTTCACAAAATCCCAGTCGCCGGGCTGTCGTCACCCCCTTGTCGTCCTAGTGTGACTGCTCCATGAGGTATTGCAATACCTGACTCGTTATAATTAGTCTGAAAGAACATATTCTCTAGGATGGCCTTCATGGTGAGGCTACGGCCATTTAGTGCCATTTGATATAATGATAGTCCTCGGCAAATAAGGCTAGGGCATATAATTAATTATATTACACAGGGAGTTGTACGTAGCTCAGGCAGTAGAGTGTCCACCTGTGAAGGTGATGGTCATCCTATCGATCCTGCTCAGTGGGCACATTTGTAGTTTGTGCTATTTTCCGTTCCAACCAGTGGCCCACAACTGGTTCATCAAAGGCTGTGGTATGTGCTGTCCTGTCTGAGGGAAATTGTATATAAAAGACCCCTTGCTGGTCGGAAAGAGTAGCCTATGTGACGGTAGCAGGTTTACTCCAAAGAAATATGTCAGAATGACCATATGCTTGACGTCCAATAGCTGATGACAACAATCAATGTGCTTCAGAGGTGTCGTTAAATAAAACAATTAGCTTTTGATATATTCCACAGAATTGGAAAGTAGTGAAAATCCTACCATCAGTGTCAGTTACCTTCAATTTCAAGTATTTGGAGCATGCCCTATAACCTATGAGCATCGACCCTGCGCTTCTACATGCGACATTACTTACCGGACGCGGTAGCCGAATCGGTAGAGCGCAGACTTCACGTGCGGAAGGTGGGGAGTTCGAATCCCAGCTGAGTCAAACCAGTGACTTATAAAATCGATACCTGTCATTAACTAGCCTGGTGCTTGGCATTAATAGGATAGGACAATGGCTGGTTAGCACAGTATCAGGATTATTTGACTGAGTTGGGAAATCAGGTCATGGTGCTGACAGCCTGGCCTCCCAGTGGGGCAGCACTATAACGTCGCCATGAGCGTGCACTGTCACAAGTCGGTACCCATCCTGATATGACCTTAGATGTTGCCAGGATGATAAACTCCAACAAGCAACCAAACAATGTCAAAGGCTACACTGCATAGGTTGCCAGTACCAAAATTCCAGCGTGCACAAGCGCATGCGCAGTGACAAACAGACACTGTCACTGTGTCTATAGTATATACATTGTTTAGTGATGGGTGTCTGTGTTTGGTTGCTTAGGCCTAGCGCGTCCTGTCTAGACATGCACACTGGTCCCCCTACCCAGTAGGTGTTGCGACATATAAACGCGGTGTGTAATGTACATGGGCGGAGTAGCACTAGGGCAGCATCGTCATTAGGGGAGCAGACAGTACTTTCCCTATGTCCCTGATAAGAATCCCAATCCCAAAGAGGCACCAGGATAACCTGCTCATAAGATACAGACAAAATCAACTACAGACACAAGTTGCTTTGGGAGGGTGATTTACTGATTGCTGGAGTTGTACGTCCTGGCAACATCTAAGGTCATATCAGGATGGGTACTGACTTGTGGCAGTACACCCTCACGATGACTTTATAGTGCTGCACCACTGGGAGACCAAACCACAAGCACTTGAGATTCCACTTAGTCACATTATCCTGGCACTCAACCAACCAGTCCTTGCCCTATCCTAATAATGTTGAGTGCCTGGCTAGGAAGCAACACATATACATTTTTAAGTCATTGGTTTGCTTTGACTAGGGTTTAAAGCCGTGGGTCCGAATTCCACGATCTACCAAAATAGGAGATGGACGCTCAACTCATTTGGCCATCCCATCTGGACTTTGGCAGGGTGAGGAAGGAGTTGAATTAGGTAGACACGCCAGTGTTCGTGTAATAGTCTGGACTGACCTCTCAGGCAAGGAACCATATAGACAGGTAGGCGTGGGTAGGGTGATTTTATTTGGGAGCCTAGGTAGTGTAATGGTTAGAATGCCCACAACAGCTGTAGGTTCGAAACCTGTTGTAGCCACAATATTTCCCATTTTCATCACCCCCACGACACTGGTTCCCGTGACCTGGATCCGATACAAGTTACGACCTGTATGGTTGTTGAACCTACCCTGTGTATGGATATGTTGATTGGTTGGTTGTTGGAGTTTTACTACCTGACAACATCTATGGTCATATCACGACGCACACCAACTTGTGATAGTACACACTCATGGCAACTTTATAGTGCTGCTCCACTGCGGGACCAGGCCATCAGCACCATGACCTGATATCCCACTCAGTGACATTATCCTGACACCAAGTCAGCCAGTCCTTGCCCTATTATAATAATGCCTAGCGCCTGGCTAGGAAGTGACAAGTATCAAATTTTGTAATGCTAGGTACACACCTACCGTTTACGATGCGATTCGCACATAGGATCTCGTTAGTCGTTAGGTGGGTGCGGACCCCTAGCACACCAGACGTCCGCGATTTGCGATTACAACTCAGTTTTAGGGCTTAAAACTGTAATCGCAAGCAATTCGAAAAACAAATCGGGACGATTGCAAATCGGGAGGTGCATGCGGTCAGTCATATCTTAAACGGTATATGCGTGCTAGGCGCCGACCGGTTGCTTTTGAGTTTTAACGAACAACCAATCGCCGGGCCGGAAAACGCTCATGTGACCTTGTCCATACACAACTGATAAAAATGGCGGACTTGACAAGCGAGACGGAGATTGCGATGGTGGAAATGTGGGAAACGCAGCCCTGTCTCTTCGACGTGTCCTCCTCTGATTATTCCAATCGGATAAAGAAGGCTGCTGGGAGGGGGCTTCCATAGAGAAACTCAACTCCTGCTGCAAGGTGAGGGAGAGAAGCCCCCACACTACCCAACTGGCAGGGGAGGGGGCTTCCATAGAGAAACTCAACTCCTGCCACAGAATAATGCCAGATGGCGCTCAGGTTTGCGTAAAACCCGACCCGCGGCAGGCGCAAGGAAACTGCTAGATGGCGCTGATGGCGACGTAGTTCCCCCAAAACCCACCTGGTGCGTGCACCGCAGTCGTGAAACGGCGCAAGGAAAGTGCTAGATGGCGCTGATGGTGACGTAGATCGCACAAAACCCACCAGGTGCATGGCTTGCAGTCGCCAATCAGATGGGATATGTGCGCGTGCCAGTCGGTATATGTGCGAATCCCTTATCTTCGGTTTTAATCGCGATCGGGTCGTGATCGGGTCGCGTCGGGTGCAAATTTTTAGTGCGTGAGTTGTAAACGGTAGGTGTGTACCTAGCATAAGTCATTGGTTTGACTCCACCGGGAATTAAACTCCCTATGTTTGCACGGGAGATCTGAGATCTACCGATTCGGCCACCGCTTCCGGTGTATGTATATGTAAGTGTATTGCCTCTATGTATGTAATTGTAAGCATTAAATGACTTATGGACATCAAACATTTAACAGACTTTCAATTCCACGGAATAGTCATATAGTAGTCTGCACCAACCTCTCAGGCAGGTATTCATGGATAAGGTGAATGCATCAGGGAGCAACATCTACATTCATATCAGGAACGAGCACTTACTTGTGACAGGGGGCACTGATGGATCCTTTATAGTGCCGCTCCACAAAGGATACCATGCCCACATGCACCATAACCCTGACATCCCATTCCATCACCAGTCACATTCTCATGATGCTGAGTTAACCCATCCTTTTCCTGCCCTTGCAAAACCAAGCAAGAGAAAGGAACCAATTGTTCCCGTCTGTGTTTGGAAGCAGTTGGGGATCGATCTCACCTCCATGACGACGCAGACGCTCTAACAACTAGGTTGTTAATGAACACACGCTAACATTAGTAACAATAACCATAAGCCATTGCAACTAAAATATCACTCAGACCTACCTAATACCCCTTGTATAGGGGAGGGGCGGCGAGCGTTTCAAATTGATAGAGTCCAGCCCTAGTCACATACAGGTTAGTGAACGTGGTTGAACGTAGTTGAATGTAGGATAGATTAACGTGGGTCAAACGTGGTGTAAGTACGTTAAACTATGGTGTAAAACATTAAGGTACAGCAGGTATTGGTATGTATAAATATGTTACGGCATGGATGCTGGTACGTTCAACTACGTTCAACTACATTCAACTACATTCAACTACGTTCAACTACATTCAACTATGTTCAACATATGTTAGCCTCCACTACGATCAACTACACTCAACTACGTCCATGTATGCTAGAGTATGCCAGAGTATGCTAGAGTATGCTAGCATATGCTACTATTGCTACTATTGCTAGAGTGCATTAAGAGTATGGAGACTTCCCCACAGTATGTTAGCCTCTAACGTAGTGCTCTTTTGAGCATGTCTAAAGATTAAAATCGGAACTCAGCGCCCACCCATGTTGTTACCAAGTTAGCATGGCTGAGAAGTATGAATGCCGGTACGTTCAACTACGTTCAACTACGTTAGCCTCCACTGCATTCAACTACGTCCACTAACGTGTTTGTGACCGGGCCTTCCAAATGCATTTAATAGTAGCCAGAGCTCTATTTATATTACTGGAGACCAACCAATGAAGTTCATTCTATATTGCAGTTTAATGCAGAGCGTTCTAAATAATGAAACTGTGTTAAATAATCCAGTATGGCACGTCACCAAAGCCATAAAGAGCTAATTCTGAGTGCACGGCTAGGCTACTGTATGGCCGACCAAATTCGGAATAAGAAAATAACAGAATACACACATACATATGTGTAAAATATTCTGATAAAACGCATTGGTGGAGGAATACAAATGGTCTATAATGGTAAATGGTATATAGTGCCGGGTGCATAATTGTATTTATGTAGTTGCTGGTGATACATTACTCATGGTTAATAGTCATTATATATTAGGCAGATAGTCTGAAAGAGGCACTAGAGATAGTGTGTAAGTGGCACTTGGAGCTCTATTCACTACCCCCTCCCCCCTCTGTTAGTCACGGATCACCACACACACAGCTCAGGCAGGTGGTGGCCAAGCAGCCACACCACATGGTGGTGGTCGGCGGATCACGTAGCCATGGTGACACAGGAATGCTTAATGTTCATTGGTGGAACTGTAAATGCTTGATTCTCATTGGAGAACATGGTCAGGTGGTATGCCATACAAGATCCATGTACCACTATATAATAATAAACCTGAGGGCATTGTCTCTCTCTACTTTCATTCTTTATACTCTTCCTTTCTCTTCTTGCCTGGACTGATTTCATTATAGCCTGCCTACACAACCACAGATTCCAGCCGAGGACATTATATATGTATATATAGTAAAACCTCTCTAATGCCTAGGTCAACAATGCTGCGGCCGCTGTACGGTGCTGTGGTCTGCAGTGTGTCTTGTGATTTATGCAAATGTTACAGTGTTGTGGCCTGCAGTTTATCTCTTCACAAATCGTATGGTTTGTGTTGAATTTATACACGTATTTAATATACAAAAGAAGTCATAACTTTCTTTATATTGATCACACAAACATGAATGTTATACCATATTGATATTCATTTTACAACCTTTTCATTGATGTCAATAAAGGTGACAGAACAATGTTGTGGAGTCTGGATTGCAGGATTGCAGCCTGTGGCATTGCTATTTTTCGAAGTTAAGATAACTCTGACTTTAAAAAAACGCAACACCTTGTGGCGAGCAAAAAAACATATGGTGACCGTACGGTGACCATAACTCACCATGCGGTCAACGTACGGTCTGGCCGATGCGGCAACTTATGGTCGCCGCAAGCACGCCATAATGCATTTGTGATCGAGGCATAACCGATCACATCCACACATCGACCTCTCCGCTATATTGATCGCTTTATTTGGGTCCCAAGCGATAACTCATATATTAATACCATTGTGACGATTAAGAAAAACCTCCCTGAACTGATCACTTCCTTAAATGGACCATTCAAAGTCGGTCCCATGGTCGGTCGATTTAGAGAGGTTTTACTGTATATATATTTCTGCTTAATACCTCTCGTACTGTACTGCAGATCCTTCTCAGTTAATGTATTGATGCATGCAGGTCAACTATGGACAATTTTCATACTCAGGCCTGACATTAAAAAAAGCCTGCATTTCAAAATAAGTACAGGGGAAAACAGTAGATCGTCTATTTTTGATTGATGGCTAAATTTGTTACGAACATCGATAAAAGCGTGTCCGCCTTCCCGTGTGAAAAGGCATGGGTTCGAATCGTGACACAGTCAAACCAATGACTTATAAGTTTTGAGTGTCTCCCATTTTGTGGGATAATTACATTATATTTATTGTTTTAATCTACTTTTTTTATTACTTTGAATTAACTTTTATTTTAATTGACTGACTATCTTTGGAGCGAGTTGACGTTAAACAAAAACATGCAAAATTAATTTGGGCAATTTGTGAAAACTCTGACACCATAGACTTCAGCAGTAATAACCTTTATTAAATTAGCGTAATATCACCTTCTATGCAGCAACAAATACTTAATAAATGCATCAATGTGTATTTTGATACACGGAATCAAATCTACGTGAACTTTATCGTTTTGAAAATGTGATGCTTTTATCTGAAAATGATTGTTTGTTTGTTTGTTGTTGTTTTACATCCTAGCAACATCTAAGGTCATATCAGGACGGGTACCGACTTGTGACAGTGCGCACTCATGGCGACTTTATAGTGCTGTCCCACTGGGAAACCAGGCCGCCGGCACCATGACCTGGTATCCCACTCAGTCACATTATCCTGACACTGAGCACACCAGTCCTTGCCCTATCCTAATAATGCCGAGCGCCTGGCTAGGAAGCGACAAGTATCAATTTTAAAGTCATTTTAAAGTCATTGATCTGAAAATGAAGATTTAAAGCGGCATAATCAGATGAAACATAACAGATTAAAAGCTACAACATTTATCTAAATTTGTTTCAACGTGTCTAACTTATGCCAGGCACACACCTCCTGTATACGACCTAAAACTGCCCATCTCGCGATTAAGTTTTAGTTTTAGTCGTTAGGTGTGCGCCCCGTAGCACACCAGAGCATTGCGATTCGCGACTTAAAATTCGGTTTTAGTGCTTAAAACGCGAATCGCAAGACATTCGAAAAATGAATCGGCCAGTTTTACATCACGAAACGGGATGGGTCGGGTTGTGAAACGCAGTCAGTTTTAGCGTGTGAATCGTATACGGGAGGTGTCTGCCGGGCATAAGATACTGGTGCATTTATTACTCATTTAAGGCCACATATAAGGGCGTAGTAAGACAATTTAATATAACCTTTTATCGCCGAACCCTACAGTGTCAGACTTTTAGCGTGCTTGCCAAAATTAATTGTGCATGTTCACACTTCAAATATCTCAAAAGCTAGTCATTTAAAATATAACTGGCTTCAAAGTAAACTAAGCTAGCCTATTACAATCAAATTAATATGTTTATCCCAGAAAATGACCGAAACTCAAAACCATCGGACTATGCAACTTTAGAGTTGCATAATAGTCCGATGGTTTTGAGGTTTTGTCATTTTCTGATATAAATACATTAGATTGATTGTTGTAATCCATGTTACTTTAATCTGTAGCAACGTTTATTTTGTATGGCTAACTTTTGAGATATTTGAAGTACAAACATGTGCAATTAATGTTGGCAAGCACGCCAAAAGTCTGACACCATAGGCTTCAGCTGTAAAAGCTGTTGTTACGCTAACTCACTATGCCCTTCTATGTGGCATAAATGCTTAATAAGTGCACAATATCTGAGTTAAACATTTAAAAGCCAATCTAGATAACCTTTTTATAGTTTTGAAAAATTGATGCTTTCATCGGACAATGCAGATTTGAGAATGAGCTAAATTTCGAGAGAGGCCACGTTCTAATGTAGATTCGCGAATAGGCTAATGCTGTAGACAATTAATATTAATCATAATCCACAGATGAGGGTGGGCGGGCGGGTACCCTGGGGATGGCAATGCACCTGTTGATGAGACCAGACACTCAAAAAGACGCAGTAGTCACCTGCTTGCCAGTGGCGTTTTGACATCAACACGAAGCCCCTATATTGAAACCGCATACTGACATGCAAATACCACACTCAAAGTTCACCGTCACTTTCCATTTAACAAGGCACCATGCAGGCTGCATATTACACATAGCCAACTGTGAAACTGCAGTCACTATCTATTTAACGAGGCACCATGCAGGCTGCATATTACACATAGCCAACTGTGAAACTGCAGTCACTATGTATTTAAGAAGGCACCATGCAGGCTGCATATTACACATAGCCAACTGTGAAACTGCACTCACTATGTATTTAAGAAGGCACCATGCAGGCTGCATATTACACATAACCAACTGTGAAACTGCACTCACTATGTATTTAAGAAGGCACCATGCAGGCTGCATATTACTCATAGCCAACTGTGAAACTGCACTCACTATATTTATGAAGGCACCATGCAGGCTGTATATTACACATAGCCAACTGTGAAACTGCACTCACTATCCTTATAACGAGGGACCATGCAGGCTGCATATTACACATAGCCAACTGTGAAACTGCACTCACTATCTATATAACGAAGGACCATGCAGGCTGCATATTACAAATATAATATTGTACCACTCCTAGCCTCCCTCCCACCCACCCACACACCCATACACCCACTACGCCACTCCTTGCATCCTTCCCACAAACCCACTACACCACTCCTAGCCTCCCTCCCTTCCACCCACACTCCCACTACACCACTCCCAACCTCTCTCCCTTCCACCCACACCCCCAGTACACCACTCCCACCCTCCCACCCTAACACCCACACACCCACTACCCCACTCTATTCACCCCTCCATCCCACACATCGACTACAATACTCCAAACTTCGCTCCCATCCACACACCCACCACCACACTCACTCCCACCCACACATCCACACACCCACTACAACACTCAAAGTCACCCTCCTACCCACCCACGCACCCACTACACCACTCATAGCCATCCTCCCAGGCACCCACACACCCACTACACCATTCCTATCCACCCATCCCTCCCAACTCCACCCCTCCAATCGCTTGCACGCGGTGACCACACACCCATCCTGATCACGTGACAGACAGATCCACGACGGAGGCTGCGTTCCAGGACCTTGACGACGGCCCTCCCACCTGCCATCAGCTCGCCTCCAGGCGCACACCAAGCGCACACCTGTGTCACTCCAGTAGGGTGCCGTCAGGCAGTAATTTCACCTCTCTCTCTATATATATATATGTATATCTACATATAAATGAAGCCTATATACAACCTACATACCCCGAAGCCCCATATATATATGCTGTATAAATCATTATGCGAGTATAATAAGCCGGAAGATCCATCTACTCCGCAGCCACTAAAGCATTGGCTGGTCACGTCTACTCATTAGGTCATCTATTGGTACCGCATGACCTCCCACCATTGCGCCACCTGCTTGCCCACACTTCAGCGGTCACTACACTCACTCACTGTACCACTGAAATATACATTGTATGGGTATGCATCATCATCATCATGCTGTTGGTCGCGATGTGACAAAGACTGCTTTCATTACTTGACTCCCGCTCTCGTGCGGTTGTACATTTCATGAAAGCTGCCTGCAAAAGTGTTGAAGCGCTGTTGGCTTTTGCAAGTTACCAGCGGCACTCTCTCGGGGAGCAAATAGAGGTTTCACACTGGCAAGAACATGTCAAGACAGGCGCAAAACTATTTGTCCCTGCAGTGGCTGGTTGGGAGATGTTGGGAGTTCCATACATCAACCGCCCACAGTGACATGGTTTTCTGTTTAGGGTTTGCTCCCTTAGGCCCGTCACATTACGGGTATGGCGGGAGGTATTGAAAACCTACGTAGGTCTGCGCGTGCGGTATGATGATTGGTGACCTTTCGGGTGGTTTTGAGCGTATGTGGAACCTAGGGGGTCGAGGAGCGTATGGGGGTGGGAGCGTTGGGTGCTGTGACATTTTTTGACAGTATGGGCCATACGCCCTCATAGGTCGGTTTTTTTGAGCATGCACAAAAAATTTGGACGGACGGATTTATGAAGCTATGGCGGGTATGCCTCATACGCTCACATACGCCGGATTGGGCTGGCGGCGTATGAGTAGCGTATGCGTAGCGTATGAGTAGCGTATACGGCGTATGCCGACGTATATGACGTAACGCGCTTACGCCGCCATACGCTCCCGCAAAAAACCCTAATGTGACAGCCCCTTTAGCCTTCGGTTCTGTCAAGAACCTGAACCACAAGGCAGTGGTTTACAACTCTGCAGGGCAGGGGCGTCAAACTCCCTGAGGTGTTGCAAAACATGCAATACCTGCATACCTTATATGTATGCAGGTATTGGGTACATATATGGGTATGCATATATGTATATATATCGCCAACCTACCTGACCCGAAGCAGCAACCTACATGACCCGAGGTTGGAGCAGTCGATGACTATGAGAGACTCCCAAAGCTCATGGAGCTGAGTGAGTGTTGAGGGAGAGTAGGGATATTCCGGGTTATTATGCTTGTGTAATTCTTATACAGCATATATATATATATGACTTACTGTGACCTTCTATGTACCACCAATTTGTTAAAGTTGCATAGTCCGATGATTTTGAGTTTCTATCATTTTCCGAAATAAATATATTGAGTTGATCGTTGTAATCTACCTATGTTCAGTTTGAAGTAATTTTAATTTAAATAAATATTTGAAGTCTAAACATGCACATAGTAGGCTTCTGAAGTAAGAGGTTCTATTAAATTGCCTTAATGTTCTGTGCCTTCTGTGTGGCGACAATGCTTAATAAGTGCACCAGGATCTAAGTTAGATATGTAAAGTCAAATCTAGATAATTGCTTTGGTTTTGAAAATGTTATGCTTTTATTGGAATATGCAACTTTAATATACTAACATACACTTCTACACAATGGACGTGGTGGCCGAATCGGTAGAACGCATACCTCCTGTGTGGGAGATTGGGAGTTCAATTCCCGATCGAGTCAAGGCAATGACTTACAAAATTGATACTTATCACTTCCTAGCTTGGCACTCGGCATTAAGAGGAGAGGGCACGGACTGATTAGTTCAGAGTCAGGATAATGTTACTGAGTGGGATATCAGGTCATGGTGCTGGCTGCTTGATTTCCCAGTGGGGCAGCACTATAAAGTCATCATGAGTATGCACTGTTACAAGTTGGTGCCCATGCTGAGAAGACCTTAAATCTTGCCAGGATATAAAACTCCAACAACAAACCACCTACACTTCTACACCGCCAGGTACATTGAACCTACACACCTCCCTCAGTAATCCCCTGGGCCGTAATCGATTAACACGACCCGGGCGACTCCGGTCAGCCGAGTCGTCAGAATTTCAAATCGAACACTGCGAGTGGACTCGCGAAATACACGTGCCATGTGCAAAACGACCTGACCCCAGTAACCCACCTCTTGGCTGGGGTTTGCGAGGAGCGATGACGTCACATCTGTACTAGTAGTACAGGTCCTACGTGTTGTTTTAATGCTTTTTTTTAAATAACCGAGATTGTCAGCTTCTACAATCATAAAATACTTAAAATCCTATTTTGCTGGACGCAAATCGGTTATTGGAAAAAAATATTACGTTTTAGATTAAGCCACCATTTTTTTCCACCCCGAGCGTATTCGTTTATTCAACTCGAGTTTGTAGGATGTGTGCATGCGCCAAAAAGTGGCTCGGGTGACTAATCGGGTGATTAATCGATTATGCCCCAGAAGGCACTCCACATACATCCGCACTGAAAGCACACCTGCAGGGTTTTCCAGCTCAGGACATGCAGCGCCAATTTCCCCCCTGGTGAGCAGGATATGCAAAGTCCACCCAGTAAAGCCATTGGGTTTGCTTGTTGTTTGTTGCTGCCTCGGGTTGGTCGGGTGGGTGAACCGGGGCCGCGTTCAAGGTACGCCTAGGAGGCGCCTCAGAGAAATTACTGACGTCACGCTAGTCTGAACGACTTTAGCTGGCGGATGCCTGAAATATGGCAGCCTCCATAGGATGCAGCCATTTGCAATTGAAAAGACGAGCTCTGATTGGCTGAAACCACTGAATTTGCCAACCATTTTTGGGTTTGGGTTTGGGTTTGGGTTTGGGTTTGGGTTTGGGTGTGTATGAGCATGTATGTATGTGGGTGGGCGTGGGTGAGTATTCTCAGGTATGCGAGTGTGCATGGGTGTGTGGATGTCTGAGTGTGTGTAGATTTGTGTGCGTGTGGGTCTGGGTGTGTGGGTGTGTGGATAGGTGGATGTGTGGATGTGTGGATGTGTGGATGTGTGGATGTGTGTGTTAATGCTTGGGTGTATGGGCGAGTGAATTCGTGTGTGAGTGTGTGTGGGTGCGTGATTGTGTGCATGTGTGTGTGAGGGGGGTGAGTGTGTTGATGTGTGTATGCGTGTGTGGGATGTGTTTGGGTGTTTGTGGCTCTGTATGTGTGTACGTCTGGGTGTGAGTGTATGTATGTGTGAACATGGGTGTGTGTGGGTGTAGGGTTGTGGGTGTCCGTGTTTGTCAGAATGTCGATGTGTGTGAAGGTGTGTGCATGTGTGTGGTATGTATTTAGTTGTATGTTTTTGTGGATGTGCAGGTGTGTAGGTGTGTGTCTGGATTTGTGGGTGTGTGCGCGTGGGTTTTGGGGTTGTATGTGTAAGTGTATATCGGAGTGTGGATGTATGGAGGTGTGTGGAGGTGTGTGGAGGTGTGTGGGGTGTGCAGGTGGATGGATGTGGGTGTTGGTTTTGGGGTTGTATGTGTAAGTGTGTATCGGAGTGTGGATGTATGGATGTGTGTGGAGGTGTGTGGAGGTGTGTGGGGTGTGCAGGTGGATGGATGTTGGCATGGGTTTTGGGGTTGTAGGTGTAAGTGTGTATCGGAGTGTGGATGTATGGAGGTGTGTGAAGGTGTGTGTATGTGTGTGGGGTGTGCAGGTGTATGGATGTGGGCATTGGTTTTGGGGTTGTATGTGTAAGTGTATATCGGAGTGTGGATGTATGGAGGTGTGTGGAGGTGTGTGGAGGTGTGTGGGGTGTGCAGGTGGATGGATGTGGGCATTGGTTTTGGGGTTGTATGTGTAAGTGTATATCGGAGTGTGGATGTATGGAGGTGTGTGGAAGTGTGTGGAGGTGTGTGGGGTGTGCAGGTGGATGGATGTGGGTGTTAGTTTTGGGGTTGTGGATGTATGGAGGTGTGTGGAGGTGTGTGGAGGTGTCTGGGGTGTGGAGGTGTATGGATGTGTCTGTGGGTTTTACGGTTGATTGTATAAGTGTGTATCGGAGTGTGGATGTATGGAGGTGTGTGGAGGTGTGTGTATGTGTGTGGGGTGTGCAGGTGTACGAGTGTGTGTGGGGCATATATCGAATACTGGCTGGCTCTCATCTTGCACCCAGGATCAAAGCAGCTGACCGTGCGGGCACCAGCGAGTATCGATAATACATTCACCTCCTTCCAAATATAGCACCCCCCCCACACCCACACCCACTAAGTCATGAACCCGTAACGAGGCAAACAGACTCTGGGGGGGAACGGCCATCAAGTACGCCACTCTGTGAGGCCGGGGAAAGGTTGGTTGGTTGATTGTTTGAGTTTTACGTCATGTCAACATCTAATGTCATATTAGGACAGGTACCGACTTTTGACAGTGCGCACTCATTGCAACTTTATAATTATAGTGCTGTCCTACTGGGAAATCATGCCTCAAGCACCATGACCCGATATCGCAACCAGTCCTATTATCCTGACACTGAGGTAACTAGTCCTTACCATATCCTATTAATGCCAACCGTCAGACTTGGAAGCAACAAGAATAAACAATTTTAAGTTGGTTTGACTCGACTGGGATTGAACTCCAGATCTTCCACACGTGAGACCCGTGCTCAACAGATTCAGCCACCGCGCCTGGTAAGAAACAAAGAATATTAACAAAGAATTTTCATCTACTGGTAAGAACTGCCTTCCACCCTGGAGAGGTTTGCGGGTGCTGATGGCCGTGGTAAAGGACTCACCTGACCTTGACCTTAGCGTGACGGTGTAACCTGCACTGGGAGAGCACTTCGATCTGGCATTGTGTGTGTGCCTGCCAAATCCAGCAGGTAAAAGTTTGAAACTCCGCCATCTAATGGAACTACAGTAAAACCTTTCTAAATAGACCGACCATGGAACCAACTTTAAATGGTCCATTTAGGGAGGTTGTCGGTTTAGGGAGTTTTTAAATCATTATAATTGTATTGTATGGACGATCGCTTGGGACCCAAATAAAATGATTGAAATAGGGGAGTGGTGGATGTGTGGAGGTGGTAAGTTAGAGAGGTTTTACTGTATTTGCACTCACACCCTGACCTCCCTCACTAGCTGCTATCTAGTTTAATTGTCATTGAAGAACGCCCAAATACGTGGCATGCCAGAGCTTAAATCTACCATTTGCTGTGATGCTAGGCCAGAACCAAATGGGTGGAATTTTTGTTTGTTTGCAGTAAAACAATTTATTGATCAGAATGTACATTTCAGGTATTTTAGAGAGCAGGACGTAGCTCAGGCGGCAGACTGTCCACCTCTGAAGGTGTCGGTCATCCTATCGACCCTGCTCAGTGGACACATTTTCAGTTTGGGCTATTTTCCATTCCAACTGGTCCACAACTGATTCATCAAAACTGTAGTATGTGCTGTCCTATCTGTGGGAAAGTTCATATAAAAGACCCCTTGCTGCTTATCGGAAAGAGTAGCCTATGTGGCAGCAGGGGGTTTCCTCCAAAGAAATATGTCAGAATGACTGTATGTTTGACGATGATAAAAATCAATGTGCTCTAGAGGCGTCGTTAAATAAAGCAAACCTTCCTTTTTACATTTCAGGTATTTTGGTGTGCAGACAAAAAGGCTAGGGATACATTTCATAAGATGTTTGAGTGTAGCGGCATAGAAAAGGAGCATCACACTGCAAAACAAAATACACAAGTTCACTAATATTTAAGTTGAATATATAGGATTTATATCTCGGTTTTGACAATTTGATGTTTTCATCGGATTGTGCAGCCTTAATTTTGAGGGTCCATCATATGTCAGTGTAGTAATTAGATACGCGGGTAGGGAATGGCCAATGTAACCCTAATATGCTCCATAATGAGTGTCAAGTAGGAATAATTGGACCTGACAGCTGATGCAAATCCGAGTCCTGTTTTGTTTCTTTCCTAATTCTATAACACAATAACACCCCAACACTCACCAGCCTACACATTACTATCGCACTTCCAAGACACCAAATTTGGTGTGCACCCTGCCTCTATGTATGTGCTATTAGTACATCTGTTGCTATTCAGGTGTTTTTGTGTGTGTTTTTTATTATTTTCATTTTGTTTGTTTTCTCTCTTGCCTCATATCACCCATCTCATCTTCCATAAAATTAACAAACCCCCTTAATTTGATATGTAAATAGTACTAAGCACCATCTGGGCTGGATTGTAGGGCATCACGAGTCAGGTTGCATAAGTGACCTTGATGCTCTACAATCCCCATGTATTAGCTTTCTTTTGCCCTTAATAAAACATTTTAAAAGGAAAAAACAAAATCTAGTTAGGTGTCTGGCTAGGCTACTGTGAGGGTTAAGCATGCTGCAAAATTACATCGGATATAATTTTTGCTGTCATCTGACACAAATCTGACCAGATTTAGTTAATTCCGATGTAATAGCCCTGTCACACTATGACGGTTCTCTCCAACGCGCGTCGACATGTGTCATTTTTTGCCGAAACGTCGGGAAACGTTAGGAAGATGTTATGCGAATGTCGGTACAGGTCGGCACACTATCCTGGACGTTGACAGTCACCGGAGGACTTCGGCGAGCGTAGCAGGTCGCTAGATGTTTTTAGCATGTCAAAAAAGTGCGACGACCATCAACGCGCGTCAACGCGCGGGTGTCAATATTATGGCGACGTCAGACGCTCGTCGACAGCGCTGGAAGATCATTATGTGAACGCTAGGCAGATGCCACGTGTGCGTGAGGGTCGTTCCCACACGTTGCACCAAACGGTTGCTTTGTTGTTTTATGCCCTAGCTACATCTAAGGTCA
Organism: Branchipolynoe longqiensis; assembly: GCA_030323885.1. Lineage (NCBI taxonomy): Eukaryota > Metazoa > Annelida > Polychaeta > Phyllodocida > Polynoidae > Branchipolynoe > Branchipolynoe longqiensis. Next base: position 15,799,613 of record CM059194.1, on the reverse strand, counting down.
TATGATGCCGTCGTGCCAAACTTTTCTTTCTTTTTTTTTTTCCACACACGTCGACACACGTTGGCCATGGGATAATAACACGCTATCGACACGCTGCGCCAACGTCCAATTTCCCCATATTTCCCCTAAAAGTTTAACGTTTCTTGACGCTTTAATTTGATTTTCAACGCTGATGGGTCGCCGGTGAGAAACGTCGTAGTGTGACAGGGCCATAAGGATATATATGTGGTTAACACAATCATTTATCTGGATAACAAAGAAGTGACACAATAAATAGTGCTAGCCTTTGACGGAGAATATGGCTTTTTGCTGCTGACATTGAGTTAAACTGTCACCAATCAACCAGGAGCTGACATCATATATTTGGACCAGACGAGATGCCCGAATGAGTTGAGCATCCGTCTCCTGTTTTGGGAGATTAGGGAATCCGAACCCATGGGTTCATGGGTTCGAACCCTGGTCGAGTCAAACCAATGACTTAAAAATTGATACCTAGTAAAGCCCCGGTCACATAGCCGTTAGTGGACATATTTGAACGTAGTGGAGGCTAATATAGTTGAAAGTAGTTGAACGTAGGTGAGCATACTTTTTTTTTTTTTTTTTTTTTTTTTTTTGGTCCATTAGTTGTTTAAGCAGGGGAAATTTCAGTCATAGACGACTGGTCTTCCTCATTCCACTGCTGGTCATAGAAAGCCCGAGCCTACACTTTTACCGACCCAAGGGATTTTTAACCTCCCACACCACATAGACATGGTATGAGAGCAACCAGCCTTTGATGACGCTGTAAGTTATACACAGCGGTGGAAATCCAAATTGGCAGAGCTGGGGGCATGGGGAACGTAGTTGAATGAACATAGTTGAACGTACCGGCATCCATACTTGTCTGTGATGTTAACTTGGTAATAACATGGGTGAGCCGTGATCTCCGATTTAATTTTTGGACATGTTCAAAACAGTGGTACGCTAGAGGCTGAATTTGCATCCGTGATGCTAACATATTCTAGCATACTCTAGCATACTCTAGCATACTCTACCATACTCTAGCATGCTCTAGCATGCTCTAGCATGATCTAGTGTGCTCTAGCGTACTTGGACAAAGCCCTGGTCACATAGCCGTTAGTGGACGTAGGTGAACATAGTTGAGGCTAACGTAGTTGAACGTAGTTGAACATAGTTCAACGTATCAGCATCCGTACCATAACATATTTATCTGTACCATAACATATTTAACCGTAACGTATTTATCCATACCAAAACCTGTCATACCTTAACGTATTTCAACGTAGGTTAACATACTTACACCACATTTGACCCACATTAATCTATCCTACGGATCACTACGTCCACTAACGGCTATGTGACCGGGCCTTCAGTCTTTAGTGAAGGGTCGGGCCAGGTAGGAAACACCATAATGAGCCTAGACAGTAAACAGAACCCCTGCTTGTGAGCAATATTGATAATGAGTGAGAGAGCACCAACAAATATAGGTTGCTGGTGTTTGAACAATGCACTAGGGTTTGGTACCTATTTAGGTTCATACACAATCCTAATGATACAGCAGCGTTATCAACAAATAAACACATATTTCCCCGTTGAATAATTTTAATCCTACCCTCAGTATTCCCGTAACTTAATTAAGTCAAAACCACCATGTTAATTTACTGGTTGGTGTAAGGTCATATCAGGACGGGGACCGACTTGTGAAAGTTCACACTCATGGTGACTTTATAGTGCTGCCTCACTGGGAAATCAGGCTGCTGGCACAAAGAAAACTGACACTGAGACTTCCACCCGGATGCTGTAGAATATAACACCTGTGATATATCAGTCTAAGTGCACTAATGCACGGTAGTTCTGCACCTATTAGCGATGGAGCCAGACCTTATGTGCTAGTTGCGTGCTGCAGACCCCGCTTATGGCTTCTCGGTAACCATGGCAACGCGTCGGGACTCTGTGGCCGTCGCTAGGCTGGTGACAACGCGTGCAGGCACATGTGTAATGAGACGACGCCTGCCCAGACACACCTCACCCCCACCCCCACCTCCACCGTCCCCTCCACCCCCACCCAGACCTCACCCCGACCTCCTCCGCCAGCCTCACCCACACCTCCACCCCCACCCCCACCTCCACCCTCACTCCCACTATCACGCACACTACCACCCTCACCCCCCACCTCCATGCTCAACCTCGCCTCCACCGTCAGCCCACTCCCACCTTCATCCTCACTCCCACCTCCACCCTCACCCTCACCCACACACTCACCACCACCCTCACCTTCACCCTCGGCTCTCACCCTCACCCTCGCCTCCCACCCTCACCCTCAATCCCACCATCACGACCACCTCCACCCTCACCCCCACCCCCATTCTCAGCCCCCACGTCCACCCTCAACCTCACTACCACCATCACCCCACTCGCACCTTCCCTCACTCCACCCCACCCTCACCCCGCCCCCACCATCTCACCACCACCATCATCCCCCCCTCACCCTCACCCCCACCCTCACCCTCTCCCCCACTCCCACCTCCACCCTCACCATCACCGCCACCCTCACCTTCCATCTCCACACTCACCCCCACTCTCACCCACATCCTCACCCCCACCCTTACCGCCACTCTCAATTCCACCGCACCATCACCCTCACGGTCACCCTCACTCCCACCCCACCCTCACCTCCACCTTTACCCTCATAGCCATTCTCAGCCCCAACCTCATTTCCACCCTCAACCTCACCGCAAGATGGTTTTGGTTAGTCCTGATTAGTGAAGCATATATGACTATACCACTGGAGTTTGTGTTTATTTACAAAAGTTGTCAGGATATCTTTGTGTCGTCTAATTGCCTGCTGGATCTTGGCACAGACTTCCTCCTTGGGAGTATCGTTGGGGCTGATGAAGATGCCAAATATTGCACCTAGAGCAGGAATCAAACCCACATCTCTTGTATTCCGGGCCAGTGTGTTAGTTATTGCACCACCTACGCTTCCTAATGGCACCACCCTATCCACATACACCTGCCTATGTGGCTGCTTGCCTGACAAGAAGTCAGCCCAAAACCCAGTACAGTATAACCCCGTTAAACCAACCTTGAAGGGACCCTAGAAATTTGTTTGGATTAACCGATCTTTGGTTTAACCAAGCTTTGGCTTCGACTTTGACTTGGCTTTGGCAAAAACATGGGTGCATTATGAATGTAATATACAATATATGTGTAAACTTTGATTAGTTTTTTTTATGTATATACAGTATAACCCCTTTAAACCAAGCTTGGTTAAACCAAACTATCGCTTAATCCAAACTTTGTTTTGGTGGGCCGGCAAAATACTACCATTTATCATATACAAAAGTTGGTGGGGTCTCAGATGACCTTATAACTACATGAAAGTTTGGTTTAATGTACCGGAAGTGGCCTGGGGCCCGACAATTTTGTTTGGATTAATCGATAATTTGAATTAACCAACTTTGGTTTAAACAACATTCTTATATGATAAATGATAGTATTTTGCCGGGCCGCCGAAAAAAGTTTGGATTAACCGATCGTTTGGTTTAAACGAGCTTGGTTTAACGGGGTTGTACTGTAGTAACATGGTCTTTGTCTTAGATGTGTAATATCTTGTGGTAGCACCTCATTTCCATGGTTTGTATTATTCCTTGGAAATGTGCTCTGAGGAATATGAATATGACAAGGGAGTACATCAGCCATATCTTCGAGCTGAGACAAAATATTCTCGCTGACCCAAACTGGTTTCAGCCTTGTCAATTCTGATGACTGTGCCCTCATTGAGAGACATCATCATCATCATGCTGTCGATCTCGATGCGACAAAGACTGCTTTAATTACTTGACTGCCACTCTCCATTTAGCTCTCTGCTGTGAGAGTGATGTCCATGAGTCGGTCTTAATGTCTCTGAGCTTCAGGTTTACATTTCATGAAAGCTGCCTGCAAAAGGGTTGAAGTGCTGCTGGCTTTTGCAAGTTACCAGCGGCACTCTCTCGGGGAGCAAATAGAGGTCTCACACCAGCAAGAACATGTCCAGACAGGCGCAAAACTATTTGTCCCTGCAGTGGCTGGTCGGGAAATGTTGGGAGTTACATACATCAACCACGCTTGATGCTGCCACAGTGACATGGTTTTCTGTTCAGGGTTTGCTCCCTTAGCTTTCGATTCTGTCAAGAACCTGTACCACAAGGCAGTGGTTTACAACTCTGCAGGGCAGTGGCGTCAAACTCCCTGAGAGTATCTCCTTAGTTATAGATAGGCCCAGATATTTTAAGCTTGTGACTGCCTCAGCTTGTGAGAGCAGTTATACTCATGGTGGGATGACTGATTGAGCCTACACCCGCTTCCATTGTGACAGGTTGTACGATCCAGAGCCTCGTATCCAAACACTAACCGAATCAAAGCAATGATGCTGGACAACATTGGGATAAGGCAAGGAACACTGGAATGATAGGAAACAATTGTTTGCAGTTCAAACTGCCCTTACTTAAAGCTGCATAGTCCGATGAAACATCACATTTTCAAAACAAACAAAAAGTCACCTAAGTTTGATTCTACATATCTAACTGAGATACTTATGCAGGCATTTATTAAGCATTTGTTTGATTGATTGATTGGTGGTTGCTTTATGCCCTGTCGGCAGCATAGGCCGACACAGCGTTAAGCAACCACTAATCAAACATAGAAGCCACCGAGTCAATTTACTAGAACCTGTAACAGCATAACTCTATGGTGTCAGAGTTTTAGCATGATTACCATGTTGCTAGATAAAAGATTCACCCTGGACTTGTAGTACACGGGTGAATGACAACGTAGTGTAAATATGGGCGAAAATAGCTTTAGTATGGGACAGGAACTAGAAACTGTGGTTCCAGGATCAAATGGCTACATATATTGGCACAGATTTGGTGAAATTGGAAAGAATGCAAAAAGATAAGATGGCGGCAATAGAACGCCGTCGATTTCAGTTTAAAATCCTATTAAACTAAATGTTTTAAAATAATTTTCAACTCAAAGGTAGCGGGTAAATATAAAAACATAATAAAGAATATATTTTGCTTCTTAAATTAAGACATTATTCGCTCAATTAATTTCTCCAGCATGTCGAAATTCTTCGCCAGCTTTTTTAATGGGTTGGTTTTCACCCATGTACTGTCAGTACGGGGTGAATCTTTTATCTACCATGTTGCATGCTTGCATTCAAATGTCTCAAAAGTTAGGCACTTAAAATAGAAGTTACTTCAAATTAAAGTGAGGTATATTATAGCAATCGACTTAATAGATTTATCTCAGAAAATGTACAGAAACTTAAAACCACGGAACTATGCAGCTTTAACGAATAAGCGTGTAGCCATTTAAACACAGACGGAAATGATGCTGTGCCAGAAAGGGTGCTGGGATTAATGTGCAGCGGTGTGCGTGCAGGCGACGACTCAGATGCTTGCTGAGCTCTCTGCGCATGCTTGTTCCGTCACGCGGTCACGTGACACCACACACACCGCAGCCACCACCACCACCACCACCCCCTCTTCCCGGACGCGGTGGCCGAATCAGTAGAGCGCAGGACTCCCATGTGGGAGAATCAGAAGTTCAATTCCCAATCGAGTCAAACCGATGACTTACGAGGAAATTGATACTTTGTCACTTCCTAGTCTGGCACTCGGTATGAATAGGATAGGGCAAGGAGTGGTTTAGCTCAGTGTCAGGATAACACGAGTGAGTGGGATATCGAGTCATGGTGCCAGAAAACAGCCAGATAACATCAACTCCAAACATAAACCAACGACCTATTACATACAAGCCTATAATATGTAAATAGAGTAATCTAGAAATAAGTGTAGGAAAAAATAAAAAGAGGAAGACTTTTACCAAGAAAATAAAAAAAAACTAACATAGATCACTAACAACAAACCATAATCTTAAGAAACACAGGCCGATAACTGCCCAGCATTGAAAACAAGCTCGATCATCCGAGCTTATATGCTATGAACAGCATAAACATCCCATCAACAAAAACAAAAAACAAAAAACAAAAAGGCGCTGGCAACCTGATTTCCCAATGGTGCAGCACTATAAAGTCACCATGAGTGCGCACTGTCACAAGGCAGTACCCATCCTGATATGGCCTTTAGATGTTGTCAGGATATAAAACTCCAACAACCAAGCAACCACTCACCCCCGCTCACCAGCCCCCACCCCCCGCCCCCTCACCACCCTCCTTGTCTATCTCTGTAGAACTTAGAAGCCACTTGTTCAATCCCTCCCGGCCACATCTGGGTAAATAAAACAACAACAACAATAAAGCAAAGGAAGAAAGAAGTGTTTAAAGACAATTCCAGAGTCATCTTGTACATTTATTGATGCATGCTCACCAAGTGCATAATGCATATGTTGAACTGGAATTGCATGCAGTTACTCTTACAACGAATAGTCAATTTATATTATGCTTCTATTATCGAACAGGTTTTTCATGTGATTATTATTGCAACTGATATTGTCATTTATGTACCAACAAATTGTAATGAACGGCCGGAAGACCAGTGCTCTGGTGTTGACAAAAGACATTATTCACTGAATAAAATCTTTGAGTAAAAAAAATTATTAATAAATTGGTGCCTTCAATGGCGGGGTCTGTGCTGTGAAATGTGTCTAAATGCCAATTGCAGACCATACCCCCCTTCCCGGGGAGTATGGGCTTAGCTAGCTGGCTGACTTCATCTCATTTCATTTTGGCTCGTTGTGGGATTAGTTTAGTGCGTTATATAACATCCGGGAAACTTCCGCGAAATATAATTAATCAGATCTGTCAGTGTCAGTCAGTACACTGTCAAAGCTGCAGACCCAGCTGTGCTATTACCATTACACATGTTCGTTCATTGACTTCTGTGGCTATTTGCAAATCTAAGAAACTATATGATGCAAGAAATGTCAATAAAAATCTTCAAAGGTATGGTGCTCCCCTACTTCAACTATGGGGATGTAATTTACATGGGGGCTAAAAATGAATTACTAAAAAAACTGCAAATACTGCAAAATAGAGCCCTAAAGACCTGCCTCAGAGTATACAAACTGCACCCCACCTATGACTTACACAAAAGAACTAAGGTAATGTTATTAAAAAACAGAAGAATAATCCACCTAAAAACCCTAGCGTATGGATATAGTCGAGACAATAAACATCTAATCCAACCACTAAGGAACAGCAGAGCAAACAATGCACCACTACTAAGGCAGACCAGAAGCCAAATCAAAGCTCATGAAAGAAGCCCACTGGAAATGGCTGCCAGAGTATGGAATGGACAAATGGTAAAGGAATGACAAATTTCTGACCTAAAAACATACCAAAAATATCTGTGCAAAATTAAACCAGGAAACCCCCTCTAAGCTGTTCCACAAGGGGGCATATGATATATCACACCCACCAGCTGGTAACCCCCTACCATGAGAGGTAACCCCCTACCAGAAAACAGCCAGATAACATCAAATCCAAATATAAACCAACTACCTATTATGTACAAGCCTATAATATGTAAATAGAGTAGGCTAGTCTAGAATTAAGTGTAGGAAAAAATAAAAAGAGGAAGACTCTTACCAAGAAAATCAAAAAAGACTAACATAGATCACTAACCACAAACCATAATCTTAAGAAACATAGACCGATAACTGCCCAGCAGTGAAAACAAGCTTGATCATCCGAGCTTATATGCTATGGACAGCATAAACATCCCATCAAAAAAAAAAAAAAAATTGACTTCTGTCTGTGTGTGTGTATTCTACTGTGTGCCATTGTGTCTGTGATGTTGATGTGTGTGGGTGTCTCGGTGTGGGTGTGGGAGTGGGTGTGGGAGTGGGCGTGGGTGTGTGGGTGTGGGTGTCTGGGTGTGTGGGTGTCTGGGTGTGGTTGTGGGTGTGGGTGTGGGTGTGGGTGTGGGTGTGGGTGTCTGGGTGTGGGTGTGGGTGTGGGTGTGGGAGTGGGTGTGGGTGTGGGTGTGGATGTGGGTGTGGGTGTGGTTGTGGGGATGGTCGGATTGGTTGGTTCTTGGAGTTTTACGACCTGGCAACATTAATATTAGGACAGGTACCGACTTGTAACAGTGCACAACCATGGTGACTTTATAGTGCTGGCCCACTCGGAAATCAGGCCGCTGGCATAATGACTCGATATCCCACTCAGTTGCATTATCCTGACACTGAGCTAACCAGTACTTGCCCTATCATATTAATGCAGAGCACCAGGCTAGGAAGCGACAAGTATCCATTTGATAAGTAATTGATTTGACTCGACAGGGAACCGAACTCCCAATCTCCCGATATCCCACATGCGATGCCCGCGTTCTACCGATTCGGCCAGCGCGCCGGGTTGGGTGTGGCCGGGTGTGTGAGTCTGTGTGTAAGGGTGCGTGGCGAGAGACCAGGTGACTAAAGGCTGCATTCCATATACGCGTAATGCGTAATGCGTTATGCGTTACGCGTTATGCGTTATGCGAATGCCAGCATTCCATATACGCGTAATGCGTATTGCGTTATGCGTAATGCGTTATGCAGTGAAGTATATAAAAAGTACACACACACAGAAACACAGAAATGAGAAATATGAAGAATGGGACGGTGCAAACATGTAGGTTTATGCGGCGGACCTGTTAGGAAGCAGTCTTCATGAGAAATATGAAGAATGGGACGGTGCAAACATGTAGGTTTATGCGGCGGACCTGTTAGGAAGCAGTCTTCATATTTGGGACGGTCCTAACATCCCTCAAAGCAAGCTAAACTGAGCCATGTTTGCACCGTCCCATTCTTCATATTTCTCATGAAGACTGCTTCCTAACAGGTCCGCCGCATAAACCTACATGTTTGCACTGTCCCATTCTTCATATTTCTCCTGATATGACCTTAGATGTTGTTAGGACGTAAAACAACAACAAACAAACAAACAATCATATTTCTCATGAAGACTGCTTCCTAACAGGTCCGCCGCATAAACCTACATGTTTGCACTGTCCCATTCTTCATATTTCTCCTGATATGACCTTAGATGTTGCTAGGACGTAAAACAAAAACAAACAAACAACAAACAAACAAACAATCATATTTCTCATGAAGACTGCTTCCTAACAGGTCCGCCGCATAAACCTACATGTTTGACCGTCCATTCTTATATTTCTCATGAGATGCTTCCTAACAGGTCCGCCGCATAAACCTACATGTTTGCACGTCCCATTCTTCATATTTCTCATGAAGACCGTAATTATCAGTCGCCTCCTCCAGCCTTATATCAATGGACAAATGCGACTGATGCTTTTCTGTTCACACCACCTTGTCCCGGCTGTCCGTAATTATCAGTCGCCTCCTCCAGCCTTATATCAATGGACAAATGCGACTGATGATTTTCTATTCGCACCACCTTGAAGAGTGCTTCCTAACAGGTCCGCCGCATAAACCTACATGTTTGCACCGTCCCATTCTTCATATTTCTCATGAAGACCGTAATTATCAGTCGCCTCCTCCAGCCTTATATCAATGGACAAATGCGACTGATGCTTTTCTGTTCGCACCACCTTGTCCCGGCTGTCCGTAATTATCAGTCGCCTCCTCCAGCCTTATATCAATGGACAAATGCGACTGATGCTTTTCTATTCGCACCACCTTTACGCATTACGCATCGATCGCTACATGGAGCGATCGGGATAATGGATTTTATTCGCATTCGCATTCGCATTACGCATTACGCATATATGGAATGTAGCTCATAGGTTTCAAGGCGTTTAGATTTTTTGTCGCATTCGCATTCGCATTACGCATTACGCGTATATGGAATGCGCCCTTAACGCTGGCACTCGGCAGACCTGCCACTGGGACTGAGTGCGTCTCCCACCAGACCGTTCTGAAAGCTAGACTGGGTCTGGTGCACGCAGTGCTTAGCGGCCTTCCTTGTTTTATCTGCAGGCGACGAGCAAGAGGTCAAGCAATAGACGATTTCCACTAACCCCCACAACCAGCCCTCTGAGGGCAGTGGCAAGAACTAGTAGTTCCGTGCGCAGCATGCTCTGTGGGAAATATCCTATAGAGGATTTCCACGACCACCAACCTGAGCTCTGATGGTGATGGGTGAACTATTGTTATAGGTAACAACATGGTCTGTAGAAAATGTCTTACAGAGGAAAAATGCCTTACTGAGGATGTCTGCGCTCTGATGGTAGTGGTTGAATTAATGCTAGGGGTAGCAACATACTAAGTGGAAAATGTCTTATAGAGGATTTCCATCACCCACATGCCCTCTGATGACAGTTGCGGGAAATAATGTAGTAGGTGATAGCTCTTTGTGCATCATGCTATGAGGAAAAGGCCTTACTGATGATTTCCCCCCGCCAACCTGGCCTTTAATGGTAGTTAGTGAATTAATTTTATGCTTAGAAACATTCTTTGTAGAAAAGGTCCTATAGAGGATTTTCACCACCCACCTTCCCTCTGACGGAAGTGGCAGGAACTACTGTTATGGTGTTGCAACATGCTCTGTGCAAAATGTCTGATATAGAATATTTCCACCATTCACCCGCCCTCTGTCGGCAGTGGCGCGAACTAATGTCGCCGCTCATTGTGCAGCATGCTCCTTGTGCAGCAATGCTCTGAGCAAAGGGTATTATAGAAGATTTCCACCGCCAAACTTTTCCTTTGACGGCATCCTCTGTGGGAAAGGCCTTACTGAGGAATTCCAAAACCAACCTGCCCTCTGACGGCTGTTGGGGGAAGTAATGTAGTAAATACAACTACTACACTGGGGCATGCTCTAAGGAAAGGGTATTCTAGAAGATTTCCACCTCCAACTTTGTCCTCTGATGGGATGGGTAGAAGCTGGTTGCGCATGCCCAGAGGAGAGGGTCTATTGTATTACCTAGACAAAGAAAGGGAAAGCTTGTTATTTTTGAATACATGGTTTTGGTCACTCATGTTCCATTGTGTACATTTCCATTGTGTACATTGTGATTAAGGTGACATTAATCAGGCTAATTTGGATTGCCTTGTGTACGGAGCTATGTGTGTAATGTGTTTAGATTTAGGCGACATTAATCAGTTTAATTTGGGTTGCTTTATGGAAAGAGTTATGCATGTAATGTGTTTAGATTTAGGTGACATTAATCAGTTAAATTTGGATTGCCTTGTGTAAGGAGCTATGTGTGTAATGTGTTTCTACTTAGGTGACATTAATCAGTTTAATTTGGGTTGCCTTGTGTAGGGAGCTATGTGTGTAATGTGTTTCTATTTAGGCAACATTTATTAGGTTAATTTGGGTTCCCTTGTGTTGAGCGTGTAATGTGTTCAGATTTAGGCAATATTAATCAGTTTAATTTGGGTTGCCTTGTGTTACATGTGTAATGTGTTCAGATTTAGGCAACATTAATCAGTTTAATTTGGATTGCCTGGTGTAAGGAGCTATGCATGTAATGTGTTTAGATTTAGGCAACATTAATCAGTTTAATTTGGGTTGCCTTGTGCTACGTGTGTAATGTGTTCTGATTTAGGCAATATTAATCAGTTTAATTTGGGTTGCCTTGTGTTACATGTGTAATGTGTTCAGATTTAGGCAACATTAATCAGTTTAATTTGGATTGCCTGGTGTAAGGAGCTATGCATGTAATGTGTTTAGATTTAGGCAACATTAATCAGTTTAATTTGGGTTGCCTTGTGTTATGTGTGTAATGTGTTCAGATTTAGGCAATATTAATCAATTTAATTTGGGTTATCCTGTGCAAGCAGCTCTGCGTGTAATGTGCTTAGATTTACAAATGCATCGTGATTATTTTGTGTTCCTTTACAGACCTAATTGTAATTGATTTCCTTTGATTTACAGATGGGCGCCTCGTTTGACTTGACGCATCTGCCATTATTTATTCAGCATTGCAGACGCGTGTGCACTCACTAAATAACGCACTAACCATGTTCACCGCTTTGTGTGCTTGCTATAAATATGACTAATATACCTATCTTTTTGTTTCAATTTCAAGATTTTAATCACACACACTAACCTAATCGCTTTATTTGATTCCTGCTAGCGATAATATGCTCCCCTATTTGTACGCGACACAATAGCATATTTGATTTGAGCCCCCTACTAGAACTAGACCCACCCCCGCCCCCCACCCACACCCCCCACAAAAACACAGTGTCTACTGCTAGAATGTAACAAAATAACCTACTTGTTTCTAGCTCCGAACTGCTGCGACCATATGGTCCCATATGTTTGCATATCACACAATAACATCTAAAACCCTGCTTAGGAAAATACTCATGACTTAAGCAGATCATTATCCCGCCTTCCTCCCACACTCACATCCCACTTCCCCACGCACCTCCATCGCACCCTCCCCACCCCCCGCCGCGCCGCGCACACATCACCCAGACAAATGGATGACGAAACCCAGACAATGGCTGTACTCAGCCACCTCCTCAGTAATCCCTTAACAGGGAGGGTCGTTGGGGCACCAGAGATGCCATTGCAACCAGTTTTCTCCCATTTCCCTCTGTTCGTCAATGCCTTTCTGAGCAAGCAATGACAAACATCAGGACTGATGTTATCTTCCCACCTTTTCCTTTGTCTGCCTTGTCTTCATCCCCACCCAACCACCCAATCAGCTAACAATTAACTGGACAAATCTAGACAAATTAAGCACAATTCCAATCAGTGTCCAGTGTTTCTTTGTTTTGTTGTTGTCCTAGCAACATCTAAGGTCATATCAGGATTGGTACCGACTTGTGACAGTGCGCACTCATGGCGACTTTATCGTGCTGTCCCACTGGGAACCCAGGCCGCCGGCACCATGATCTGGTATCCCACTCAGTCACATTATCCTGATACTGATCACACCAGTCCTTGCCCTGTCCTAATAATGCCGAGCTCCTGGCTAGGAAGCAACTAGTATCAAGTAATTGGTTTGACTCGACCGGGGTTCGAACCCACGATCTACCAGCATGGGAGACGGACGCTCTCACTCATTCGGCCATCCCGTCTGGCCAATGTAGTAAGTACCTAGTGCACAAGCAACATCACCCACCCACCCGCTCCTAATAACCCACATCATGTAGGCATATATCCAATCGCCAAGTTTTTTTTTGACAGGACGGGGTGGCCTAAGCGGGAAGAGAACTGTCTGCCTTCCTTTACGGAAGGTCGCGGGTTCGAACCTCGGCCTAGTCAAGCGTTCCATAGGAAGGAGTTAAACAGCTCTGTGCATAAGCAATACCATCATTTTTAAACACGATGTTGCAAAATTCGGAGACATGATAGGAACCGTCGCGGGTGTGTGTGGTGGGGGGGGGGGAGTGTTTTTTAAACAGGTCTCAGCCTCCAGGCTTCGACCTAATTGAAACCACTCCACTTTAGCTGAGGCATATTTAAAAAGACCAGACTTGATGGCGAAATGAGTTGAGCGTCCGCCTCCTGTTTCGGGAGAGCCTGGGATCTGAACCCATGAGTTTGTGGGTTCTAACCCTGGTCGAGTCAAACCAATGACTTGCAAATTGATACGTCTTGCTTCCTGGCCTGGCGCTCGGCATTATTAGGATAGAGCAAGGACTGGTTGGCTCAGTGTCAGGATAATGTAACTGAGTGGGATATCAGTTCATGGTGCTGGCAGCCTGGTCTCCCAGTCGTGCAGCACTGTAGAGTCGCCATGAGTGCGCGCTGTCACAAGTCGGTACCTGTCCTGATATGACCTTAGATTTTGCAAAGACGTAAAACAAACAAACATATTTGAAAGCACCCCGACCACTCACTCGGACTATTCTATGTGCTTGCACGCATCTGAAATTGCTTCTCGATTATAGCCGTAGCTAGTTAATCTCCTCACTCCCACCCAAAAAAAACCTTAAGTTTGTTTGTTTGTTGTTCAACCCTCATTTTAGAGGGATCTAACCAACACTATGTTGCTTACCTGTTCCGTACAGACAGCATCGTCTTGGTGATAGGAAGTAATTTCTCCGACAACTGAAACCAAAGAGTCAGAACATTTTGCTTGCCTGCTTAAACCACCCCCAGCGCAAAACGTAAACATCGACTATTGGCCATAGGACAAGTCTGAACAAGACAGTCGTTTATATCATGTGTTGTTCAATGTTGAGCTCACAAAGCCAGCTTGCCATTGGGACAAATAGCAAATCTATCCGAATTGACCATCCCAGAAGTAGCCTGGTACTCCAGTGGTAGCAACAGCAGCGCGTCTGACGACTGGTTCGGGCGGTGCCGCCCCCGCACGGAAACTGTGTCAACTACCAGGTCTGCATAATGTGCGCGTGGAGCTGGCGGCAGGGGTGGGCAGGACGCGGCTTGGTGATGCTCAGGTCGGGGCAGTGAGGGTCTGTGCGTGTGTGTGTGGGTGTGGGGGTTAGGGAGTGAGACGATTGAGAGTGGGTATGAGGGGAGTGATGGTGATAGAGTTGTGGGTGGGTATGAAAGGTGTGTGAGCATTTAAAAACAAGCTTGATACATTTTGGACTCAGTATCGGTATAGTCAGTCATCGCCGCATGACCACTATGAATTATGACAGGTCATATATATATAGACAGGCCGAATCTGTTAATGGGCTATTATGCCTAAATATATAAACAGAAGAGGGTAAGTATGAGCAAGTATAAGGATAAGAGTAGGTTAAGGTTGTGGGTGGGTATGGTTAGAATGATACAAGGTGATGGCCGCTGCTGCGCCTGCGCGAACAGTGGGGAGACGCTCACACCAGGGGGCACCTCCTGCTGCTGCCGGCTGCTGTATGCTGCTGCCTCCTGCCTCCTGCTACCTTCTGCTGCCTGCTTCTGCTGCTGGATTTTTAGCTCTAGGCAGGTTGTGCTATTGTTCACCCTTCACCCACCACCCACCCATCCCACTCGCCCACCCCCTCCATCACCCACACACCCACCCATCCACCCATCCATAAACCACCCACCCACATCCCAGCAGCAGCAGGCCTGAACAAGCCTTCTGCTGCTGGCGCTGCTTCTGCTTCTGCTTCTGTTGCTGGCACAAAACGGCGGGAAAGAGTGCACAGGCCAGCAGTAGCAGCAGAAGCAGAAGCAGCAGCAGCAGCAGCAGCAGCAGAAGCAGAAGCAGCCTAAGCAGCAGCAGCCTAAGCAGCAGGCAACGACGCTGACCACCGCACTGCATGACACACGTAGCCAGCAGGCAGCACGTGTAGTGAAGACGCTGATACGGACACATACTGTACTCACACCACTATTCACGTACCACACATAACTATATCACGATTCACCACAGCGCCCCCTACCGCTCTGTTACCCGCAGGACTCTGGACTCTCCCCCCACACCCTCGCCAGCCGTACGGAGCAACCAGCAGCAGGCCCCTGGCCGCCTGCTCCCCGCTCCGCCCCGCCCAGGTCCCAGCGACGGGGCTCCGTCCGCGTCTGCGCCGCCGCCATGCTTTCCCTCTGACCTGAGAGGAGGAGGAGGTGGCTGTAGACGGCAGTAGGAGCAGCTGTGGTGTCTTCTACACACTCGCACTCACACTCACACTCATACTCACACTCACTCACCCCTGCCAGTGGTGAAGGAGGAGTTAGGATTCAGTTCGCGCCAGCATTCAACTTCAAGTAACAGTGGGTGTGCTAGCTATCTCACTCAAATCTCTGTTTGTATACAGGATATCCCGGTTTTGGTTTGCTTACACGCTACGCTACGCAGCAGACGACATTTAAAACAGCCAGTGTTTGGCGGATCTTTTTTCTGCTGTGTGTTTAATTAGTGTCTGCTTATTTGTTGTTCTCTGCAGGATACTTGGATGTTATAGTCGAGGATGACGAGCCAGTGACGTCACTGTCAGAGAGTTGCGCAGCTACGTCACCGAACGACAAGACAATGGAAGCACTGCAGACGACAATTAGCGGGAAGCTGGCAGACGACACCCACCAAGCGACAATAACGACAAGAGTATCCGTGAAAACGCGCGAAAACGGCGTTCAGCGCGAGGACAGCGGCATCGTCATGGAACCGGAATACAAGGACCACAATGACGTCATAATGTATAACAAAAAGCCCGTCACCAACGGGATGTGTGACGTAAGCTCGGGGGACGAGGACGAGGGAAGTGGTAGCCATGGAAACATAGAGGACTTTGCCATCAATGGCGATAAAGGCATGTGCGATTCCGAGTCGTCGGATCTGAATGATTCGACGTCGGATAAGCAGGACGCGTACACTACAACAGACACTCAATCGGACGCCGAGTGCGAGCCGGAGGCGCCACCTAGCGGGAAAGAAACTAGGTCACAACAAAAGGGGAAAAGTCGCAAAGCAGCGCCGGTGATCACGACTGTCATCCTCTGTACGAAGCAGTACCTCGCTAATGGCCACTGTCGCACAATCGTTGAGACGACGCGGACCGTGCGTAACGAAAACGGCAAGGAATCGGCCACGAAGGAGATCAAGATTGAGACGACTGAGCCGCCCATGCCCCAGTTGAAAGAGGAGGATGAAGAGACAATGATGGAGGCTGAGCCCATTCTGTCTTCTATCGTCACCAACACCACTACCCCAACCCCGACCCCTACCAACACTACAACCACCACCACCACCAAAACTACAGAGGCACCACCAGCACCACCACAAACACACAAAGCCACCGAAACACGCCCAGACCCCAAAGAGCGACTTGTCGCAGACACACAGCGACTCGTCGCAGACGCAGAGCGACCCTTCGGCGCCGTCGTCATGGAAACGCAGCTCTCCGCTAAGAAAGGTGCGACACTGGCAACAAGCCCCCCAAAGAAATCTCCGCAAGAAACACAAGCCGACGACGGTCGGGAAACCCCGAAGAAACACGAAGCGCTGCCTGAATTAGGCATGCAGCCGTCCGAGGCGAAGTTGTTGGAGAAGGTGGTGGAGGCCGAAAAGGAAACCCGCAAGAATAATACGCTCCCCCGGACGATCACGATAACGGAGACGGTCGTCACTCAAGTATTCAAGGAGATCTATGGAATCCCTAAGAAGGTCAGCGAAGAAGAAACGCTGAAGAAGCAAATGGCAGCAAAGGAGGAAGGGGCGAAAGCTGCAAAAGCTGCGAAAGCGGCAAAGAAATCGACAGCGGCAGCAAAGGAGGCTAAATCTGCAATGCACGTAGTTGCGGAGAAGTTTATACCGGAACCGAGACCACTACCCAAGAAGGTCGTAAGGGAACCAAGAGTCGTCACGAAGAAAGCCACAGCTAAACCGGAAGTGGTATCGAAGGAAGCCACAGCTAAACCGGAAGTGGTATCGAAGGAAGCCACAGCTAAACCGGAAGTGGTATCGAAGGAAGCCACAGCTAAACCGGAAGTGGTATCGAAGGAAGCCACAGCTAAACCGGAAGTAGTGTTGAAGGAAGCCGCATCAGAAGTGAAAGTAGTAGCCAAGAAAGCTGCACCGGAAGCGAAAGTAGTATCGAAGAAAGCCGTACCAAAACCAGAAGTAGCAGCAGCAAAGAAAGCCGCACCGGAACCGGAAAGGGCACCGGAACCGGAAATAGCGGTACTAGAAGAAGAAGATGAAGAAGAAGTGAAGCCGGTAGCGGTAAAGGAGGAGATGGCAGTGGCAAAGGAGAGCTGCAGGGTCAGGTCGGCCATCCCACCTTGCAAACCGGAAAGAGTCCCCAGCTTCCGGGACGCCATGAAGCAGCGGAAGGACCTGGAGCGCGTTCCCAGCGTCCGCGAGCCTGTGGTGGTCGTAATGGACCCAGCCACGCAGTCGGCGGTCCTTCAAAACAACAACAGTTTACTGCCGTGTAGCGATGGCTTCATAGGTGAGTAGAACAGCTTATATAGTTAGTTAGCACAGGCAGTGAGTGCACTCACTTCCTTTAGTATCTGGTTAATCATTGTGACATGTGCACTCACTCCCTTTAGTAACTGATTAATCTTGTGGCATGTGCACTCACTCATTTAGTAACTGATTCATCATTGTGATATGTGCACTCATTCTTTTAGTATATGATCAATCATTGTGACATGTGCACTCACTCATTTACTAACTGATTCATCATTGTCACATGTGCACTCATTCTTTTAGTACAAGGTTAATCATTGTGACATGTGCACTCACTCATTTAGTAACTGATTCATCATTGTGATATGTGCACTCATTCTTTTAGTACATGATTAATCATTGTGACATGTGCACTCACTTCCTTTAGTAACTGGTTAATCATTGTGACATGTGCACTCACTACCTTTAGTAACTGATCAACCATTGTGATATGTGCACTCACTCCTTTAGTAACAGATTAATCAGTGTGACATGTGCACTCACTTCCTTTAGTAACTGGTTAATCATTGTGACATGTGCACTCAGTTCCTTTAGCAACTGGTTAATCATTGTGATATGTGCACTCACTCATTTAATAACTGGTTAATCATCGTGACATGTGAACTCACTCATTTAGTAACTGATTCATCATTGTGATATGAACACTCATTCTTTTAGTACATGATTAATCATTGTGATGTGTGCACTCACTTATTAATAACTGATTCATCATTGTGACATGTGCACTCACTTCCTTTAGTAACTGATTCATCATTGTGATATGTACACCCATTCTTTTAGTACATGGTTAATCATTCTGACATGTGCACCCACTTCCTTTAGTAACTGGTTAATCATTGTGACATGTGCACTCACTCATTTAGTAACTGATCAATCATTGCGACATGTGCACTCACTCATTTAGTAACTGATCAATCATTGTGACATGTGCACTCACTCATTTAGTAACTTATTCATCATTGTGACATGTGCACTCACTCCTTTAGTAACAGATTAATCATTGTGAAATGTGCACTCACTCCTTTACTAACTGATTAATCATTGTGACATGTGCACTCACTCATTTAGTAACTGGTTGATCCTTGTGACATGTGCACTCATTCGTTTAGTACATGATTAATCATTTTGACATTTGCACTCATTCTTTTAGTACATGATTAATCATTTTCACAAGTGCACTCATTCTTTTAGTATCTGATTAATCATTGTTACATGTGGGGTCACTCCTTTCTGAACTGATTAATCATTATGACATGCGGAAGGACAGCATCAGAGATGGACACTCTGGTCTATCTTTTTAGAGGTCCTTCACAAGTATCAACATTTTCACAAGCATACAAACTGTATGTTTGTGTTTGGGGGGGGGGGGGGGGGGGGGGGGGGCAGAAGGCTAAGGCCCACTCGTTGCTTTCTAAATATTATAACAATTTTGGTAAGACTATTGTAACATTTATATATTTATATTGAAAACTTTGTAATTGGGAAGGGTATGGGGGCAGGGGTCACGTATGCTTGCTGAGAATTATTAAAATGATGGTTAAATGATTGTAAAATATCAACATTTTTATCGTGCACTTTGTAGATGGGAGGGGTAGGCTGGGGGGGGGGGCACGAAAAAGTGTGTTTTGTACACTTGTGGTAATGTTGATAATTGTGAAGGACCCTTTAGGTGTTGTATACTTGAATATGCCGATATTATGATCAATGACGTGGCGCTGCCTCGTCCGGCTCCGGATGTCCTGATTAACCGGAACTGAAGCCCCCTTTGGTTCTGCCTATTTCCGGTAGACCAGGGGGCGCCACCTGCCATTCCAGCTGCTGCCGGGCCATATACTTCACTATTTATCGCCTATGGAATATGTCATCACTATGACATGTGCCGTACATTATGTCATGCTATATTACATCAAGAAGATCGTGTATTTAGACGTCTTGATTTCACCTTAGATATTGCCAGGATGTAAAACTCCAACAACCAACCAATCATGGATTTATAAAAAAAACACATGGTGGTCTTCTCTGTGGTGGAGTGGTTAGAGTGTCTGACTTTTTTCTAGGTCGGACTCCTAATCTGAAGGTCAGTGGTTCGATTCCCCGTGCTCCCACCTCTGCCAATTTGGATTTCCACTGCTGTGTATAACTCACAGCATCATCAAAGGCCAGTTGCTCTCATAGCATGTCTATGTGGTGTGGGAGGTTAAAAATCCCTTGGGTCGGTAAAGGTGTAGACTCGGGCTTTCTATCGACAAACTGGGTAATGGTGAAAACAAGTCTATTCAGACTTATCCATGATAGGCAGTATAAATCTTCAAGAACAAAAAATGCCTCCCTCCACTACACCATCTAGCGATGCAGACCAACCAACAACCGCCATGCCGCTCAAGCTACCCTTCACCACATTGTAGAACACTATCACACCTTTGCACTCAAAGCCAGAGCCACAGTTCCATTCCCATAATATATTGATAAAAGGTATTTTATATTAAAACAAAATAATATATATATGTATATATATATATATATATATATATATATATAAAGTAGAGTAAAACCTCTCTAACCGACCACCTCCACAGATCGACCACTTTTCTATATCGATCGCTTTATTTGGGACCATATTCTAACTCCCTAAACCGACCACCTCCCTAAATGGACCACTTAAAATCGGCCCCAACGTCTGTCCATAAAGAGATGTTTTACTGTACCGGTCTTCGAAGGAAACACATCTAAGTCCAGACAAATCTCCCGTCCTAATATGACCTTAGATGTTGCTAGGACCTAAAACAACAACAAACAAACAAACCCGACAAATCTGCTCTTACATAGCAGATGACATGTCGTAGAAGGAGCAGTAAAACTAAAGAGAACAAGATTGATTGATTGATTGATTGGTGGTTGCTTTACGCCCTGTCGGCAGCATAGGCCATATTCACGGTGAGAAATGTCTATTTTTTGTTCAAACCATCACTTTTACATGTAAAGGCAGACAATCAATTATGTGCCAATAGACACTCATTAAATTAGAAAGCTCACAATCATATATTTGTGGTCAAGGGAAACAAATTCCCATAGAAAAAGAAAGGTTTTATTAATAATTGATAGAATCTATCTAGTAAACTATATGAGGTGGTACAGTCCAGCTGCCCCCAAAAAGGCTAAAATGTTTTCCTGTTTTACCTTAGTAAAAAGGTCATGCATACTGTCTGCAGTGTAGAACCGTTGGCGCAGGGCCAAACAATCAACGCAACTTAGTACTAAAGAGAACAATAATGTATACATTGAACAATTTGTCGCGCATCTTTGGGGTCGGAGGGGGCAGGGGGGGCAATGAAGGTAGGTGCTACTGTATAGATTCAGGGGACTAGCTTGGCGATTATCAGGTGGTAAGGCAGATGGAATAAAATACTATTAGTATCAGAATAAAATACGCCTGAATAAAATGCTGTAAAAGTCATCTTTTAATTGAATAAAAACCATCTAGAAATTGTGATCTCACATGGTACCCAGCTGCGTATCTGTATATATGGAAGCTAGGTTGGTTGCTTGTTGGAATTTTACGTCCTAGCAGCATCTAAGGACATATCAGGATGGGTACCGACTTGTGACTGCACATTCATGGTGACTTTATAGGTGATGATTGATTAGTGGTTGCTTTGCGCCGTGTAGGCAGTTTAGAACTTAATAGTGCTGCCCCCCTGGATACCAGGCCACCGGCAATTTATAGTGCTGCTCCACTGGGATATCAGGCCACCTTCACCATGACCTGATATCCCACTCAGTCACATTATCCTGACACTGAGCCAACCAGTCCTTGTCGTATCCTAATAATGTCAAGCTCCTGGCTAGGAAGCGACATATATCAATGCTTAAGTCATTGGTTTGACTCGACCAGGATTCGAACCCATGGGTTCGAATCCCACAATCTACCAAAAGGATGTGTAGAACTTGTCCTTGGTGAATATTAGTTAATTATGACAGGTATTAGTATTATAAGTTTTAAAGAGGTGCTGCATCTTAGAAGTTGTTTAAGTAGATGAAATGCAATTTTAGATCTTACAAGTATTTCAACTATTAGGGCAAGTAATATTTGCAATTGGCACGTCCTAAGTATTACTGGACCTGGTTCCTGAACAATAGTAATCATTTCATCATCAATTTCACACTGCAGTCACCCCGACATAGCAACACCCACCTCAGCTTTAGTGATAGAGCCATAGTTCTCTTTGTGATAATGACTATCACATTCGTCATCAATCACCTTGAAACCGAAACATGCACCTCTTAGAACATATTCCCAATCGGGATCTATATTACCACGACAATAGAATTCAGCGTAGACGCGACATGGTTTAATCTGAGCTCGGACACCTTCTATAAGGAAAACACAAATGCAACAACTGCGAATACAAGCGACATATATATCAATGTAGCATTCACACCATGTGTGCTGGCTGGACCTACTGACACCAAGAGCCAGGCCAGATAGTGACAAGTATATATTCTGTAAGTCTCTGGTTTGACTCAGTCGGGGTTCAAACCCAGGGTGTATTTATACATATATCTGATTTTAAAAAGAAGCGGGCTCACCAAGTGTCATGGGTGCTTTTCTTAGTCCAACAAATAAAGTTCAGATAAAACTCTACCAGATCGGAAGGATGGCTCTATATTAAGAGCGAATATTATATTACAAACGCACGGTAATGGTGTAAATGAATATTACTATTATTAGTTGAACACTTAGCTCTAAAATTATTTTTTCTCTTGAAGAAGTTGACTCCTACAAATACTTTGGCACCACAATTGACTCTACAGTAAATATAAGATAACAAATCTGCAAGCTCAACCAACACCTGGCCATCAAATTAACTAGCTTCAGAAAAATGAGAGACTACATTAGTAAGAATACTGCACTGCTCCTATACAAGACCATAATTCAGCCCATCTTTTAGTATAACAACATAATTTATAGCCTGGCAACAAAACAACAGGAGGACAAGGTGCATAAGGTCCAGAACTGAGCACTTAGAACTGTGTTTAAGGGTATAATATTGATCGTACAGGAATGCACATAGAAGCAAATCTTGAAACCCTAGCCCAATGGCGGGACATTCGTCTGTTGTCACTTATGTATAAAAGATCAAAAGAACCACAACACCTGAACAGGCAGACAAGAATGGGAGATGGACCAGTCCTCAGAGTTCCTAGACCAAGCACAAACAAACTAGCATAAGGCACCAATATTTAAAGGCAGCAAGATATAGAACAAACTACCATCTGCAATTAGAAGTGCACCTTCCTACAAAGGCTTTAAATCACTGGTCAGAATGCATCTCACTGGCCAGGCCCTTGAAGAAGCACCATAGCATAGATCCTGTGCTCTGCCTTGCTCCCCCCTCCCTCGCTCCTTGTCCCCCCCCCCCCCCCTCACTCAATTACTTACCTCAGCTATACCATAATAGCAGCACAGTTCTTGCAGCGACCCACCATCTTAGCCCATAACACTGAATTTATTATGGCTAACCCACTAACACACAAACACACTAACCCCCTTCACAATCTACTAATATGCCCTATCTATGTACCCACTTATCTACCTATTTACAATCTAATGTAAACGGCCGGAAGACGAGTGCCTCAGCAGTAAAAAATGGATATTCTGATGAATGCACTGTTTTACCAACAAAAAAAGAAGAACAAATAGAAGATTTACACTGCCTATCATGGATAAGTCTGAATAGCCTTGTTTTTACCATTAGACAGTTGGTCGATAGAAAGCCTGAGCCTACACTTTTACAGACACAAGGAATTTTTATCCTCACACACCACATAGACATGGTATGAGAGCAACTGGCCTTTGATAACGCTGTAATTTATAGACAGCGGTGGAAATCCAAATTGGCAGAGGTGATGGCATTGATAATTGAACATATTAGCTTTATATTTATCCTGCAGAATTCCTAGAAAACTATAATTAACCCCTTGATGAATATATTAGGTTGATCATTATAAACTACCTTACTTTAAGTTGACGTAACTTTTCTCTAATATGACTAATTTAGGATATCTTTTAAGTGTCATCATGCAACATTAATTTTCCTTATCAAAACTCGGACCATATTGGCTTCAGCAGGAAGAGCTTCTGTTAAATTGTCAATATATAATTGTGAGCTTTTTAATTTACTGAGTGTCTATTGACATAATTGATTGTCTGCTTTTACATGTAAAAGTGATGGTCTAAATAAAAAACTAACATTTCTTGCCATGAATATGGCCTATGCTGCCGACACGGCATGAAGCGGCCACCAATCAACCATCAATGAATGTTAAATTGACTTATTGTACCGTTCTATGTAGCAACACATAGTTAATAAGTACACCTATATCTAAGATAATTAATTATGTAGGTTAATATCTAGATCAGTGTTTTGTTGTTTGAAATTGTGATGCTTTTATCAGACTATATTACTTGAAAGAGGGGATGGGGGGTGGGGAGGGGGTCTGGGCCGGAACTGGTTCCTGAGGCCGACCCCCAATTAATATACTGCTTCAGTCCCTGTGAGGTGCCTCGAGCTACTCTGCCCACACTCACGCCGACAGTGTAGTTTCAAGCAGCCAGTCGGCCTAAACCCCCCACCCCACCCCCCACCCTCACCCACCCCCACCACACACACACACAACCCTCCCCCTGCTCCCAGCCCACGTGGCTCCTTGCGACGCAAGGAGTCTTCTTACGATGAACCAATGTGTTGGTTGGTTGCTGGAGTTTTGCGTCCTGGCAACATCTAATGTCACATCAGGATGGGTATCTGACTTATGACAGTGCACACTCATGACGACATTATAGTGCTGACCCATTGGGAGAACAAGCCACCAGCACCCTGACCCGATGTCCTACTCACTCACATTATCCTGAGCTAATATTAAAGTCATTGCCCTATCCTAATAATGCCAAGCGCCTCGATAGGAAGCGACAAGTATCAATGTTTAAGTCATTAGTTTGACTCGACCAGGACCCGAACCCATGGTTTCAAATCCCACGGTCTAACAGATCGGGAGACGGACGCTCAACTAATTCGGCCTTCTCGTCTGGTACTGGACTGGACACAGCCCGGGAAACACACAGACGGGACTGACTGACAGGTCTGGCAGCAGAAGCAGCGGCAGCACCTGCACTAGCACCACCAGCACCACCAGCACCACCAGCACCACCAGCACCACCAGCACCACCAGCACCGGCAGCAGCCTCAGATAGGCACTATGTTACGGCGTCACGTGTCTTCTATAAATAGACCATGTGCAAGTGCCACGTCAGGCGTGGCCGAATCAGGCTTGGTTCGTTGGTGGTTGGCGTTTTACGTCCTGGCAACATCTAATGTCATATCAGGATGGGTACCGACTTGCTACAGTGCACACTCAGTCATGGCCACTTTGCAGTGCTGCCCCACTGGGAAATCAGGCCGTCAGCACCATCACCCAATATCCAACTTAGTCACATTATCCTGACACTTAGCTAACCAGTCCTTGCCCTATCCCACTATTAATATTTGCAAATTGATACTTGTCGCTACATAGCCTCGCGCTCGCCATTACTCGGATAGCGCAAGGCTGGTTAGCTCAGTGTCAGGATAATGTGACTAAGTGGGATATCAGGTCATGGTGCAGGCAGCCTGGTCTCCCAGTAGGGCAGCCACTATACAGTTGCCACCAGTGCACACTATTACTAGTCGGTACCCATCCTCATATGACCTTAGATGTTGCTAGGATGTAAAACAACAATAAACAAACAATATTTTATTTACTTACTATTTTGCTCAATTTAAAGATGCGCATTTCAAACTCAGCCTAATCAAAGCAACTAACCTTCTCCCAAAGAAGTGCTTGGTGTTGTGGTTTTTTTCTTTACTGAGCTAGACACTCCCATCTTGTTTATGGGGTTTGAGGCACTCGTAACTTGGCAGTGGTCCATATTGACTTTGTGTACAGCTCTGTAAGTTCGGTCATTTCTCTGGTGGTTTTTAATTAGTTTGCTTTGTGTGGGAAAACCCCCATAATTCATATCTAAAATCACTCGGTTTAATCTCAATGTCCAATCAAGTGTGTCGCTTAAAAACAAATTAATTGTGGTGGTTTTTGTTATCAAGCGCTGGCACGTCAGGGACCTGACATGGCTGATCTATTATTATGGGATGACTTCACTGCCCCAACGGAAATTCCCAGCGATTCCCTGCAGCAAATTAATATGCATGTCGTGACCTGGTGACGTCATGCTTTGTGGCTGGCATGCCCTAAGTTGCATAGTTTGATGGTTTTGAGTTTTAGTAATTTTCCTGAGATAAATATATATTATTGATTGGTATAATCTACCTCACTTTATGTTGAAGTAACTTTGATTTTAAATGACTATTTTTTTTTTAGATATCTGAAGTGCAAACATGCAACATTACTTCTGGCAAGCTCACCAAACAAAACTCTGACATCATAGGCTTCAGCAGTAACAGCTTCTATTAAATTGATTCAGTATGCCTTTCTATGTGACAACAAATGCTTAATTGGTACATTAGTATGTTTGTTTGTTGATATTTTACATCCTAGCAACATCTAAGGTCATATCAGGATGGGTACTGACTTGTGACAGTGCGCACTGATAGTGACTTTATAGGGCTGCCCCACTGGGAAACCAGGCCACCATCACCATGACCTGATATCCCACTCAGCCACATTATCCTGACACTGAGCTAACCAGTCATTGCCCTATCCTATTACTGCTGGGCGCCAGGCTAGGAAGCGACAAGTATAAATTTTTAAGTCATTGGTTTGACTTGACCAGGATCCGGACCCACAAACTCATCGGTTCGGATCTCCCGATCTCCCAAAACAAGAGACGGACGCTCTGCTCATTCGGCCATCATAGTATCTCAGTTAGATATGTAGAATCAAATCTGGGTGAGTGCTCTGGCTTCGAAATTTGATGCATCATCACCCTATGCGGCTTTAATGCAGGGTAGAAAAAACAATGATCTCCAAACTTGCAATGTTTTGGCTTACAACTGCATAGTCCGATAAAAAAACTAATTTTCTGGAACAAGCCAGTTATCTAGATTTCAACATGCATATTCACCTTCGATCCTTGTGCACTTATTATGTATCTGTCGCGCCATCGAATAGTATACTGCATCTATTTAATAGAACCTGTTGCCGCTGAAGCCGATAGGATCAGAATTTTTAACAAGCACGCCAACATTAATTTGACGCTGTTTACACTTCAAATATCTCCAGCATTAGCCATTTAAAATAAAGGTTACTTTAACCTAAAGTAAGGTAGATTTTAACAATCAAAATATTATATTTATCTCAGAAAAAGACAGAAACTCAAATCAAACGGTTAGTTATGCCACTGTAACTGGTCTACAATGCATAAAATGTCCACTTGGCTCAACCTCAACAGTGACTTATGCCACTGTAACTGGTCTAAATATCATAAAATGTCCACTTGGCTCAAAATCCAGCGGTTAGTTATGCCACTGTAACAGGTCTAAAATGCATGAAATGTCCACTTGGCTCAAATCCAATGGTGAGTTCTGCCACTGTAACTGGTCTACAATGCATAAAATGTCCACTTGGCTCAAAATCCAGCGGTGAGTTATGGCACTGTAACTGGTCTAACCTGCATAAAATGTCCACTTGGCTCAAATCTAACAATGAGTTATGCCACTGTAACTGGTCTAAAAATCATAGAATGTCCACTTGGCTCAAATCCAACAGTGAGCTATGCCACTGTAACTGGTCTACAATGCATAGAACTTCCACTTGGCTCAAATCAAACAGTGAGTTATGCCACTGTGACTGGTCTCATCATCATCATGCTGTCGGTCGCGATGTGACAAAGACTGCTTTCATTACTTGACTGCCGCTCTCCATTTAGCTCTCTGCTGTGAGAGTTGCATCCATGAGTCGGTCTTAATGTCTCTCAGCTTCCGGTTTCTCTTGATGGTATCCCTGAACTGGAGACTTCATTTCATGAAAGCTGCCTGCAAAAGTGTTGAAGTGCTGCTGGCTTTTGCAAGTTACCAGCGGCACTCTCTCGGGGAGCAAATAGAGGTTTCACACTGGCAAGAACATGTCAAGACAGGCGCAAAACTATTTGTCCCTGCAGTGGCTGGTCGGGAGATGTTGGGAGTTCCATACATCAACCGCCCTTAATGCTGCCACAGTGACATGGTTTTCTGTTTAGGGTTTGCTCCCTTAGCCTTCGGTTCTGTCAAGAACCTGTACCACAAGGCAGTGGTTTACAACTCTGCAGGGCAGGGGTGTCAAACTCCCTGAGGTATTGCTATACCTGCAATACCTGCATACCTGGTCTACAATGCATAAAATGTCCACTTGGATTAAAGGGTTCCAATATTCCCAAATCTTCCAGCGTGCCTAAATGCTTCACCCTACGTAAATAGCCCGGGTGTATTTATTTGATGATCAGAACACTTAATTCTGTCACGATACAAACACATTAATCTGGACTAAATTCTGATGAATCATCAGGCATCGCCTATAATTAAAAAAACACAAAAACACCACGGCTAACCCGACCTCCCCGCGACCCCATCTCACCCCCAAATCATTGTTAAAGCGTCGCAGGGAAAGAGAGTAGGAGGGGTAGGGTGGAGGTGGAGGTGGGGGGGGGGGGTCAATGTTGGTCTGTTGTAACTCACACCCCGCTATCAGACTTCTCCCAGGCGATGACTTTACTTGAAGCCAGCCGGCACACAATCTGCCTCCCGCTGATATCACTAGTGATGTGCCTTATCTCACTGGTACCATGCACTATCTGACTACTACCATGCACTATCAGACTGTGTTAATCTTTCCCCCCAATTGGAGGCGCGACCAGACGGGATGGCCGAATGAGGTGCGCGTCCGTCTCCCGTTTTGGTAGATCGTGGGATTCAAACCCTGATCGAGTCAAAGCAATGATTTAACAAATTGATACTTGTCCCTTCCTATCCTAGCCTTGTGCTCGGTGTTATTAGGATATGGCAAGGACTGGTTGGCTCAGTGTCAATATGATGTGACTGAGTGGGATATCAGGTCATGGTGCTGACAAAGCAGCCTGTTCTCCCATATAACGTCACCATGGGTGCACACTGTCATAAGTCGGTATCCATACTGGTATGACATTAATTGTTTCCAGGACATAAAACTCCAACAACCAACCAACTATAAATTCGCCATGAGTGTGCACTGTCAATAACTCGGAATCCATACTGATATGACATTAATTGTTGCCAGGACGTAAAACTCCAACAACCAACCAACTAGAAAGTCCCCCTGGGTGCGCCCTGTCAATAACTCGGTATCCAGACTGATATGACATGAATTGTTGCCAGGACGTAAAACTCAAACAACCAACCAAATATGAAGTCCCCATGAGTGCGCACTGTCACACGTCACGATCCATCCTGACATGACCTTAATTGTTGCCAGGATGTAAAACTCCAACAACCAACCAACTATAAAAACACCATGAGTGAGCACTGTCACAAGTCGCGACCCATCCTGATACTACCTTAATTGTTGCCAGGATGTAAAACTCCAACAACCAACCAACTATAAAGTCCTATTGAGTGTGCACTGTCACAAGTCGCGACGCATCCTGATATGACCTTAATTGCTGCCAGGATGTAAAACTCCAACAACCAACTATAAAGACACCATGAGTGCGCACTGTCACAAGTCATGACTCATCCTGACATGACCTTAATTGTTGCCATGACGTAAAACTCCAACAACCATGCAACGATTAAGTCCCCATGAGTGCCGCCCTGTCACAAGTCAGTACCCATCCTGATATGACCTTAGATGTTACCAGGACGTAAAACTCCAAAAAACAACCCTCCAATTGGAAGCGCAGCGTCCAGTGGCGACCCGCCACGTGGCACTGACGACGCAGCCCGTGAACCGCCTTTGTCGCCCCCGTAGCAGCTCCCACCAGTCACACCTATTGTGTGCACAACAATGCGGCCTGGCGGCAGAAACTGACACCGCCCCTCCCCCAGCAACCCCCACCACCTCCCCCCTCCCCCCTCCCACTCCCCCCGCACTCAACGAGTCAACTAAATATCATACCGACTATTTGGTTGGTTGGTTGGTTGTTGGAGTTTTACATCCTGGCAACATCTAATGTCATATCAGGACTGGTATCGACTTATGACAGTGCGCACTCATGGTGACTTCATAATGCTGCCCGACTGGGAGACGAGGCCGCCACTCCCATCATGACCTGATATCCCACTCAATCACATTATCCTGACAACCAGTCCTTGCCCTATCATAATAATGCCGAGCGTCTGGATAGGAAACGACAAATCTATATTTTAAATTCCTACGTTCGACTTCCACCCTCCAACCTCCACCCTCCACCCTCCACCCTCCACCCTCCACCCTCCACCCTCCACCCTTCACCCTCCACCCATAGCTTCGAACCCATAGGTTCGAAACCCACCATCTACCAAAACGGGAGGCGGACGCTCAACTCATTTGGCCATGTCGTCTGGTCCCGACTATTTGGAAGCAGGTCAGTCAGTAAACTGTTTGCAAAGGCAATTTCTTGGCATCACTGAGTTGGTGCCTAATTAGAGAGCTCAGGCGTATGCATCCGCAGATAGCTTTATAGGCAGAGAATACTTTGATGATCCAATTGTTATTGATAATCAACTTAGATAACCCTTAAGGTTGCATTGTCCGATGGTTTTGAGTTTCTGTAATTTTCTGTGATAAATATATTAGTTTGATCCTTATGTTCTAGTTTACCTTACGTTGAAGTAACTTTAATTCATAATGACCTACTTTAGAGATATTTGAAGTGCACAGATGCAACATAAATGTTGGCAAGCACGTCAAAACTCTGACATATAGGCTTCTTAGGTAACACTAACATACTCTAATAAATTGACTCAGAATTCCCTTCTATGTGGCAACACATGCAGTAATAATGGCATCAGTGTCTGAGTTAGATACGTAGGATCAAACATAGATAATTTTGACAATTTTGAAAATTTGATGCTTTTATTGGAGTATGCAGCTTTAATAGCTGATGCCGTACTGTGTTCAATCAGCGAGTACTCACTGTCTCACTCCCGACAGTTGCCTCTCTTTACTACCTCTCCCTCATTACTCTTTGTCCCCATCCTAACCACCCTGTGCTCCACTCGGCCCCACCTATCCCCGACCCACTCCCCCCGTCTCCCCCCCACCCTTTGCCCTTCCCCCTCCCCGTCCACCCACTCCCGGTCCCCCTCTATCATACTCTACCCCTCCAGCTTCTGTCTCTCCTCCTCTGTCCTCTTCGCGTACTCTTTCTGTGTCCTCTTCCGTTCCTCTTCCTATGTCCTTTTCGGTTCCTCTTCCTCAGTCCTCTTCCCCTCCTCCTCTGTCTCCTCCCCCTCCTCTATCCTCTTCTTACCCTCCTCTATCCTCTTCCCCACCTCCTCTGTCTCCCTCCCCCTCTTATGTCCTCGTCCCCTCCTCCTCTGTTCTCTTCCCTTCCTCCCCAGTCCTCTGTCCCCTCCCCCCTGTTCTATTCCTTCCTCCACCTCGGCCCATCCACCGTCTCCTTCCAACTCTGCTATGTCTTATCCCTCCCTTCACATCCAATCTCCGCCCAACCCTCCTCATTCTCTCCTCTATCCGCCAACTCCCCCTCTGTCCTAGCCCCCCCCCCTCCTCCCTCTACCTCTACCCTCCACCCCCTTCCTTATCCCTCTCCACTCTCCTCCAAACCTCTCAATAGGCTTCTGCTCTTAATACACCTCCACCCTCCACCCACCAGCACCACCCAACACCCTCCACCAACCACTCCCACCCCTCCACACTCCACACTCCACCCTCCTCCCACCGCCTCCACCCTTCACCCTCCACCCTCCACCCACCACCCATCACCCTCCACCCTCCACCCATCACCCTCCACCCTCCTCCCATCACCCTCCACCCATTCACCTTTCCACCTCCACCCTCCCACCCTCCACCCACCACCATCACCCTCCACCCATCAACCTCCACCTCACCATCCACCATCCACCCATCACCATCCCCATCCACCCTCCACCCATCACCCTCCATCCCACCATCCACCATCCACCCTCACCATAAAACCTCCACCCTACCCCAACCTCACCCTCCAACCATCCCTCACCTCCACCCTCCACCCTCCAACCTCCACCCTCCACCTCGCCCTCCACCCTCCACCCCACGCCATACACTCTCATCCTCCTCCACCACCCGCCTCAAACAAAACTCAAATCCCCCTCTCTCCCCTCAACAAATCCCCCTCATTCCACCACCCCATTCCCCACCACCGCCCTTCCTCCACCCCTCCGTTCCCTCACTCCCACTCCACAATCCCTACACACACACACGCCCACAAATGACGCTGCGAGAATCCCCCAACCCACCCCACCCCCACCATCCCCACCCCAGCCCCACCCCTGTCAAGCTGACAAACGGCGCGTGTCTGACCTGTGGCGAAGTCGCGCATGCGCGTGTATTAACGTGAATCAGCTATAAGGGTTCCCTGTCAGTGGGGGGCTACCTCTCTCTGTTCTTCCTGCCCATCAATCTAGTCAGCTTGCAGACCCCCTCCCCGCCCCGCCACCACCCCAACCCCTACCCCGACCCCAGCTCCACCCACAACCGGAAAGTGATGGGCATGTCTTCGGCGATGACTCCGGTGGATTTTGTTCAGGGTCGGGATCCATCCAGTGCGCATGCGCGTGGATGTAACTGTAAGGTAGTACAGCTGTTTGAAGGGTGGGGGGATACGCGCATAAGGCGGGGGGGGGGGGGTGTTTGGGTGGTCGATAATAGGGGATGATCAATATTAACACAGGCGTGCCGTGTGCTGCGGAGCCATCACGAGGTGCACGACGTCAATATGGGCGACGGGTGTGTGTGCCACGTGGGAGGTGTGTGGGGTGTGTGGGGGTGTGTGGGGGTGTGTGGGGGGTGTGTGGGGGTAGGGGTGGGGGTTTTGATGATCACGGTTGATGGGTTCGGTATGCATCTGTACCACGTGGGTCGTCATCAACTGCACTGGGGGGGTGGGCATACATTTTTAGGGTGGGCGTGGGGAGAGGAGCAGAGAGGGGTGAGTGTGGGTGGGGTGGGGTGGGGTGAGGGTTGGGATACGGGGGGGGGAGTAGTCTACCTATTTAACGTATTGAAAACGGTCTGTAGTGCTCTTGCATTTGGTGCAAATGTCATAATCGGCAACCTTTGTATATTATTAGGATAGGGCAATGACTGGTTGGCTCAGTGTCATGATAATGTGACCGAGTGGGATATCAGGTCATGGTGCTGGTGGCCTGGTCTCCCAGTGGGGCAGTGCTATAAAATATATAATAACAAAGTGTTCAGAATAGCAACAATAGGGCGGCGTGATCTAGACAAGCTTGTCCCAGAACTGTCTGGGTCACGTTGTGCTCACTGCATCCGGGAACCGGCGAAAGGATCATCTGATAAATTAGGTCACGTGATCGATCCACAGCGGTGACAGCCGCGACGCGCGCTCTCCACTCGCAGTGCCCGCCTCGTCCAAGGGGCTTCCTTATGGAAGGAGGCGGCGACAAAGGCACTATTTCGACGAGTGGCGAGTGATGATGTCGGCGGGGTGGAGAGGAGGGGGAGGAGGTGGTGGTGGGGGGGGGAGTGCGGGGGGGGTGGGGGGGGGGGGAGGGGGGGGGGGAGTGGGGGGGGGTGGGAGAGGGGTGTGGTGGGGGGGTGGGGTGGGGGGGGAGAGGAGGGGAGGCTGGGTGGAGGTTTGGGGAGAGGAGGAGGTGGGGGTCGGGGGGAGGTGAGGGAGGGGTGGAGGTGCGGGTTGGTGCAGGCAGGGGTGGGGAGGGTGGGGTAGTGATAGAGGAAGGGGGGAGGGGGGGGTAGGAGGGGGCTAGTGGTAGAGAGAGGGGGGTGGGGAGTGGGAAGAGAGAGGGGTGTGGAGAAGAACGGATGGCTGGGAGATGAGGGGGAGGGGGTGTGGGAGAGGTTAGGAAAGGGGGGGGGTGGGGATGAGGTAGAAGAGGAGTGGTGGGAAAGGGCGGTTGAAGGGAAGGGGGGTGGGAGGGGAGGAAGAGGTGTGGGAGAGGAGGGGAATGGTGGCAATTGATGAGGAAGGGATGGGAGGAAGAGGAGAGGAGGAGGTGGGAGGGGAGGAGTGTGAGACAGGAGGGTTTCGGTGAGGAGGGGGTAGGGGTGCGACAGGACGGTGGGAGATGACGGGGGATGGGTTGGGAGGGGAGAAGTGAGTGTGGGAGAGGAGAGAGGGGGGGGGGGTTGCTGAGGGAGAGTGGAAAGAGCAGTCCTTTCTAATTCATTAATTATTCATGAATCACCAGAGCAACTCGACAATAGAAGACTGCAGAGCTCTAGCACTAATGCGGTTATTTCCCGTTGCATTATGGGTTTGGGTGATTGTGGGTGGCTGGCTGGCGGGGTGAGTGTGTCTGTGTGTGGGTGGGTGGGTGGATGGTGGGGGGCATAGATGAGTGTGATTGAGTGGGTGGGAGATGGGTGAAGGGAGTCTGGATGTATGTGAATGGGTGGGAGGTGGGTGGTGGGTGAGGATATATATGTGTGTGAGTGGGTGGTGGGTGTTGGGGTGAGGCTATAGATGTGTGTGAGTGGGTGGGTGTGGGTGGGTGTTGGGGTAATACTAGATGTGTGTGAGTGGGTGGGGTGTGGGTGGGTGTTGGGGTACTACTAGATGTGTGTGAGTGTGAGTGGGTGGTGGGTGTTGGGGTGAGGCTAGATGTGTGCGCGTGTGTGGGGTGTGTGTGGGTGATGGGGTGAGGGTAGATGTGTGTGAGTGTGAGTGGGTGGTGGGTGGTGGGGTGAGGCTATAGATGTGTGTGAGTGTGAGTGGGTGGTCGGTGTCGGGGTGAGGCTAGATGTGTGTGAGTGGGTGGGGTGTGGGTCGGTGTTGGGGTAATACTAGATGTGTGTGAGTGTGAGTAGGTGGTGGGTGGTGGGTGAGTGGGTCAAACAAGGGAGTGTCATTGAAGGAACATAGAGGGCGCAGTCAGGAAGAATGTCTATGAAATGACAAAGGACCCAATAGGATCGACGCGGCCTTGAGGCTGAGTCAGAGGGCACAGTGGGGATGGGGTGGGGTGGGTGGGGTTGGGGGGGGGGGGGCTCATGCCCTCTGGTAGTTTGCCTTCTTTTTGCACTCCCGGAAATAACTGATTTCGACAGCCGAACTTATTTTGTTCAGTCCGCGGTGCGAGAATGGGGAGGTGATTACTTTTCTGGCCTTACTGTCATATCTGTATATATGTGATGTGTAACGAGTTATGCGTGTATGAAGATATCTAAGGGAATTGTTATCATTATTGTTATACTCCGTAAGACCCAACACTGTACTGGTGGTGCCACCTGCAGCCTCTGTGCCTATATGAGGAGTCTTACGGAGAATAACAATGGTATAAAGTAATATAATATAAAATAATGAGGAAACAATTCCCTTATGTTTATACTCGCATAATACGTTATACACCATGTATAAATTCCCAGGCATGAGTGACAGTGTAGCGTCCCTGTTAGGATTGTGCCGGTGGCGGTGCCACCGGTCGCGTTGTTGGAGGAGAGGGGGCATACATCAAGTAAGGCACCCCATCAATAATGAAGTAATAAATGAACATATAATTCCCTTCCATGCCTTTATACTCGCATCATGCTTATACATCACATAAGTAGTCAGCAGATATCACGTGTTGTTTTATGTGCAAGCAACATCTACGGTCATATCAGTACGGGCAGATATCAAGATAGCAAACAAATGGGAATATATATATACACACAAGGTCATATCAGGACAGGTACCGACTTGTGCAGTGCACACCTATGGCGACTTTATAATGCTGCCCCACTGGAACTGGAAGACCAGGCCGCCGGCACCATGACCCAATATCCCACACTAGGGTGTCACATTATCCTGATACGGTCCTATCCAGTCCTTGCCCTATCCTATTAATGCGGAGCGCCAAGCTAGGAAGTGACAAGTATCAATTTTGGAAGTCATTTGTTTGACTCGGCTGGGATTCAAGCTCCCGACCTTCCGCACGCAAAGCATGCGCTCTACCGATTCGGCCATCCCGTCCGGTATGAGCATGAGTGAAGCAGTCTCTTCATTGCTTATTCCTCTTCATTGCTTATTCCATGTTCAAGTGGTCTGAGTGCTAATAAGCCAACTGAATATTGACTACTTTGGTCGATCTATGCAGTGTATTTATTGTGCACACAACTGAGGTGTGTTGATCTGGTTGTGTGCACACCTGGTCACAGTGTGCACACCGGCGTGGGCATGACACGTGGCATGGACGTGGCATGACACATGACATATATATATATATAACCATGGACAAAGGCATCGCGATGCTATGGCGGCAGGTAATTACCTGTCGTACAGAAGATATGAGAATGTCTTCAAGTCGGTTTGCACAGACGCCGGCAAAGTGGTGGCCCGCTCAAAGAAGGTCACAGCTAATGATGGGAAAGAGTATATGCTCTTTCTGGCCCCAGAACCGATCAAAGGGAAACCTTTAGATAAAACGAAAAAACGATCAAGGAATCTAAAGCGTTCTATCTTTGGTTTTTTATAACCGAATAAACTAGTCCAAAAAGGACCAAAGAAAGTTCTGAACTTTCCACATTGATGCTATAATGCATCATAAGTAAACTAACCACAGTTATTAATATACTTACTGCATATTAGCTTGTGTGTAGACTAAATTTGCGGGAGCAACTCAACGAAACGTAATCCAATCGTGAGTTGTTTATGCTAATTGCTGGACCCGGATTTGCTTCCTTCTCCCTAGCCCACGTCTATCCGAGGATTATACCTCGGGAAAACAAGAGTTATCCATCATCTATACCCAGGTAAGGCTCGTATAACTATACTATATACACATACATTGTTAACATATACACAATCAGACGTCATGCCGAATTGGTATGCCCCGGTCACATACACGTTAGTGGACATAGTTGAACTTAGTGGAGGCTAATGTAGTTGAACGTAGGTGAACGTGGTTGACTGTAGTTGAACGTACCGGCATCCAAACTTGTCCGTGATGTTAACTTGGTAATAACATTGGTGAGCCGTGATGTCCGATTTAATTTGTGGACATGTTCAAAAGAGCGCTATGTTAGAGGTGAATTTGCATTCGTGATGCTAACATACTCTAGTGTACTCTAGCATACTCTAGCATTCTCTAGCATACTCTAGCATACTCTAGCATACTCTAGCATACTCTAGCATAGTATAGTGTACCCTAGCATACTCTAGCATACTCTAGCATTCTCTAGCATACTCTAGCATACTCTAGCATGCTCTAGCATACTCTAGCATCCTTGCATGAAGCCCTGGTGACATAGCTGTTAGGTTGAATGTACCGGCATCCATACCATAACGTATTTATCCGTACAGTAACGTATTTATCCATACCAAAACCTGCCGTACCTTAACCTATTTCAACATAGTTTAACATACTTGCACCACGTTTGACCCACGTTAACCTCCACTACGTTCACCTACTTTCAACTACTTCCACTAACGTGTATGTGACCGGGGTAATATAGCGTAGGCTTCCCGTGTGGAAGGTTGGGAGTTCGAATCAAACCCAAGTCAAACCAATTACTCATAAAATTGACCCTTTTCACTTAGGTGATATTTAATAGTAGCCCATGTTAAGTGTCCAAAATTGGAGAGCAAGGCCATTTTTTTCTTCTTTTGTTATTCCCTTTGTTTAAAAAAATCGTTGTTGTTCTTTGGGGGGACGGAGTGCAGACGGTATATTTTGTATGTAGCATTCGCATACAGAAGCAGAACATATTTCGGGTAAAAATATCACAATTTGGAGTTCTGTCATTTCATTTTTAATCATATATAGAGTTACATGTTTGTTTTATCAAAGAAAGAAATTGTGAGAAGCAGTGCTTACTCTGAAAACAAAAGGCAGTATTTTAAATGCAAATTATGAATTGGCCGAAAGGTGGAAAATGTGACTATTTTAATAGTTACGGCATGCCTATCTATCGCAGATGTTCAGCACTGCCCTGACCCACAAATCCTAAACCTATAACCCCATGCACTTAAAACTCAACCAGGTGGCAGCAATATGGGGAAGGTGGGCTGATGAAGGAGGTCTTCAGGGGATACTGGTAGAATACCTAGACAGACTCTGTGCTGAAAAAAAAAAGAGAAATACCCAACAACAACAAGCAACAAAATAAATTTTTTTAAACAAAAAAATCCAACAGCAACAAACAAATATAAACAAGAAACGCTGTCTCAAGAACATACTTGAAAGTAGTGACATTAAACAAACAAAAACAAGCAAAAACGAAACAAAAACAAAGCAAAGACAATAACAAAACAACAACAAAACAAAACAAAACAAAACAACACAAAACAAAACAAAGCAAAAACAAACAAAAAACAAAGCAAAGGCAATAACAAAACAACAACAACACAAAAACAAAACAAAAACAAAACAAAGCAAAAACAAAACAAAAACAAGGCAAAAACAAAGCAAAGACATTAACAAAACAAGAACACAACAAGAACAAAACAAAAACAAAACAAAGCAAAAACAAAGCAAAAAAAAATCAAAACAAATTAACAAAACAAAAATAAAGCAAAAACAAAACAAAGACAATAACTAAGCAACAACAAAACAAAAACAAAAACAAAACATAGAAAAAAAATACAAAAAGACAAAGACAAAAACAAAAACAAAGCAAAAACAACCAAAAAACACACAACAAACCTCTGTCTCAAGAACACACCAGGAATTACTGACATGAAGCAAACATAGAGTTATTTATAGAACTAGGGTTAGCATCACGTGACCTCAAAGGTTCCCGCGCTGTTGACAGAATATAGGGGGGGGGGGAATCCTGACCGGGTTGGACTCAGGCTCAAGGCTGTTTTGCCTGGGATCGATACAGCGACCCCAGGGTGTCAGGCGGTATGCATCACACAATTGGGTCGTGGGGTTGCTAGGTAACCAACCACCCCCCCCATCCCCGCCGCCACTACTACCCAATACCCTCCCGTCAGATGTCCTGACTTTTTTTTCCTTTTTTCTTCTGATGGCGCGGCCCCGAGTGTTCGCAGAAAAAAAAAGAGAGGCATAATTAGAATTCCTCGATTAGAATTCCTCGATTTGAATTCCTTGAAGTAGATCAACTTATGCGTGCGGACACACGTTTGTTTACTGGCTTGTTTGTTGGGGTTTTATTTCATAGCAACATCTAGGGTCATATGAGGACGGGTACCGATAGGTGACAGCGCACACTCATGGAAAGCGTGGACTGGTCTCCACCGACACCATGACCCAATATCTCACTCAGTCACATTATCTTGATACAGTACAACCCCATTAAACCAAGCTCGGTTAAACCAAACGATCGGTTAATCCAAACTTTTTTCGGCAGCCCGGCAAAATACTACCATTTATCATATAAAAAAAGTTGGTTAAACCAAAGTCGTTTAATCCAAATTATCGGTTAATCCAAACAGAATTTCAGGCC
This sequence comes from Branchipolynoe longqiensis, assembly GCA_030323885.1. Classification (NCBI taxonomy): domain Eukaryota; kingdom Metazoa; phylum Annelida; class Polychaeta; order Phyllodocida; family Polynoidae; genus Branchipolynoe; species Branchipolynoe longqiensis. The sequence goes on along the minus strand of CM059194.1, from coordinate 15,760,236 downwards.
CCAGGCCACTTCAAGTCCAGTTAAATCAAACTTTCATGTGGTTATAAGGTCATCTGAGACCCCACCGACTTTTTTATATGATAAATGGTAGTATTTCGAAGGGACCCTAGAAATTTGTTAGGATTAATCGATCGTTCGGTTTATCCAAGCTTGATTTAACGGGGTTATACTGTATATACATACAAAAAACAATAATCAGTGTCCACATACATTGTATATTACATGTGCAATACACTTTTACTCAAAGTCATGTGTCGAAGCAAAAGCTTGGTTAACCCAATGATCCGTTAATCCAAACAAATGTCTAGGGTCCCTTCAAGTTTGGTTTAACAGGGTTATACTGTACTGAGTAAACCAATCCTTTCCCCATCCCAGTAATGCAGAGTTTCCCGTCTATGTGGTGACAAGTCTCAAATTTGTAAGTCATTGATTTGACTCATTTGCATCATTCACACCCGCCATCGATTACACAGGTACAGTTGCACACCACTCATGCCACAAGCTGTCACTAACACATAATCGTCCTACCAGGACTTGTACACAAATGTGTTTTGTCCTTTTTTTTCCTCACTCAGTGCGGTTGCATCATACCTCTTAGGGCAATCCGAGTTAATTCACCATACCAGGGTAGAAATAATCCTGCCCTGTCCTGATATGACATTAGATGTTGCTAGGAGGTAAAACAACAACACAAATAATCCTGCTGCAGTCAAACATGGTTAAAGTTGCATAGTCCGATGGTTCTGAGCTTTGGGAATTTTTATGAGATAAATATATTAAATTGATTGTTATAATCTACCTTACTTTATTTTGCAGAAACTTTGATTTTAAATGGCTAACTTTGGAGATATTTCAAGCGCAAACATGCAACCTTAAATTAGACAAGCATGCGAAAACTCTGACACAATACGGTAACGCAGGAACAGGTTTATTAAATTCACTCAGTATGCTCTTCTATGTGGCAACAAATGCTTAATAACTGTGCGGTTGTTGGTTGGTCTGCATACATGCTGGTGTAGTGGAGGGAGGCATTTTATTTTCTTGAAGATTTATACTGCATATCATGGTTCAGTCTGAATAGACTTGTTTTCACCATTAGACCGTTTGTTGATAGAAAGCACGAGCCTACACTTTTACCGACCCAAGGGATTTTTAACCTCCCACACCACATAGACATGGTATGAGAGCAACTGGCCTTTGATGACGCTGTAAGTTATACACAGCAGTGGAAATCCAAATTTGCAGAGGTGGGGGCACAGGGCATCAAACCACCAACCTTCAGATTAGGAGTCTGACCTAGAAAAAAGTCAGACACTCTAACCACTCTGCCACAGAGAACACCACTGTTCTGATTGTAGAACACCACTGTCATGATTGTAGAATCAAATCTAGGTGAGTGTTCTGGTTTTAAAATGTCGATGCTTAATCGGATTATGCAACTTTAAAGAGTTATTGAAGAGAAAAATAAGTTGAAGGTGTTGCTTTGTGTGTGAGAAAACAGAGTGCTTCCGGTGTGTCACTTCTTACCTCACCGATGCACCAGCTTCAGCCCAACGACCCGCATGGACACGTGGCTGTCAGTGTACAACCAGGCAGACATGCATGCCTGATGGCTTAAGCCTGGTACACACCTACCGTATAGGATTCGCGCACTAAAACTCGCGACTCGACCCGACCCGCTTAAAACTGAAAATGGGCCAATTCATTTTTCGAATCGCTAATAGCAATCATAATCGGCCGGTTCTAGCCCTAAAACTGAGGTTTTATGCGCGAATCGCAATCGCTAGGTGTGCGCGGGGAGCGCACACCTAGTGATTGTTGTGTGCGAAACGGGCAGTTTTAGATCGTATACGGTAGGTGGGTGCGCACAAACGGTAGCTGTGTACTAGGCATTACACTACTGGGTTACAAAGGTCATATACAGCAGGTAAGAGTGGATACAGGTTTGGGAGAAGGGGCAGAGTCATCAAAATACTTTACTAGGTTGCTTTTTGTGTGTTTGTTTGGAAGGTGGCTCTCTTTGTTATGAATACCAGACAGGATGGCCGAATAAGTTGAGCATCTGTCTCCTCTTTTGGTAGATTGTGGGAATCGAACTCATGGGTTCGAACCCTGGTCAAGTCAAACCAATGACTTATAAAATTGATACGTGTCGCTTCCTAGCCAGGTGCTCAGCATTATTAGGAGAGGGCAAGGACTGGTTGGCTCAGTATCAAGATATTGTGATTGAGTGGGATATCAGATCATGGTGCTGGCGGCCTGGTTCCTCAGTGGTGCAGCACTAAACAGTTGCCATGAGTGCGCAATGTCACAGGTCAGTACCCATCCTTATGTGACCTTACATGTTGCCAGGACGTAAAGCTCCAAGAACCAACTAACCATCGTTGTTATGGACCAGAAGCCGATTGGGGACACGACCACAATAAATAATTTACAGAGTAAGGTGCATGCAATAGTTATGAAGTAAATGTCAACTAATGGAACTTCACATTATTTGCACGTTTATAATGTTATGTGAGTCACGGAATGGTACTAAATGTTCCGCAGTATTTTCCTCAATTTGATTTTATTGTCGGTGTGTTAAAAAAACCTAAACCGAATCAGTAAAATATTGTTCACAAGAAAACCAATCAAGATCTAGTCCCGCAATAACTACAAGAAAGCAGGAAACAACAGGTATACACTTTGTAAGTCATTCACTTGATTTGTTTGACCAGGATTCGAACCTCACCACCTGCTAAAATGGGAATCGAGCTGCCAACCTCATTCGGCCATCTAATCTGGCTATTTATTAATTCATCTCCATCTAATTTGGCTATTTATTAATTCATCTCCATCTACTCTGGCTATTTATTAATTCATCTCCATCTAATCTGGTTATTTATTAATTCATATCTGTATGTCTATAGGATAGAACAAATGAACACAATATTGGGGAGCGGGATGTAGCTCAGGCTGTAGCGTGTCCACCTATGAAGGTTTTGATCATCCGATCAATCCTCATCAGTGGACACATTTGCAGTTTGGGCTATTTTCCATTCCATCCAATGGTCCACAACTGGTTCATCAAAGGCTGTGGTATGTGATGTCCTGTCTGTGGGAAAGTGCAGATAAAATACCCCCTTGCTGCTTATTGGAAAGAGCAGCCTATTTTGGTGGCAGATGGTTTCCTCCAAAGAAATATGTCAGAATGAAAATATGTTTGACATCCAATAGCTGATGATATGAAAATCAATGTGGTCTAGAGGTGTCGTTAAATAAAACAAGCTTTACTTTTTATAAACCAAATATTCTGACTGTGTGTAGCCCATGGGAACAATTGCATTTGTCATTACCCAGCTGAAATGTACATCGATGTTGGTGCATGAGAATGTGACTTCCCACATTTGTTGTACACAGGGGCAGCTGATACCGTCAGCCCACACGTTGTTATCAGCTCACATTCCAATAAGCAAGACCAACAAATGTATATGATTTTGTGTGTATGCATCATGCCCATCAGTACGTGAAATCGACTTGATAATTTTGTACGTTGCATGTAATGTACACCTATTCTCATATAGAATGACCCCCATACTAGTCAAAGCACCGCCCTCATTTGGAGTGTTTTATGCAGATCGCATACACGATATCATGTATGGAAATGAGGGTTATGCGCAATGTGGACTTAAGAGAGGTATGCAGGTATAGCAATACCTCAGGGAGTTTGACGCCCCTGCCATGCAGAGTTGTAAACCACTGCCTTGTGGTACGGGTCCTTGACAGAACCGAAGGCTAAGGGAGCAAACCCTAAACAGAAAACCATGTCACTGTGGCAGCATTAAGGGCGGTTGATGTATGGAACTCCCAACATCTCCCGACCAGCCACTGCAGGGACAAATAGTTTTGCGCCTGTCTTGACATGTTCTTGCCGGTGTGAAACCTCTATTTGCTCCCCGAGAGAGTGCCGCTGGTAACTTGCAAAAGCCAGCAGCACTTCAACACTTTTGCAGGCAGCTTTCATGAAAAATGGACATTAAGACTGACTCATGGACGCAACTCTCACAGCAGAGAGCTAAATGGAGAGCGGCAGTCAAGTAATGAAAGCAGTCTTTGTCGCATCGCGACCGACAGCATGATGATGATGATGATGGACTTAAGTGTGCTATGATTCATATTATATACTATTCTAGCCATGGCTAGTCACCCAAAAGGCAATGCGCATGTCCAGATAATATTGTTCGAATTAGTTTAATGTCATCATAGCCAGACAGAATGCCCAAATGAGGTAAGCGCTCACTTCCCCTCTTGGTAGGTCATGGGAATAGAATGGTCAGCCCAGTCAAAAACCAATGACGTAAAAATTGATACGCGTCACCATCTAGCCTGGCATTTGGCATTTACTGGGATAGGGCTAGGAGCAATAGATTGAGGAAGAACAATTGTGCGTGATTGAAATTTCCACTACTTAGTCAATTAATGCACCAACAAAAATAAAAAATATATATGTTGGGGGGGGTGGGGTGGGGGTTGGGGGGGTGGGGGGACCTTCGCTTTACCCAGCAAGTTTGCGTCCTCCACTCACTCAATCCATCTAATCTGTAAGGTCCTGTCCTGATATGATAGATTTATTGCACTAACTGTGCCATGATTTGCCTACTATTCCTGCTACTAATACACAAAGCCACACTAATGAACACACACAAAACACACGCAAAAACACACCACAAAAGAGACAACTACACAAACAAAAACACACGCACAGAACACACGCAGAAACAAACCACAAAACACACAAAGACACAAACAAAAACACACACACAGAACACACAAAAACACAAACAAAAACACACACAATCGAGACATAAAAGAACACTAATAACTAGAAACCCCACATTTAAACAAGCACACAAATAGTATCCGGCAGGGGTAAAGGAGCAGGACGTAGCTCAGGCGATAGAGTGCCCACCTGTGACGGTGGACACTCTATCAATTATTAATAAAACTTTTCTTTTTCTATGGGAATTTGTTTCCCTTGACCACAAATATATGATTGTGAGCTTTCTAATTGAATGAGTGTCTATTGGCACATAATTGATTGTCTGCTTTTACATGTAAAAGCAATGGTTCGAACAAAAAACAAACATTTCTCGCCGTGAATATGGCCTATGCTGCCGACACGGCATAACGCAACCACCAATCAATCAATCAATCAATCAAAACCACCTGTGACGGTGTCGGTCATCCTATCGATCCTGCTCAGTAGACGCATTTGCAGTTTGGGTTATTTTCCATTCCACCCAGTGGTCCACAACTGGTTCATCAAAGGCTGTGGTATGTGCTGTCTGGTCTGTGGGAAAGTGCATATAAAAGACCCCTTGTTGCTCATCGGAAAAAGTAGCGTATGTGGCAGCAGCGGGTTTCCTCAAATGACCATATGTGTGACATCCAATACCCGATGATAAAAATCAATGCGCTCCAGAGGTGTCATTAAATAAAACAAGCCTTTCTTTTGTGACTGCAGTTATAGCGATCACATCTAAATAGATTAGTTAAACATGGTCTGGGTCATACATGAAGCTAGATAAAAGATTCACCCCATACTTACAGTACAGGGGTGAATGACAACTTAGTGTATACAGGTGAAAATAGCTTTAGTATGGAACAGGAAATAGAAACTCTGGCTCCAGTATCAAATGGCTACCTATATTGGCACAGAGTTGGTGAAATGGGAGAGAATGCAAAAAGACAAGATGGCGGCCATAGAACGCCGTCGATTTCACTTTTAAATCTTGGTGAACTAGATGTTTTATTATATGTTTCAACCCAAAGATAGCGGGAAAATATGAAGAGATATATAAAGAATATATTTTGGTTCTTAAATTAAGAATCTATTCGCTCAGTTAATGTCCCCAGCATGTCAAAATTCTTCACCCGTTTTTCTAATATGTTGGTTTTCACCCCTGTACTGGATGTACGGGGTGAATCTTTTATCTAACATAAAGCCTGTAAGATTTGTGTTTATTTTTGTATCGTGAATGTGGCGTTGTGTGTTCGCGGTGAAGCAGTCTCATGCCATGGTGTATTAACCTGCTCTTTATGACACTGCACCATGCACATGCGCAAACACACTTTCTACTGGGAATAGTACAGACCCCAGCCACCATGTATGGTTGGCGAAAAATTAAAAATTTGTGGGATTTTAATAACTTAATTACAATATTGACCGATTTTAGAACAGTGCTAATCCTGTGAATGGTAATTAAGTAATTAGTTGATTAGTCTATTTGAGTTTTATTTAACCACACACATGTAGTAAGTTTCGTGGGGTCATTTAATGCTTACAATTATACATACAGGCAATGCACTTACATATATACATACACAGGGTAGGTTCAACAACCATACAGCGCATAGCCTGAACAGGATCCTGGCCACAGCGCCATTGTCGTGAGGGGTTATGAAAATGGAAAATATTGTGCCTACATCGGGAATCGAACCCATATCTCTTGCATTTCAGGCCAGTGTACTAAGCATTACACCACCTAGGCTCCCTTATGTCACCACCCTATCCACGCTTCCCTGTCTATGCGGCTCCTTGCCTGAGAGGTCAGTGAAGCAGGTCCTGTCCTGATATGACCTTAGATGTTGCCAGGACGTAAAACTCCAACAACCACCCAGCCCTATATCAGTGTAGATTGCAATGTACACTCTCCTTCAGAATATTAAATTGTGACAATCCTTTTTTCTTGAAGATTTATACTGCCTATCATGGATAAGTCTGAATAGAGTTGTTTGTTGATAGAGAGCTTGAGCCTACACTTTTACCGACCCAAGGGATTTTTAACATCCCACAACACATAGACATGGTATGAGAGCAAGTGGCCTTTGATGATGCTCTAAGTTATACACAGCGATGGAAATCCAATGGGCAGAGGTACAGGGAATCGAACCACTGACCTTCAGATTAGGAGTTTGATCTAGAAAAAGTCAGACAATCTAAGCACTCCGCCACAGAGAACGTATTAGTGAACCATGCACTACATCATGCCAAGCAATTTTGAGAAGTGGCATCTGTCACTACTAGACTGCCAGGAACTGTGAATTACCGATGGGTAACACGCAATACTCTTGCCAACAGAGCTACCCCATTATTTATTATTATGATTTCTTGTCCTCCCCCACCAGCTCTCACCCATCACCTGTATGTGTGTTGCATTTCAAACATTAGTTTGTTTGTTGTTGTTGTAGGTCCAGGCAACATCTAGGGTCATATCAGGATGGGTACCGACTTGCACACTCATGGCAACTTTATAGTGCTGCCCCATTGGAAGACCAGGCCGCCAGCACAATGACCTGATATCCCACTCAGTCACATTATCCTGACACTGAGACAACCAGTCATATGTTCATATGCTCATATGCTCATATGCTCATATACTCATATGCTCATACATTCATATGCTCATATGCTCATATGTTCATATATGCTCATATGCTCATATGCTCATATGTGCACATGTGCATATGTTCATACGGGAAAATCTATTATATTAGTATTAAACAGTCGCTGGTGCAGACTGGCAGGGCCCATGCGCGCCAGTTACCAAGAGTGTTCAGTTGTGTTGATGTATACATCAACCGTTGAGTGCCTTATTGAACCAAACACCTGTCATGCATGACTGAACAGGCACACTCGCACTGAGTGTCTCTGTTCAAGCTGCCAAGCTGCCATGCTATCAAGCTGCCAAGCTGCCAAGCTGCCAAGTATGCTGGAATGGATGAAAGGATGGCCAGAAAAGCATGCCACCGATATGTACTGGATCCCACATTCAGGAAAGCACCCGCATCTTTTTTCTTGAAGATTTATACTGCCTATCATGGATAAGTCTGAATAGACTTGTTTTCACCATTAGACAGTTTATCGATAGAAAGCCCGAGCCTACAATTTTACCGACCCAAGGGATTTTTAACCTCCCACACCAGATAGACATGGTATGAGAGCAACTGGCCTTTGATGTCGCTGTAAGTTATACACAACAGTGGAAATCCAAATTGGCGTCTGTGAGTTTCCTCACTAGGATATATACTTGCAGGTATGATATGTGTAAAGTACTTAACCTTTTATTTGCTACTTGTCACCTCCAACCTGCTCTTACCCATATTCATTATTCTGTAAGCTGTGTGTGTCACCTCACTAGGATATATATAGCTGCAGTTATGTTATGTATAAAGTACTTATGTGTATATTATGATGGAATGGAATTATCCTGTTATTTGTTATTTGCTATTTGTCAGCTCCAACCTCCTCTTAACCATATTCATTGTTATGTAAGTTGTGTGTCTCCACACTAGGATATATACCTGCAATTATGCTAGGTATGAAGTACTTATCGGTATATTATCATGTAATGGAATTATGACCAGACGGGGTGGCCGAATGAGTTGAGCGTCCGCTCCTGTTTTGGGAGATCGGGGGATCAGAACCCATGAGTTCATGGGTTCGAATCATGGTCGAGTCAAAACAATGACTTAAAAATTGATACTTGTCGCTTGGTAGCCTGGCACTCGGCATTACTAGGATAGGGCAAAGACCGGTTCACTCAGCATCAGGATAATGTGACTGAGTGCGATATCCGGTCATGGTACCAGCGGCCTGGTCTCCCAGTGTGGCAGCACTATAAAGTCGCCATGAGTGCGCACTGTCAAAAGTTGGTACCCGTCCTGATATGACCTTAGATGTTGCTAGAACGCAAAACAACAAACAAACAAATAGTATGGCATTATCCTGTTATTTGATATTTGTCACCTCCACCCTCCTGTGACCACATATCCAGGTAGACATAGACATGGTGATGTTATCAGGGAGCCTGGCTGGTGTAATGGTTAATGCACAAACTGACATTTCCCCCAAATTCAGCAATTGAACAGTACTGTCACAGACGCTGACATTACACTCAGAGGAATAAATCTTTAAACAAATGAACACCCTGCACATGCGCGTATTTACGGCTTGGTACCCTATTTCCTGCGCACTGTCACAAGAGGGCAGGCGACAAGCACCCATGTTGTAAAACAAGAAAAGAAAAGTATGGCAACCTAATCAGAAACATACGGCAACCTAATCAGAAACATATGGCAACCTAATCATAAACATATGGCAACCTAATCAGATACATATGGCAACCTAATCAGAAACATACAGCAACATAATCAGAAACATACCACAACCTAATCAGAAACATACCGCAACCTAATCAGAAATATATGGCAACCTAATCAGAAACATATGGCAACTTAATCAGAAACATATGGCAACCTAATCAGCAACATATGGCAACCTAATCAGAAACATATGGCAACCTAATCAGAAACATATGGCAACCTAATCAGAAACATACAGCAACCTAATCAGAAACATACGACAACCTAATCAGAAACATATTGCAACCTAATAAGAAACATACATCAACCTAATCAGAAACATGTGGCAACCTAATCAGAAACATATGGCAACCTAATCAGACAAATATGGCAACCTAATCAGAAACATACAGCAACCTAATGAGACACAACCAGCAACCTAATCAGAAACATATGGCAACCTAAGCAGAAACATATGGCAACATAATCAGAAACATATGGCAACCTAATCAGAAACATACGGCAACCTAATCAGGCGGGACGGGTGGGGTACAATGCCAGTGTTGGTGTTGGGACCAGTTCGGTCTGGAAATAAAAGCTGACTTAATCACGCGCCTTAATGAACATGATGGGGTGCCAAGTGTACACATAATCCCCAGGCACCGGGCTGAGTACCTTCCACATCACAAAACGTCTGGCTGCGGGACGCGGTGGACGAATCGGTAGAGCGCAGGCCTCCCATGTGGGATATCGGGAATGTGATTCCTGGTCAAGTCAAACGAATGACTTACAAAATTGATAATTGTCGCTCCTTAGGTGGGCGCTCAGCATTAATAGGATAGGACAAGGACTTGTTTAGCTCAGTGTCATGATAATGTGATTTAGTGGGATATCGGGTCATGGTGCTGGCAGCCTGATTTCTCAGTAGAGTAGAACTATAAAGTCACCATAAGTGCACACTGACACAAGTCGGTACTCGTCCTGACATGACCTTAGATGTTGCTAGGATGTAAGACACAAAAACAAACAAATATAGCACTTGGTGGCTGGACTGAGGAGCGTATTGTGACCTAGTTTAATATCTGAGAACAGGTGTAATGTGACAATGTAATCCCGGAGAAGGCGAGATGTGAGAGCACTAATCTATGTCATCAAACAAAACGCTCCCAGCTAAGCATTCTTCCACAACACTAACACCAGGTGGCAGCAGGGTGACCCACATCAACACCTCCTAGCACTCGGCGGCTGGACCAATGAGCATATTGTGACCTACTTTAATATCTGAGAACAGGTGTAATATGACAATGTAATTCCGGAGAAGGCGAGATGTGAGAGCACTATTCTAGGTCATCGAACAAAATGCTCCAAGCTAAGCATTCCTTTACAACAGTAAAACCAGGTGGCAGCAGGGTGACCCACATCAGTGCCAAGCACTCGACGGCTGGACCAATGAGCATATTGTGACCTGGTTTAATATCTGAGAACAGGTGCAATGTGACAATGTAATCCCGGAGAAGGCGAGATGTGAGAGCACTAATCCAGGTCATCAAACAAAACGCTCCCAACTAAGCATTCCTCCATAACACTAACACCAGGGGGCAGCAGCGTGACCCACATCAATGCATAGCACTTGGCGGCTGGACCAATGAACTTAATGTGACCTAGTTTAATATCTGAGAACAGGTGTAATATGACAATGCAATCCTGGGAAAGGCGAGATGTGAATGCACTAATCTAGGTCATCGAACAAAACACTCCCAGCTAAGCGTTCCTCCACAACACTAACACAAGTGTGACCTACATCAACACCTAGCGCTCAGCGGCTGGACCAATGAGCATATTGTGACCTAGTTTAATATCTGAGAACAGGTGTAATATGACAATGTAATCCTGGAGAAGGTGAGATGTGAGAGCACTAATCTAGGTCATTGAACAGAACACTCCCAGCTTAGCGTTCCTCCACAACACAAACGCCGGTATAATAAGTGTTATTATGCTAATCTGTCATTCAACAACACTTGCTAGGAGGGGTGTAGTCACGCTTGGATGCGTTCGTCATACATGAGTGTGCAACAAACCGTTTCACTAAAAAAATCTTTTAAAAGAAATCCCATGCCAAAATAGAAAAAAATAGCCTATTATACCACCTAATTCAGATGTGGAAGAATGCATTGTCTAAAAGAGGACCCTCATTATGGGGATGGTATTTTCCTTTATGAATGGCTACGGAGGAAGGGCATCAGTTGGGCCATTAGTAAGATAACAATAATGCTATTGTCATGGGGATGATGAAAATGGGAAATATTGCGCCTAGAGCGGGACTCGAACCCACATCTCTTTGCATTCCGGGCCAGGAAACCTAGCTGGTGTAATGGTTAGCACACTGGCCCAGAATGCAAAGAGATGTGGGTTCGAGTCCCACTCTAGGCGCAATATTTCCCATTTTCATCACCCCCATGACACTCATTGCCGTGACCATGATCCTGTCCAAGCTGCGTGCTGTATGCTTGTTGAACCTACCCTGTGTATGTATGTGTTAGGACATTGCCTGTATGTATGTAATTGTAAGCATTACAAGACTTACAATTCCAGGGGGACGAGTGTAGTAGTCGGCACTGACCTCTCAGGCAAGTAACCACATAGACAGGTAGGGGTGGGTAGTGTGGTGATATCAGGGAGCCTAGGTGGTGTAATGGATAGCACACTAACCCAGAATGCAAAGAGATGTGGGTTCGAATCCCGCTCTAGGCGCAATATTTCCCATTTTCATCATCCCTAGGATACTACTATCAGCCATCATTAGTCAAGCATATCCGTTACACATGGATGGGCGTGCGCAGTGGAGCGGAACCAATGAGGGACTGATGAATTATTCCAATCCCTAAAAAGAAGAGGTGTGAAAGGTGGGGGTGGGGATGGAGAGTGGCGATGGTGTGGGGTGGGTGGGTGGGGTTGGGGATGGAGAGCCGGGATAGTCGGGGGTGGGTGGGGGGGATGCACCCTCCGTCTATAGACTGACAGAAGGCGACTTGCAACCGCATTCTGTCCATTCTGCTAGGGCATCAGGGGAACATGAAAATCTGTCACAAGTAGGATATTCTGTAGTATAATGTATTATGCGTATATTAATTATGAATGGAGCATTACTAGTATTGTCATTGCTTGGCTGTATTACTGTGGTGGTACTAGTCCATATATCTCCTAACTTATTGATGACGATGGGTAGGGGAGTTACCGCAGAGTGACCTGTCCATGACCATATATGTTGCTAAGACGTAAAACCCCAAGAATCAAGCAACCAATCTCATCGGTCTGAAGCTAACCAGATTGTCCACCTGTCAGATAAATTGTGTTTATTTGGTGGGGTTTTATGGCCTGGTAAGATCTAATGTCATATCAGGCCGGCTACTGACTTGTGACAGTGCGCACTCATGTCAACTTTATAGTGCTGCCCCACCGAGAGATTATGCCACCATCACCATGCCCAGGTTTCCCACTCAGGCACATTATTCTGACACTGAACCAAACAGTTCTTGCCCTATCCTAATAATGCCGAGCGCCTGGCTAGGAAGAGACAGGTATCAATTTTTAAGTCATTGGTTTAACCATGCCAGGGGTTGAACCCGTGGGTTCTAATCCCACGATCTACCAAAACGGTAGATGGACACTCAACTCATTCCGCCACCCTGTCTGGTCTGTGACATACTGTATATGTCCCAATAGATGCGCACTGCACGAATGCAGACACATGGATGCGCGTCTATTCAAAGTTAAATAATTTCATGGATTCGTTTTTGTCGTGCCTCTGAAATAACATGGGATTGTCTTATTTTATGTGCATTCAGTCTGAATATGATCATAAATTGTTATTTGTTTTGTCATGCCTCTGAAATAAAGTGGGATTGTCTTATTTTAGTCTGAATATAATCATAAATTTGGACATACTTTCAATCTTGAAATAGGGGGTGTGCTTCTATTGGGTAGCGTGCTTCTATTGGGACATATACAGTAAGTAGAATAATGTGTAGTATAATGTATTATGTGTATATTAATTACGAATGGAGTGTTGCGACTATTGGCATCGCTTGGCTACCTCGCACATTTATTTATCTTAATTGTATTAAGTAAACTAAGGGGGGCCATCCAAAGTTTTCAACCTTTTCCCAGTGACACAAAGTATATTATTTTTCCAAACTCCGCTCCTCCCCAACACAAAATAGTACCCATCAACATTTTACTGCGAACATGTTCAAAACTTTGGATGGCCCCTAAAAACAAATGGTGACTGAGAAGATACATGCAGTCAGTCACATACAAGAAGAGACACCTCAGCCTAAGACCTGACCTCCATCCTCCTTCCGAGGCCTGCCCGTCTGAGTGATGTAGACATCATTCTGGTCAGGGTCCTGCCTTACTCCTCCCCTTCAATCTCACGGCTCAAGGGGCTAGTCAAGTTTCCAGCCTCGCTCTCAGTCCAGTATATCAAGGTCGCGTTGTACTAAACAGGTCACTGAGCTTTCCTGCTAAATTAGATTTACATCAGGACTCGTTGTTGCATACCATGACCTTTACCCTCAGCCCAACCCCACACACATACTCACATACACATCCAGCTTCAGTATTACCAAATAAGAATAATCAAATCCATTATTTTCTCTTTTTTATTTTTGTTTCATTGATTGATTAAGGAGGCGACATTTCAATCACGGACAATTAATCTTCCTCATTCCACTGCTCCTTGCCATTATCCGCGCGGTGCCAAACACCAGGCTAGTGGCGACTAATATAAATTGTGTTGTCCTTGCTTTCGCTCGGTCAGGGATCAAATGGGAAGTGGACACTTAAAGTTGCATAGTCCGATGAAGCATCAACTTTCAAAACCAAAACAGTTGGTATTTGTATAAATACTTTGCACATCACATACTATTGACCAAGCAAATATATTGTTGTTTGTTTGTTTGTTGTTGTTTTATGTCCTAGCAACATCTAAGGTCATATCAGGATGGGTACCGACTTGTGACAGTGCGCACTCATGGTGACTTTATAGTGCTGCCCCACTAGAAGACTAGGCTGCCAGCACCATGACCTGGTATCCCACTCAGTCACATTATCCTGACACTGAGCCAACCAGCCATTGCCCTATCCTAATAATGCCGAGCACCAGGCTAGGAAGCAACAAGTATCAATTTTTAAGTCATTGGTTTGACTCGACCAGGGTTCGAACCCACGACCCCACGATCTACCAACAGGGGAGATGGACGCTCTAACTCATTCGGCCATCCTGTCTGGTCAACCAAATATATGTATCTAATGAAAAATATAGCAGAAGTTCAACACCACTATGGACTATGTGGACATATATTGCGTTGTGATTGTGTGTACTCTCAGAGCTATACAGCAACGCCTTACTTAGACCCTGTTTCTAGGATTGGTCTCTTTCTTTTCTGTTCATTTCTGTTCTTTTCCTTCCCTTTCATTTAAATAAATAATTTTCATCAGCAACATCTCATTTTCAACAACAACAACAACAAAATAGGAATAAAATAAAAGGCTGCGTGAACAGAGTACTTCCACGCAGTGGTGTAAGGCTATAGGGAGAGACCGGGGTAGAGTGACTATTTCCAAGGATGTGGTAGCCATCTGTAATATTAGAGAGCTGGGACATTTGACCTTTGACCCCACTCCCCTCCCCTCTATGTTGACCTCCTGACACCAGACTGACTCTGTCGGTGGTGGACCCAGTGGCGTTCTGAACCCATTTGCGGTGGTAATCAGCGAGGGCCGTCCTGTCCGATAACTAGGCCACAACGAGTCGCTCACAGATCCAGGTCAGTGCAGCGACTGGTGCTCGGGGAGGGACTAGGGGTGTGTGGCTTCTGATTGGTTGTTTGTTGGGAGTTTTACGTCCTGGCAACAACTAAGGTCATATCAGGATGGGTACCGACTTGTGACAGTGTGAACTCATGGTGAGTTCATAGTGCCGCCCCACTGGGAAATCAGGCCGCCGGTACCATGACCTGATATCCCACTCAGTCACATAGACACATAGGCACATGCACACTTACCTATAAATACAAGAAGCACACAAACACCATGTTTGAAGCCTGGTCGAGTTAAACCAATGACTAAAAAAGGTATACTTGTCGCGGCTTCCTAGCCAGGCACTCGGCATTATTAGGATATGGAAACGACTGGTTGGCTTAGTGTCAGGATAATGTGACTGAGTGGAATATCAAATTATCAGGCCCTGCTTCTGGTGGCCTGGTCTCCCAGTGGGGCACCATTATAAAGTCACCAAGAGTGTGTACTGTCAGAAATCGGTGCACGTCCTGATATGACCTTGGATGTTGCCAGGACATAAAAACTCCAACAACCAGCCAACGCAAACACACGTTAACATACACAAAGTAAACATGTGGTGTTGGCAGCATTCACTCTGCTAACCTTTCTCCACAGTACTCATGTGCCCTTTAACATTCATCATCATAGCTCCAGTACCAATATTACATTGCCACCGTTGACCCTCCGCGCCACATCACCCCAGGTCCCTGCCCCCGCCTGCCCCCCGCCTGATCCCCGCCTGATCCCCGCCTGTTCACGCCTACACCATCGTACCCCCGCCTACACCCGCCTACACCCACCTACACCCGCCTACACCCGCCTACACCCGCCTACGCCCGCCTACACCCGCCTACACCAACCTACACCCGCCTACACCCGCCTACACCCGCCTACACCCGCCTACACCCGCCTACACCCACCTACACCCGCCTACACCCGCCTACACCCGCCTACACCCGCCTACACCCGCCTACACCCGCCTACGCCCGCCTACACCCACCTACACCCACCTACACCCGCCTACACCCGCCTACACCCACCTACAGCCGCCTACACCCGCCTACACCCACCTACACCCGCCTACACCCACCTACACCCGCCTACGCCCGCCTACACCCGCCTCACCCAGGTATCCTCGCCTATGTCCATTGCCCCCCCCCCCCCTCCCCTTCCCCCCAGGCCTACCCTGGTCAGCCCTACCTATTCCGGTCTGCCTATACCCTGGTTTGTCCCCGCCTATAACCCCCGGTGTCGCAGTTTGAAAGGGTACCCGGTTTAAAACGGTGTTTTCCCCAATGCGCATACGTCAAAGTCGAATGAAAAGCTCTCTCCCCTCCCTCCCCCCTCCCCGACCACACCGATCCCCGCCTACCCCGGTGCGCCCACCGACTGTCCCCTCTCCTGCTGTCCCGCACACCGCCTCTGCTTCCCGCTTCTCGCCGCGCCCCCTACCGTCTGAACGTGAAACAGTACCAGCGCGCCCCCGCTGCCTCTCTCTCAGCAGCTCAGGGTTATCCCAAGAGCTGGCTGTCCCTACTCGGGTTCACGCGGTGCTATTGTTGTCAGGTCATCGCCCTCCGTTGAACGGCGCATGCCAAGCAGCTGCTTGCTTTATGTCTAGTTGATTGTTGCAGTTTTACGTACTAGCAACATCTAAGGTCACATCATGACTGGTACCGACTTGTGACAGTGCTTCCCCATTTGGAGACCAGGCTGCCAGCACAATGCCCTGATATACCACTCAGTCACATTATCCTGACACTGAACCAACCAGTCCTTGCCCTATCCTAATAATGTTGAGCGTCAAGCTATGAAGCGACAAATGTACATTTTTAAGTCATTGGTTTGACTCGACCAGGGTTCGAACCCGTGGGTTCGAATCCCACGATCTACCAAAACGGGAGATGTATGCTCAACTCATATGGCCATCCCATGCTTCCCAGTCAGCTGCTCGGCATTGGTAGGATAGGGCAAGGACTGTTTGGCTCAGAATCAGGATAATCTGACTGATTGGGATATCAGGTCATGGTGCTGGTGGCCTGATCTCCCAATGGGGCAGCACTATAATGTTTAAGTCGGCATGAGTGTGCACTGTCACACATCAGTACCATCCTGATATGACCTTAGATGTTGCCAGGATGTAAAACTCCAACAACCAACCAACTGTTTATAATTGCGATATAGACAACACAGTCAGGGCGAGACGGAATGGCCGAATGAGTTAGAGCGTCCGTCTCCCATGTTGGTAGATCGTGGGGTCGTGGTTTCGAACCCTGGTCGAGTCAAACCAATGACTTAAAAATTTATACTTGTTGCTTCCTAGCCTGGCGCTCAGCATTATTAGGATAGGGCAAGGACTGGTTGGCTCAGTGTCAGGATAATGTGACTGAGTGGGATATCAGGTCATGGTGCTGGTGGCCTGATCTTCCAATGGGGCAGCACGGGATATCAGGTCATGGTGGTGCTTGTGGCTTGGTTTCCCTGTGGGGCAGCGCTATTAAATCGCCATGAGTGTGCACTGTCACAAGTTGGTACCCGTCCTGGTATGACCTTAGATGTTGCTAGGACGTAAAATTATAACAAACAGTCGGGGCGTGAGGACCAATCATGCGTCACAATCTGCACAGGAATTCCCTGAATAGCAAAGGTGCCTGAGAAATTGATCAAACTTAAAAGCAACAACTTTGACATTGTTGCAGAGGGGCGTGGCGTTGTAGGGTGATGTGTGTTGTGGACTGGCTGTTTTGTGTAATATAGTGTTATTGTGGTGTGTATTACCGTCTGTACTAATATGGTGTGCTATATGGTGTGTAATATGATGTGTGTTATGGTGTGTACTATGGCGTGTAAAATGGTGTGTGATGTCATTGTTATGTAATATAGTGTGTAGTATGGTGTGCAATATGGTACGTTATATTGTCTTTCACATAGGGTGTAATATGGGGTGTAATATGGTGTGTAACACGGTGTGTAATATGGTTGTGTTGTGGTCTGTAATATGGTGTGTAATATGGACGGCAATATGGTGTGTAATATGGTGTATAATATGGTGTGTAGTATGGTGTGTAGTATGGCGTGTAATATGGTGTTTAATATGGATGGCAATATGGTGTGTAATATGGTTTGTAATATGGTGTGTAATATGGTGTATTGTATGGTGTGTAACATGGTCTGTAATATGGCATTTTATAGTGTGTGTAATATGGTGTGTAAAATGGTGTGTGATATGGTGTGTGTTATGGTGTGTAACACGGTGTGTAATATGGCCTGTTATATTGTGTGTAATATGGTGTGTATAATGGTGTGTAATATGGTGTGTATTTTGGTATGTACTATGGTGTGTAATATGGTGTGTTATATTGCTTGTAATATGGTGTCACCATTCCTATGGTTTCACCAGAAGGCAATGTGCTCCTTGTAAGTCGTGGGGGGGCGGGGGGGGGGGAGGGGCGGGGCGGGGGGCTGCGGGCTTGTGGAGTGATGTGATTTGATCCTGTCCAGTGCAGTGTGACTACCAAGGTGAATTCACCAGGGAGGAAATGCCGGTATCCATGGTGATTTCAGGGCTGACTTCCATGTCGTGGTGTGGCATTCTGGCATGATGATTGGTTGGTTGTTGGAGTTTTGCATCCTGGAAACATCTAAGGTCATATCAGGATAGGTACTGACTGGTGACAGTGCACACTCATATCAACTTTATAATGCTGCCCCACTGGGAAAGCAGGCTGCCACCACCATGACCTGATATCCCACTCATTCACATTGTCCTGACACTGAGCTAATCAGTCCTTGCTCTATCCTATTAATGCCGAATGCCAGGCTAGGAAGCGACAAGTATCAATTTTGTAAGTCATTGGTTTCACTCGACCGGAAATCCAACTCCCGACCTTCCGCACAGGAAGTCTGCGCTTTACCGATTTGGACTCTCTGTCCAGTACTGGCATGTTAGTGTAGTGCTGTAAAAGTGAGCGCGTAGCACGTTGGGACCTTTTAAAGCCTCCGCCCGAGGGAGAGTTAGCACGGGTGCAGCGGCACTCTGTGGTAATGGCCCTGTCACATTACGACGTTTCTCACCATCGCGCGTCGACGTGTGTGATGTTTTGGCGCAACGTAGGGATACGTCAGGAAGCTTTACGCGCGCGTTATGCGTGCGTTGGTATTTGTTCACCTACGGTAACGGTCGGCAAGGGTCGGCAGCATGTGTCAGGGAATCGGCAAAGTTTTATGCCTGCACAAAACTATCGGCGTGTGACAACGGGCAGGATCTAACATTATGGCGACGTTAGGGGCACATCGAGATACGTTAAACACGCTGGAATAACGTTATGTGAATGCTAGGCACATGCTGTGCGCGTGTGAGGCTCGTTGCGCCAAACTGGTGCTTTGTTGTTTTACGTCCTAGCTACATCTAAGGTCATATCAGGATGGTGCGCCAAACATTTTTGTTTTTTTCGCACAACATCGGCTGCACGCTACCAATACTTTGCGCTGACACCAAAAAGTTTTACGTTTCTCGAAGATTAAAAGTGATTTTGCGCGTCGGCGGTGCGCCGGCGAGAAGCATCATAATGTGACAGCACCATAAACTGGAGATGTTGGGGGAGGTAGGAAGGAAGGTTGCCAGAGGGAGTTAGATGGAACTGCAATGGCGCCACCTAGCGTGGGTTCACATAACTCCCCCGTTGCAGTGTGTGTATTGATCGTCAACGTGGGCAGCACTGCGCAGCTGCAACGTGAGGGGTGGATAGAGAGGGAAGGGGTAGGGGTGGGGGTGGGTGGTGGGAGAGGGTTCAGAATCTGGAACGTTGCGGAAGTCCTACGTGCATGCGCACTGTCCTGCTGAGCCTATTGCCCGATTGTCAACCACAATTAAGCCACCACGGCCCCCATTACCCGGTCATTTTTGGGTTTTGTTGCTTGTTTTTGTTGTTGTTATTGTTTGTTCTTCTTTCCCAATTCCCTGTTACCGATAAGCAGAGCGTTCTTGGCCTCGGAGCGGTGGTCCCTTGAGCTTCCCGACACGCCGCTGCTATGAGTTAATATTCACTTCCGGTTATCGCATTGCCAGGCAGTACCTCCCCCTGGTGTCCAGAGTGGACTATGGTGCAAGAGTAACTAGGGGGATACACAGTGAGCTGGGAGTTAGAGGCGGATCTTGTAATTAAATATATGTGATGTATAGAGCATTATACGAGTATAAATACAAGGGGAACATTATACTATGCATATCTATTCGTCCATGGCGCATTGGTGGTGCCCCCACCACAGCTGTCTGGGGGCCCCCTCGCGCCACACACACTGGAGGATTTCTTTTCGACTGACACTGTATGTGACTGACACTGGTCATCAGCCGGTTGAGGAGAGGTGGGCCGAGATGGCGCCACCGGTAGTGTTGCGTCTTATGGCGTATACCAATAATCATAGTAATGAAGCTAAGATTCCATATACGCGGTATGTGGCATGCGAATGCGAATGCGGCAAAAAATGGAAAAGCGTGTAAATGCACAGAAGTGCTTTCGTATGTCCGAACGCGAATGCAAATTTGAATGCAGCAAGTGGACCGGTCCATGTACCGATTGGTGTGAATGCGAATGTGAATGCGAATGCAAATGTGAATGTGATGCAAATTCTGCTCCATTTCCAAATAAAGAACCCAGCAATTTTGAATTTCCTTCACAAATTTGTGGAAAGAAAGACAGGAAATGGCATAGGAATTGCATGCCACATGCCGCATTCGCATGCCGCATACCGCATACCACATATTTGGAAACTTAGCTTAAGTAATATTCCCCTGCGAATCTTCATACTCGCATAATACGCTATGCATCACATATATATATATATATATATATATATATATATATATATATATGTATATAATGGGCAGCTGCAGCACTAAAGGAACACAAGACAATAATAGTCGAATGAGTAAATATATTCTCTGGTAAATGAACTCCGGTGCAACTGGCAATGTGGTGCAGCCGTTAGTGACGAGGAAGCCCGGTGGCGGCGCCAGTAGTCACATGGGTGGAGTCAAGGAAGCATAGTACAGAATAATAACATATATATAGCAACAATAATTCCCTTCCTCATCTTTGTAATATTATATATATATATATATATATATATATATACATAGTCAGGAGGAGCGGGACATAGCTCAGGCGGTAGAGTGTCAACCTGTGAAGGTGTGGGTCATTCGATCGATCCTGCTCAGTTTGGGCTATTTTCCGTTCCAATCAGTGGTCCACAACTGGTTCATCAAAGGCTGTGGTATGTCTTGTCCTGTCTGTGGGAAAGTCCATATAAAAGACCCCTTGCTGCTTATTGGAAAGAGTATGCTATGTGGAGGCAGTTGGTTTCCTCCAAAGAAATATGTCAGAATGACCATATGTTTAGGATCCAATAGCTGATGATAAAAATCAATGCGTTCTAGAGGCAACATTAGATAAAACAAACTTTTGTGTATATTGTGTATATATATATACATATGTATATGTGTGTATGTATCTGTCTTTATTCATATGTATATATACATATGCTTGTAGAGCTAGCTAATGATGCAACCACTGATACTATTAATAGACAGTTGATAGACCCAGACTGTTGTTCAGCTACGAAACAAAAGGAGAGAATACTATAATATACTTGATTAATGATATATTTGTCGATTGAGAGATTTAGCGTGGAAAATTTCCCTGCAAAGACAACCCTCTATTATTACAACCATAGTAAGAAGCTTCATAATGTGCACCATACTAACCCATCGATCCCCATCTTTGAGACAATTCACACGATGCTTTTTGTGAGGATATATGTCGGTGAAAATTTAGTGGTTCAGGTCCTGGCACCCTCTCACTCCATGCAGCTAATTACGTGAACTTTCAGTGGAGACAATTCACACAGTGGATTATTTGAGCAGATTTATCAGTGACAAGTTAGTGATTGAGGCCCTGGCAGCCTCTGACTCCATGCAGCCAATTACGTGTACTTTGAGTGCTAACAACGTGCCGAAGGATGGGGTGAGTTAGGTGCGACTTGTTCCCACACTACCCTGCCATCAGGTGGGCACCCACTCACTGGAGGAAGCCCTCTGTTGTACTAACATCTAGCATATTATTCAGGCAAATAAATGCATACACTTATAGGGTATGTTATTCCCATAAATAACATATACAAGGGTGTGCCCCCCGTTGTACTAACACATCGCATATAATTGTCATTGATGTAAAGTAAATTGTTAAATGTCCACATTTATATCAATCTAACATCGCTATTAATACTATTGAGACATTGTGTTCATCGCCTACAATTATAGGGTATGTTATTTCCATAGATCTTACCTGTAAGGTCGCATGCACCATTGTACTAACAAATCTCAATTACAAGGTCGTGTCCACCATTGTACTAACACATAACATGTCATTCAGGTAATATAAATGTATAAATATCTACACTTATAAGGTTGTATAAATTTAACATTCCTGTTAATACTATCGACACAATGTGTTCATTGTATGTCATTTGAAGCTGCATAATCCGATAAAAACATCAAATTATCTAAGGCAAACACTAATTTAGATTCGAACCCACATTTCCACTCAACTTAGCTACTGGTGCAATTATGTAGCGGTTGCGATACACAAATATGTGTACATTTTATACAACCTGTTAAAGCTGCATAGTCCAATGAAATATCAAATTTTCAAAACCAAACCAATTATCTAGATTTGATTTGACATATCTAACTTAGATACTGATGCACTTATTACGCATTTGTTTCTGCGTAGAAGGCAATACTGAGTCAATTTAACAGAACCTGTTACTGCAGAAGTCTATGGTGTCAGAATTTTGGTAAGCTTTCCAAAACTAATTTTCCATGTTTGTACTCCAAATATCTCAAAAGTTTACCACTTAAAATAAAAGTAACTTTGAACTAATGTAAAGTAGATACTAGTGATTGATCTAATATATTTATCTCAGAAAAAAAAATAGAAATTCAAAACCATCGGGACTATGCAACTTTAATGTTGAAGCCTATGGAGGTTACAGTTCTGACAAGCACTCCAAAAGTAACGTAGCATGTTTACGCTTCAAATGTCTCCAAAGTTAGCCATTTAAAATCAAAGTAAGGTAGATTATAACAATCAACCTAATACATTTATCCCAGATATAGAATCTGAAACCCATCGGTTTATACAACGATAAGCCTTAAGGGAGTTGCCACAACAACAACACCTCAATGATTGGGTTATGCAAATAAAAAACCACTGTTGTGGTTAGATTGTTTGATAAGCAGAGCATTTGCTGGCAGGATATCCTGGTGTTTGTACTGGCCATGCCTTCACGTTGACTTTTCTAATAGTGGGCGTGATCACTGACTAACTTAACTTATCAACATTCAGATGATGATGTCAAGATAATTGCTTCTCTCCCACGCCCCCTTTAGGCTTTACCTATATAACTCTCATGCAGACATTACTCCAACAAGTTGAATGTGAATTGCAGTTTCCTGTGAAGACCGATGTGGTCAGTAAATAAAAAGGAGGCCTGTCTTGTATGACCCTGTTATAATGTGAGCGTTCAGGTCCGTATAATGTGATTGCGAAAACAAATTGAGGTTGCGCTAAATCGGGCTTCAGTTTACTGAATTACCTTTGAAATACTCAATTCTGGATCCAATGAATCATCATGTTATATATATATATATACATCCGAATTGGAGTTAAATCGGGGCGCGTTAAATCAGGGTTCAACGTGTGATATCCAAATTCGCGTTAAATCAGGGTTCAACGCGTGAAATCCAAATTCCCATTAAATCGGGGAACATTATGATGGGGTTTCACTGTATTATCATTTCAACGCGTGGGAAAATGCACAGAAGTTAAAATGCACAGCAAACAATGCATATCCATTTGGCCCGCCTGCCAACCCACTCATCCACCGCCCCCTGTGCCAGATTCGTAGATGGGGTAGGGAGGGAGTGTGAGGGGGGGGGCTGAGGAGGGGGAGGAGTCTGGACGCCAAATGATCCTTCATGTTCCAATCAAATCCTTATTAACCATAATATAAGTACATGCAGACACATATGACAATCAGAGGAGAGTTGACGCGCAGTGGAAGAGGTCCTAGACCTCGGATAGAGAGATAAAGAGATAGAGACAGAGGACGAGTGTTTGTAATGGATTTTATCTGCGTATATATGTTGATGTGTTTCTGAGCCTCTGGAGTCATGTTTGAATTTGACGATCATTACCAGTTCTACATACTAGCCCTTCTGCTGGCTGAAGGTAAGATTCTTTATTAGTATATTAGCATCCGAAGGCTAAGGGAGCAAACCCTAAGCAGAAAACCATGTCACTGTGGCAGCATTAAGGGCGGTTGATGTATGGAACCCCCAACATCTCCCGACCAGCCACTGCAAGGACACCAAATAGTTTTGCGCCTGTCTTGACATGTTCTTGCTGGTGTGAAACCTCTATTTGCTCCCCGAGAGAGTGCCGCTGGTAACTTGCAAAAGCCAGCAGCACTTCAACACTTTTGCAGGCAGCTTTCATGAAATGTACAACCGCACAAAAAATGGAGAGCGGCAGTCAAGTAATGAAAGCAGTCTTTGTCGCATCGTGACCGACAACATGATGATGATGATGATGAGCATCCTGCAAAATAATTATCCTTGTCATCATCAACCGGTTCCCACCGGACGCGGTAGCCGAATCGGTAGACCGCAGGCTTCCCTTGCGGATTTGGTCAGTTGGTTGGTTGTTGGAATTTTACGTCCTGGCAACATCTATGGTCATATCAGGATGGGCACCGATTTGTGACAGTGCACACACATGGTGATTTTGTAGTGCTGTCCCATTGGGAGACCAGACCGCCAACACCATGACCTGATATCGCACTCAATCACCTTATCCTGACACTGAGCCAAACCTGTTCTAGTAATGCAGAGCGCATGTCTAAGAAGCGACAAGTATCAATTTGTAAGTGCACCCCCATGTATTCGAAGCCCACGATCTACTAAAACGGTAGAGGGACGCTCAACTCATTCGGCCATCCCGTCTGCTCTCCTCCCATGCGGAGGTCGGGAGTTCAATTCCCGGTCGGGTCAAACAAATGACTTACACATTTAATACTTGTTTGGTGTATGGCAGGGGCTTGGAGCGTGGCGTTTTTTGTTTGTTTGTTGTTGTTTTACATCCTAGCAACATGTAAGTTAATATCAGGACGGGTACAGAGTTGTGACAGTGCACACTCCTGGTGACTTTATAGTACTGCCCCACTGGGAGACCAGGCTGCCAGCACAATGACCCGATATCCGACACAATCATATTATCCCACCACTGTGTGAACTGGTCCTTGTCCTATCCTACCAGTGCCGAGCGCCAGGCTAAGTAACGACAAGTATCAATTTGATAAATCATTGGTTTGACTCGGCTGAGATTCGAACTCCCGATCTCCCGCACGGGAATTCTGCACTTTACCGATTACCTCACCGCGCCAGGTACAGCGGTGGCGTCCCTTCATAAAGCCCCTGTCACATTATGCCGTATTGCATCAGTGAATGCCAACGTTTGTGATTGTGTTCCAACACATTGGTGTACGGTGGTGTACGCTGAGACAAGTTATGGGTACGTTTGGCATAAGTAGTATTCATTAACAGCCCACTGGTGTACGCTGAGATAAGTTATGGGTAAGTTTGGCATAAGTAGTATTTTTTAGCATGTTCAAAATTCCCCCATATGACTGAGTATGTCACATACGTTGGCATACGGTGACACAATACGGCATAGTCTGACAGGGCCTTTAATAAGTGAGGTTGATGTTCGTTTGGTGGCAGGGGCTGGGAGAGTGGGAGGAGGAGTTGTCGGGGGGTTGGAGGGTGGTGTTGGGAGACTGAGGGAGCTGCTTCATGGTGGTACTGGTAGTGTTCCTTCCTAACTGGGGAAGAGGTTAGGTGGGTGGCTGATGGTGGGAGGGTGGGAGGGTGGGAGGAGGAGTGGGTAGGGAGGGTTGGGTGGTGGGGGCTGGTTGCTGGCTCGTGTGGTTTGAATCAACCTACATGGGTCACCCCTCACACACATGCTCTTAAACACCTGGAGGAACTGAGGCTACAGCATGTGAACACGGCACTGCCTTCCACCTCCCTCTCCCCCCCCCCCCCGCACCCTCGTTCAACACATACACACACCAGCGCGCGGGGTGTTGGGAAGAGTGTGCGTAAGTAAACGGCCGGAAGACCCGTGCCTCAGGGCTGATAACGGCTATATTCTAAGGAATAAACTGTTTGACCAAAAACAACAAAAGTGAGAGATTGATGTGCTTTATTGATACCAGAATCGATAGGGCTCACTACCATGAAATATATCATGGGCTATTATATAGGAAGTACATAAAGTGCCTGTCACATCTTACCGGATTGAGCGCCAAACACAACTGGACAAAGAATTTTTTAGTCCGGTGGTGCTTTGTATCAAAATGTACCGAAATGTGTTGAAATGTTGCGCTATAAGGTCAAAGGCTGCAGGCCGAAACAAATGATAAACAGACAAGGAACATACATTAACAAATAGCCACTGGCCAATAACTGGATGATAATGGACGACACCGGATAACACCGTTGAACCGACAGTCAAAAACAGAATGTCAAACGGATGGACCGAACATCAACCGGTCATGTACTAGACTGTTCACAGATGTGCCGAAAACATATAAAAAACCGACGGACCAAATTCCTGCAACACCATCAACGGACTATTCAGGAAGCAAACCGAAGACATTATGGATGGGTACCAGACATGAACCGGACAAAATGGACTAAACAGACTTAGACCGGACACCAACCATATGCGTCAGTCCGGCCGCGTCCGGTACAATTTTTGTGAATGTTCAAAACTTGCCACCGTACAAGCCGGACACCACCGGACAGAGAATGGAAACGCCGGATGCCTACCATATATAAACCAGACATTGACGTATTTCACTGGCCAGTGTCCAGTTTCTATCCGGTTCCCCAATCAGGTAAGGTGTGACTTGGCCTTAACAATGGGCTAGGATTAGGAATGTTGGTGATGACAGTAGCTCGAAGGATGGCAGGAGTGAGTGAGTGTCTTGAAATCGCAGATCTGCGTAGTCAAGTGTTAAAGTATTAAAGCTCTTGTCAGCTGATGTATAAAAGGTATTCTTTCTATGAATATTGGCTATGTCTTATCAAGATATTCAAATTCTAGAACGACGTTTTGAACAACTAAGGATGGTCATGGAATATTGAAGTTAATGATCCTGGTTGGGTCAATGTGACCTTAATCAGTTGGAGTTATGTGACATGATACTGGGGAGAAGTAGGTGGAATTACATGGGTTATAATCTGTCTTTTGTTCCAATAGGGAACTAACTCTATTGCAGTGACCTCCTTCTCTCTCTACCTCCTCAACGATCTCATCCAGTCTGAGCTTATGACAGGATCGGTCTATTTTTGTTTTTACTGGATCCTGTGGTCGAATCGGTAAGAGCGCTGGCTTCGTGTGCAGAAGACCGGACACCAGTCAATTCAAATCAATGACTTACAAAATCGATACTTGTCGCTACCTAGCATGGCACATGGCATAAATAGGATAGGACATGTTAACGCAGTATCAGGAGGACAATGTAATTGCATGGGATATCGGGTCAGGTTGCCGATGGCATGTTATCCCATTGGGACAGCACTATAAATAAAGTCATCATGGTTGTGCACTGTTGCAAGGCGGTGCCCATCCTGGGAGCGTGGCTTGTTGCCTAGGATGTAAAACCCCAACAAAGTTGTTTTAGTGGCTGTATATAAAGTCCTGCTGAGTCAGCATGTTGTTATGTACACGAGGAACTCCAGGTGCTTCCAGGGTTTGTTTGTTTGTTGGACTTTAACGTCTGGGCAACATCTAAGGTAATATCATATCAAGACGGGTACCGAATTGTGACTGCACACTCATGGTGGCTTTATAGTGCTGTTCCACTCGGAAACCAGGCCACCAGCACCATGACTAAATATCCCACTCAGTCATATTATCCTGACACTGAACCAACCAGTCCTTCTCCAATCCTAATAATGCCGAGTGCCAGGCTAGGAAGCGACAAGTAATCATGTTAAAGTCATTCGTTTGACTCGATCTGGAACCAAACTCCCGACCTTCCGCATGCGAGGCCGGCGCTCTACTGATTAGGCCACCGTGCCCGGTGTTCCCACGGTATATATTAAAGTTGCATAGTCCGATGGTTTTGAATTTTTATATTTTTTCTGAGATAAATATATTAGATCGATCCCTAGTATCTACTTTACATTAGTTCAAAGTTACTTTTATTTTAAATGGTAATCTTTTGAGATATTTTGAGTACAAACATGGAAGATTAGTTTTGGCAAGCTTGCCAAAACTCTGACACCATAGACTTCTGTAGTGACAGGTTCTGTGAAATTGATTCAGTATTGCCTTCTACGCAGAAACAAATGCTTAATAAGTGCATCAGTATCTAAGTTAGATATGTAAATTCAAAGCTAGATAATTGGTTTGGTTTTGAAAATTTGATATTTCATCGGACTATGCAGCTTTAATTAACACCCTAGCCGGGTCCAAGCTCCCCTCACCCCAGACTCCTCCACTCCATAGCGCAACTTCCGGAACCAGCGCATGCGCAGACCCCAACAACTAGAGTGTCGGGGCATTATGGGCAATAAAATAAACAACGCCAAGCGGTGTTCAAAGGAACTAGTCTGATCATCTGTCTACTTCACACTTCTGAGCTCAAGTGCACAGTTCGGTACAGACAGGCATGTGGGGTTACCGCTTGTTCCGGGAATCCACGCAAAAAAAAAGAAGATATAAACAAAATAGCCACCAAAAGAATGGCAAAAAAACAACAAGGCAAAAACTAAATTTGGGAGGGAAAGTAGGGCCAATAAAAATACAAAGCAAAATGGCCAAAGCATGTTGCATGTTCCGAGAAAGTGAGGGTGTGGTGTGTGTTGGATGGGGGGGGGGGGTGAGGGGTGGGTGTAGGTTCTTGGCGCCATCATGGCAGCGGGCCTCTTCTTTAAGAAGAACTGAACAAAACAACATACAAAGAGTGGGCGGGCTCATCCATCCCGACGGAAGGCAGAGCGAGATGTTGCTGACCTGGTGGTGAATTGGTTGGTTGTTGGTCATATCAGGACGGCCTGCTGGTGAGAAAAGAACATGGCAGCTCCAGTTGCAGGTAGCAAGCAGTCTGCCTGCAAGACCAGCCAGTCTGGCTGAAAGGCCAGCCTGCCTGCAAAACATGTGTGGATGCAAGGCCAGTATGGATGCAAGGCCAGGATGGATGCAAGGTCAACGGGGATGTAAGGTCAGCCTTGCTACAAGGTCATCCTGCCTGGAAGATCAACATGTCTGCAAGGCCAGCCTCCCTGCAAGATCAGTATGCAACAATGCCAGCCTCCCTGCAAGGCCAGTTGGCTTGCAAGGCCAGGCTCCCTACAAGGACAATCTCCAGGCAAGGACACCCTCCTTGCAAGGCCATCCTGCCTGCAAGGCTAACCTGGTTGAAAGGCCAGTCTAGATGCAAGGCCATCCTGGATGCAAGGCCAGTCTGCCTGCAAGGCCAGCTTCGATGCAAGGCTATCCGCGATGCAAGGCCAGCCTGCCTGCAAGGCCATGCTCGATGCAAGGCCAGCCTGGCGGAAATGGATACAAGACCAGCCTGCCTGCAAGGTCAGCAGCCTGCAAGCCCAGCCTTGCTGCACGGCCTGCTCTACATGGCAGCAAGGCCAGCCTCCCTGCCAGACCAGTCTGGTTGCAAGGACAGCCAGCCTGCAAGGACAACCTGCCTGCTAGGCTAGCCAGCCTGCAAGACCAGCCTGCCTGCTAGGCTAGCCTGCCTGCAAGGCCAGCCTGCCTGCCTGCAAGGCCCGTCTGCCTGTAAGGTCAGCCTGGCTGCACTGGGAAGGTGCAACTCTCTTGTAAGTTGTCCTCACAACTGAACATAGTTGGGTATCTATATATAAGGACGCAACTCAATATAATCAGGAATATAGCTGAATATAGCTGAATGTGAGGCATATATATGGCAATGTGTCATGGGCACATATGGGTAGTGTCGGAAAGAGGCGCTGGTGGCGCCACCGGGACAGCTGGCGGGTGTGGAGATGACAAGAGCAGCCACCTACTGAGTAAATGAGGGCAGAGGAGAACTCTTAGTAACTTGATTCGGTGTGCTATAAAATACACCGACGACGAACCCTTAGTGACGCGGATTGGTGAGGTATGATATAAAAGAATCCAACTGTGAAGCCGAGGCCGTCAGATGGCGCCACTATGCTCCTCACCCCCTACTCCCCTCCACACACACCACACAAACACCCACCCATACACACACAACACGCATTCCCCTTCTCCCATACCCACGCCCCTCCCCCACTCACATCCTCCCCCACTCACACCCTCCCACCACACACCCTCACGCCCACGCCCACGCCCGCCCCACCCCATCGCCGGACCATCCCCTCCCCTCCTCCCCTCTGTCCCTCCTTCCCTCTCTCCCTTTCTCTCTCTCTCTCCCACATCGCACCACCCTCCTCACCCCACTCGTGACCAGCCAATCCCCCCCCCCCCGCCCCGTTTCTCCCCCGCCCTTCTTCCCCCTTCCAACCACCCTTACGCCCCCCTCCCCCACCCCCACTCACCACCCCGCCCCATCCCTCTCACCGCCCCAACCCACCCTCACTACCCAGTCCCTTTCCTCCACCACCACCCTAACCAACCCATCCCTCCACCCCGCCCCCCGCCCACCCAGCCTCACCCCCCCGTCCCTCCACCCCGCCCACGCCCCACCCACCTCACTCCCCCTCCCCCGCCCCCACTACCACCCCACCCCGCCCCCTCCCTCCTCACCCGCCCCAACCCCACCCTACACCACCCCTCTCCCCCTTCCCCCTTCCCCAACCCACCCTCTCACCCACCAACCCTCACCTACCCGGTCGCCCCCCCCCCCCCACCCTACCCCACCCCTCACCTCCCCAGGTCCCGCCCCACCCTCCATTCCCCACCCCCGCGCCTCCTGCCCTCCCCCCGTCTGGGCGCGTGGGCCGCGTGCCGTAGTTAGCATGGTACCGTGTCTGGCGCCATGATCGCCGTACCGTTCCCAAACTGCTTAGGCAACCAGCCTTCTTGTTTGTGTGTGCTTGTTTATAATTATATGCTTCTCCCACACATACGCGTTGAGCTAAGTGCGCAAAGCTATGCGTAATTAATACGCGTGAGTCGCCCAAGCCATATGTAGCTTATGGTGCTGTCACATAACGACGTATCTCGCCGGCACGCCCCCAATGCGCAAAATCACTTTTAATCGTCGAGAAACGTCAAGCTTTTTGCCGTCAGCGCAACGTATGGGTACTGTGCGGCCGACATTGTGTGGAAAAAAAAAAAATGTTTGGTGCGCCGTCCTGATATAACCTTAGATGTAGCTAGGATGTAAAACACAAAGCAACAGTTTGGCGCAATGTGTGGGAACTACCCTCATGCGCGTACGGCGTCTGCCTAGCATTGGCATAACGTTATTCCAGTGATGTCGACGTGGTTCTGACGTCGCCATAATATTGGCACCCGCACGTTGTCACGCATTGTCGGTTGTCGAAAGTTTTGTGCAAGCACAAAACATTGACGGATCCCTGATGCGTGCTGCCGACCATCGCCGCCCATCAATGAATACCAACGCGTGCCTTATGCGCGCCTAATGCTTCCTGACGTATCCCGACGTTGCGGCAAAAAATCACACACGTCGACGCGGGTTGACGAGAAACGTCGTAAAGTGACAGCCCTATAACATTGTCAGTGATGCACAGTTTAGTGACATCATCATTTGATATGTTTTGACAAACAAAAGGCTATCCTCTAATCTCCCTTGCGTTGGCTTCAAATAAAGGAATCCTACGTTTATATAATACAACATGTTATTATTGTTACTGCCGAGGCCTACTGGGTCAGACCTTTGTATGTATATGTGATGGCCCACGGTCTTCCTCACTGCCACGCACTCACGGAAGAACACCAAGATTTAGTAACAGTACACTTCAAACTGGTTTATTCCAAAACCTATCCGATCTCTGTGATGTCAGCAGTCAACTGCCCTGCCCCCTAACTCGCCAGGTCCCACGTCGCCTCTATTGGTGGGTGAGGGGTGTGCTAGCCACAGTAGAGGTCAGCCCAATCGGTGCTCTGTCCGGTGGCTAGCGTGCTGCCACCTAGCGTAGTCCAGTGTAACTGCGTATGTATGCAGCTTAGTGTCTGCCGCCACCGCGTGGTAGTGTACAGAATACTACAGTTATGTATAAATACTTATGTTTGTGTATATATGTGAAGAGTTCAGGTGCAAAACCATGTAAATGCCAATCCAAAAATGGAGCTAAACATGAGAATCAAACCTTTTTTTTTCTTTTTTTGCTTGAAGATTTATACTGCCTATCATGGATAAGTCTGAATAGACTTGTTTTCACCATTAAACAGTTTGTCGATAGAAAGCCCGAGCCTACACTTTTACCGACCCAGGGGATTTTTAACCTCCCACACCACATCGACATGGTATGAGAGCAGCTGGCCTTTGATGATGTTGTAAGTTATACACACCTTCAAAACGTTAGTTGTTTTATATTCCTACTCTTTTCTTCATTCCTCCATAAGAATACTATCACAAGAGAAGTAAAATCAGTGAGAATTAAAATAATTTTCAGGTAGAAATCTGTTATTTTAATAACATTTTTGGATCGGCGGTTACATGGTTTTGCGCCTGAACTCTTCATGTATATATGTATATTCAGACGGGATGGCCAAATGAGTTAGAGCGTCCGTCTCCCGTGTGGTAGATCGTGGGGTCGTGGGTTCGAATCCTGGTCGAGTCAAACCAATGACTTAAAAATTGATACTTGTTGCTGCCTAGCCAGGTGCTCGGCATTATTAGGACAGGGCAAGGAGCAGTGGAATGAGGAAGACCAATCGCATGCGACTGAAATTTCCCCTCCTTAAACAACTAATGTACCAACAACAACAAAGAAAATCTGACGAGAATGAGTGCAGTGTGCCCGTAGTTAGGATTGGGGTCGGTGGCGGAGCCACCGGTCACATGGATAGAAAGAATGAGGCAAATACATGGAAATATATACAGTGGTTATACATCGATAATAATATTAGTTTTTCCTTCCATGCCCTTATACTCGCGTAATGCCTATGCATCATATATACAGTAAGACTTCTGTATACCGACCCCTCCACAGATCGACCACTCCCCTATATCGATCGCTTTATTTGGGTCCCATGGTCGGTCGATTTAGAGAGGTTTTACTGTATAAGTATATATATACATATGTCTATATATGCAGATAATATATATATATATATAGGTGTACATGTATGTGTATATATGTGCAGATACGAATATATGCAGATATATGTATGCATGTATATGTGTATATATGTAATATATATATGTGCTCTATAATCTATTATGGGAATATCAACAAGGACACTACCCCCTAGCAGTTCTCTCCCTCATTTACTCTATACCCTAATGTCACTGAGCTATTACTACCATAGGACTAGGTTAGTTCCTTCATTATATATATGCATAATTATAACAAATATATGAAAACATCGCTATATATATATATGAAATGAAATAATACATTTTAAATCTCTGTTATTGTTATGTACATAATGCAGTATATTACATATACAAGTTTGAATACACGGTACCTGATTGGATATCACTTATCTGCTTATCAGACACCCCTCAAGTCTCACCAAATTTGCCACATACTACAATCCCCGCTATGAGATATAGGCTGCGACCTTTCTGGCTCAGGTCACGGGAGCTGGGCGTGACCTCTGACCTCTGACCTGCAGCCCATACAGCATCAGGCTGCACGCAACCCGGCCAGCAACGCTTACAGAGAGAGAGAGAGAACCTGGAACAGCAAACCCTCCCCATTCGCCTCGTTACGTAGGCTGCGCATGGCCACTCGCGACTCAGCTTAATGGACCAGGACGGGGTGTTCTTTTAAGTTGTAGTCGCCATGATGTCAGTGAGAACTACAAGAATATTTTGTTTGTTTGTTTGTTGTTTTACGTCCTAGCAACATCTAAGGTCATATCAGGATGGGTACAGACTTGTCACAGTGCGTGCTCATGGCAACTTTATAGTGCTGTCCCACTGGGAAACCAGGCTGCTGGCACCATGACCCGATATCCCACTCAGTCACATTATCCTGATACTGAGCTAACCAGTCATTGTCCTATCCTAATAATGCCGAGCGCCAGGCTAGGAAGCGACAAATATCAATTGTTAAGTCATTGGTTTGACTCGACCAGTGTTCGAACCCAGGACCTCATGATCTACCAGCACGGGAGACGGGCGCTCTAACTCATTCGGTCATCCCGTCTGGTACTGCAAGAAGAGGAGCGGTGTAGGGGTAAGGGGTGGGGGTGGTGGTGGTTGGGGTGAGGATGGGGTAGGGGTTAGGGTGGGGGTATGAGGTAGGGGTAGGGGTAGGAGAAAAGGGTTGGGGTGGGGGGCAAAGGGTAGGAGTGGGGTTGGGGTTGGGAGTAAGGGGTAGGGCTGGGGGTGGGGTGGAGTGCATTGGGGTAGGGGTGGAGGTAGGGGTGGGGTTGGGTGTTGGGATGTTTTTTTTTATATATTTTTTTTTTATTGAGGCTGTATTTATACTGTCCATAGCATGTAAGCCCGGGTATCCAGGCTTGTTTTCAATACTGGCCAGCTGTAGTGTTGGTGTTGTCTTACCAAGCAGTAGCTGCTGATAAGTTATTTGATTGTCTGCATTTCAGTAGCAGATAGATCTGTTGGTACGTTTAGTCGCGTATGTTAGTTTTATTGGGGCCCTCTTGGCTTTGAATTTTTGTTCTATTCTTATTACTATGTTAGTTGTTTTCTTAGGGTTCTATGTTAGTGTTTTGAGGTTTTCTGGGAAGAGTTTTCCACTTTTTTCTACTTGATTCTATACTAGCCTATTTTATTTAGGTTGTATGGGTAGGTGTGGTGGTGGAGATAAAGGGGAGGGTGGGAGTAAGGGGTGGAGTGGGGGGGGGGTTGGCGGTAGGGGTGGGTTTTGGGGTAAGGTGTGGGTGGTGGGATGATGGGGTGTGGGGAGTGAAGGGTAGTGCTAGGGGTGGAGGGGAGGCGGGGTGTGGGTGGGAGAGGGGGGAGTAAGGGGTAGGCATGGGGGTATGGTGGAAGGTGGTGAGGGGTAAGGGGATGGGGAAGGATTGTGTGTGGGTAGGGGGGTAAGGGTAGGGGTGGGGGTACAGGCTGGGATGGGGGTAAGGGATGGGGTAGGAGTGTGTGTGGGTAGGGGGGTAAGGGTACGGGTGGGGTACAGGTTGGGATGGGTGTAAGGGGTAGGGGTAGGAGTGTGTGTGGGTAGGGGGTAGGGGGGTAAGGGTAGGGGTGGGGTACAGGTTGGAATGGGTGTAAGGGGTAGGATTGTGTGTGGGTAGGGGGGTAAGGGGGTAAGTGTAGGGCTGGGGTACAGGTTGGGATGGGTGTAAGGGGATGGGGTAGGAGTGAGTGTGGGTAGAGGGGTACGTGTAGGGGTGGGGTAGGGGTTTGGGATGAGGGTAAGCGGTAAGGCCACTGGGTAGGGATGGGGTGGGGGTGGGGGTGCTTGTGGTGCTTGAGAGTGCAGAGGCAATTTAAATAAGTGCCCTTCTTTCTATGAGTGCCATTATTTGATGGAGTGGACAACTAAGTAGTGCTGTCAACTTGACATGTATATCTCTAAGTAGGAGTAAGCCGGTGTTCTGCTAGCTGCATTGCAATGAGCATCTCATGGGGACTATGTGAGGGGATGGTGGTGGTGGGGGGGGGGGGGAGGAGCAGTAGTCACGTAGGCTAGTTCTGGTCATCAGTGGGTGGGTCTGAGCGGACTCAATATTGTGAAGTAGTTCTCTGACGTGAGGCGAAAGAGAGATTTAGGATTTCTTGGTCGCCACGAGTAAGGGTATTATTTATTAGTAAGAAAGGACAATTGGTGCCACGGAGTTCGAATCCCATGCGAGTCAAACCAATGACTTATAAAGTTTGATACTTGTTGTTACCTAGCCTGGCGCTCAGCATTAATAGGATAGGGCAAGGACTGGTTAGCTCAGTATCAGGATAATGTGCCTGAGTGGGATATCGGGTCATGGTGCTGGCCAGCCTGGTTTGCCAGTGGGGAAGTACTAGAAAGTCACCATGAGTGCACACTGTCACAATTCGGGGTCCGTCCTGATTTTACCTTAGATGTTGCTAGGATGTAAAACAGCAGCAAACAAGCGAACGAGCTGATGATGATTTTTTGTGTTGTTGTTATTGTTTGGCTCGTCGTGCTAATATTGGAGCACTAGTCCCGTTAGTGGCTATTCCTGTTGGGGTTTTGCGTCCTAGCAACATATTCGGGCAATATCAGGACGGGCGTTCTCGTCTCGCAGCAGTGGTATTTCCAGAATTGGTTTGATTCAGCTCCGAGCAGATATGAGCTATTCCGAGCAACTCACTGCTGTTCTAGAACTAGCCAGAGGACCAGACTGGCCAGCCCCGTCATTCTCCGGGCAGGGCTTTGATCATCTCCAAGCGGGCAGGTAGGTATGCCTCCTCAGTGTCCAATTAGACAGTTGTGGGCTCCAAAATAGACACTGAATGACCAAGCGTTTATTTATATACGGACGATGGACATAAAGGATTGTTGTGTATAGTATGGGTGGGGGTAGCCTATAACAGAGCACTGCGCAAAGAATTATGGGACAACTCTAAATAGGTTGGCTGGTTGTTGGAGTTTCACATCCTGGAAACATCTACGGTCATATCAGGATGTGTATCGACTTCTGACAGTGCACACTCATGGCAAATGTATAGTGCTGCCCCACTGAGAAATCAGGCTACCAGCACCATGACCCAATATCCCACTCAGTCATATTATCCTGACATTGAGCTACCCAGTCCTTGTCCTATCGTATTACTGCTGAACGCCAGGCTAGGAATTGACAAGTATCAATGTGATAAGTCATCGGTTTGACTCGACTGGGAACCGAACTCCCGACCTTCCGCACACGAGGCCCGCGCTCTATCAATTGGGCCACGGCGCCCGGTACTCTGAATAGGAAATTAGACAGGAAACTAATTCGGTCACCTATTATGT
The DNA here is from genome assembly GCA_030323885.1 of Branchipolynoe longqiensis. Classification (NCBI taxonomy): domain Eukaryota; kingdom Metazoa; phylum Annelida; class Polychaeta; order Phyllodocida; family Polynoidae; genus Branchipolynoe; species Branchipolynoe longqiensis. The sequence continues at coordinate 15,723,083 of CM059194.1, read as the reverse complement.
GACAGAGTACCATAGCTTAATTAGCCCAATTGTGCATGTTTCGCCGAAACATGTGTAATTAAATACGCGAACCGACGTCGCTTCAACATAGCCGAGGACATTAACCACCACCTGGCGATAAGAAACTGAACTCCAGCAGTGGCCGCCCCGATTCGAGCGCCACCTAGCCTACAGCATATATACCGAATGCCAAACCAGACTTTGAATCACTTCAGCCTGAACGCTCAAACCATCAAGACGTATACTTAAGCTGCCTTAAATTTACCACCCCACTCACCCCAGCTTTATAAATGTAACTATAGGGTTAAGCGTCTGTGAACCTCATGATTCAACAAACACTCTGTAAATGACGACTAAAAAATAAATGCCAATATATAATACGTTGGTCTCGTGTCTTTTAATTATATATTTGGAATGATTCGGTGCTTAAAAAAACACACCACATAAAACAAACAACTAATCGGTGTCTTTGTCATTGCTTGACCTTCTGCTATCGACCCCTCCTACTTACTCCATAGAGAGAAGCAGACGACATTTACCAGAACCCACATGCCATTCTGCCATCATTTGATTTGCTTCGATAGGTGCACATAGCAAGTCGGCAAAGGGCATCCAGTCGAAACCAAAGTCAGGCTCTATGGTCTGCTGCTGCGAACGGTGACCTAAATTCATGTTCTGTACGCGTAGTTCTACGGGGGATTTTGCATTTAGGACGAGGGCAAGTCTTGCAATTGGATTCTTATCAAGCGCTACACGGGCCCTTGGGAGCCGCCCCGCCCCGCTTGTAACATATATATATTTATATATATATGTATATATATATATATATATATAATATATACATTAAAACCTTCCCAAATCGATGACGACGGGACCGACTTTAAATGGTCCATTTAGGGAGGTGGTCGGTTTAGGGAGTTTTGTTATGGGTAAAGTGGTATTGTATGGGCGATCATTTGGGACCCAAATAAAGGGATTGATATAGGGGAGTGGTCGACGTGTGGAGATGATCTGTTAGAGAGGTTTTACTGTATATATATATAATATATAAGAGATGGCTACGCCCTAGTAGGAGAAAATACGCAAAGTGAGGAGTGGTGGAAGCCTCCGATTTTATTGACCGAGGCTCTGGCCGAGCAATATACCGCCCTACCTACTACAAAGTTTGAAATCTAGGCTCATGTGACGCCAAACCATGTGTAAAGGCACGTGACAGATGCTGGTGGTGCCAAACGGGGGATCGGCCCGCAGCAAATCGGCTGATCAGGAGTATGGATAAATAATAAATAGCATGCATAATAAAAGTGGAATAAATATCACAAGAATGCTCCGCCCCTTTATATTCATATAATACGTTATATATCACATATATTTATATATGTGTATGTGTATATGGATAGTAATGAACCCGTTATCGCATGTAATAAGCTTTGTAGTGGTTCCTTCCCGCCCCCCTCATGTGTGTGTGTGGGGGCGGGGGGGGACCAGCGTGCACCTCGCCCCACTCTCTTCTCCGGGCTTCTTTCGCCACTCGGTAAGAAGCATTTCTTTGTGACAGTATACAGTACAACCCAGTTAAACCAAGCTCGGTTAAACCAAACGATCGGTTAATCCAAACTGGTTTCGGCGGTCCGGCATATAAAAAAGTTGGTTAAACCAAAGTCGGTTAATCCAAACTATTGGTTAATCGAAACAAAATTGTCAGGCCCCAGGCCACTTCCGGTATGGTTAAACCAAACTTTCATGTGGTTATAAGGTCATCTGAGATTTTTTTATATGATAAATGGTAGTATTTTGCAGGGCCACCGACAAAAATTAGGATTAACTGATCGTTTGGTTTAACTGAGCCTGGTTTAACTCGGTTATACTGAATGTACATAAAAACAATAATCAAAGTGTCCACATACATTGTATATTGTATTCATAATGCACCCGCGTTTTTGCCAAAGCCAAGTCAAAGTCAAAGCCAAAGCTTGGTTAAACCAATGATCAGTTAATCCAAACAGATTTCTAGGGTCCTTCAAGTTTGGTTTAACTGGGTTATACTGTATAAGGAAGCAATTCTGTGATATGTGTTATGACAGTGTCAATAATGGTGGTTGACTGTGTGTACCGAAGCATGACGCTACGTACTAATAAACCCCAGAGGAAACCGACCATAAGGAGAGATAAACAATCCATAATAAATTAAATTTAAGCAATTCTTCCTTGAGTCACAATGGGAGGTAATTGGATTTCAGATCATTATAAAAGGTTGGTTGGCAATGTGAGTTGTTTGTACGAATTTTGTTGTTCTGGCCTGAAACATGCATAACATGTTCAATGCAGACAGTCGGTTGGTGTGTTGGAGTTTATGTCCTGGCAACATCTGGACGGGTACCGACTTGTGACAGTGCACACTAATGGTGACTTTACTGCACTGCCCCGCTGGGAAATCAGGCCACCAGCACAATGACCCGATATCCCACTCAGTCACATTATCCTGACACAGAGCTAACCAGCCATTGCCCGATCCTATTAATGCTGACCGCCAGGCTAGGAAGCGACAAGTATAAATTTGTATAAGTCATTGGTTTGACTCGACCGGGAACAGAACTCCCGATCTCCCACAAGCGAGGGCCGCGCTCTACCGATTCGGCCATCACGCCCTGTGAATGCACAAAACACATGGCAGATTAAAAATATGCCAATCACTCCATAAGTCCAAGGCTTAGTGAAACCAGGTGGAGCTGACGTTGTTAGCAGCCAATCAGGTGTGGGCTGCACTTCAGGGGTCGTCACCTCCTCCACCATCTGAGCGCATGCGCACTGACCTCATCCCGGTGAGGTCGCAGGTGGCATGGCGTGGTTTGTGCGCATGCGCTGAGGTGCTGGCCTTTAACCAAAGAGGGCGCCGCCGACCGGAGGACAGCTGACCAATCAGATCTTAGCATATCTTTATTTATATGAAGAGTTCACGCCCAAAACCACGTAAACGCCAATCCAAAAATTGAGTTTAAATAAAGGAGTTTAAATAAAGGATTTTTACCTGAAAACACTTTTCATATGATCATATGGTTAGGGAGCAACAGTAGGAATATAACAATTTTAACTTTTGGGAGGTTTGATTTCAATGTTTCTCTCCATTTTTGGATTGGCATTTACGTGGTTTTGCACCTGAACTATTCATATATATGTATATATGTATATATATGTGTATATGTTTATATGTGTATATGTGTATATGTGTATATGTGTATATGTGTATATGTGTATGTGTGTATATGTGTATATGTATATGTATATATGTATATGTGTATGTGTATATGTGTATATGTGTATATGTGTATATGTATATATGTATATATGTATGTATATATGTATGTATATATATATGTATATATATATATATATGTATATATATATATATATGGGTCGTTCTCTGAAGCTGGGGACCACATATTTGGTATCCATGTTACTATACATATAATTAATTCTTTCTTATTTTAATAGTAAGTCAAATAATTATTGTTGCCTCTGTGTATTAAGTATGTTAGCAATGCTATATGTACTTAATCTATTCCACAACATTTATCAAAAGTATGTTTACATATGATTTGAGCGAACGTGAAAATGTTAAAATTGACCTATTTACATCAAAATTGACACAAACATTTTTGTTCAACTTTTTTTCTTATAGGACTTAGTTTTGTTTGCTTAACTGTATTGTTTGAATGTGTATGGTATGCTAAGATGATGCTCTGGATGTGTCTCTAATTTCCATATTATACCAGACATTTCAATGTAGCCCTTAATTTGCATAAGATCAAAATCGAAAAGTGAAATAACTTTTTTTTCAACTCTGACATATCGTCGTAGCTGGTTTAGAAGAACGACCCATATACCATAGTACTACCTTTATTCAAAGGAAAGCTCTGCATCCAGAACAATGTTATCCTGACATGGCAGGACCTGTTGTCTTTTCTTTGGATGGATAATCAATTGAGACCAAAACAAATATCAGTCTTTTGAAATTGTGGTCGGACATGCCAAGGGCTTGCCAACTATACGCAGTGTTGGGGTTAGAGAATATTACTCCACGTGTTGACCAATGTCGGGCTAACCGATATTGGATCTCATGGTTTCGATCACACTAGCTAGCGATTATTTTCGGCTGAATGTGAAAGCAACAGTCGGTGCAGGGAACGTCGGGATTGTCGGCCCTTGGGACTTTGGTCAAAAGCCTGCATTTGAGAATACGATTAGTATTACATGTATATATACTGAAAGTAGCCAAGCACTGACAATCCGGATTGACTGTGTCATGGTAATATATGGCACACCACACACAGAAAGAGTGACACTGTGATACGCTACCCCACTTAAGGAAGGAGTGTCGCTGTAATAAATGCTGCATTACTCAAAGAAAGAGAGACACTGTGATATACGCTACACCACTCAATGAAGGATTGTCGCAGTAATAAATGCTGCATTACTCAAAGAAAGAGAGACACTGTGATATACGCTACACCACTCAATGAAGGAGTGTCGCAGTAATAAATGCCGCATCACACAAAGAAAGAGTGACACTGTGATATACGCTACACCACTTAAGGAAGGAGTGTCGAAGTAATATATGTCACATCACTCAAAGAAAGAGTGGCACTGCGACATAAGGTACATCACTTAAGGAAGGAGAGTCACAGTAACATATGCCACATCACATAAACTGATAAAGAAATACTGATATATGCTACACCACTTATGGAAGGAGTGTCACATGAATAAATGCCACATCCCACACACTGATAAAGAAAGAGTGACGCTGTGACATACGCTACATCACTTAAGGAAAGAGTGACACAGTAATATATACCACCTCACATAAACTGATCAAGAAATAGTGACACTGTGATATACGCTACACCACTTAAGGAAAGAGTGTCGCAGTAACATATGCCACATGACATGAAGTGATCAAGAAAGAGTGACACTGTGACATATGCTACATCACTTAAGGAAAGAGTGTCACAGTAATGTATGCCACATCAGCTAACGAAAGGGTGACACTGTGACATATGCTACATCACTTAAGGAAAGAGTGTCACAGTAATATGTATTATGCTACACCATGCAAATAAAGAGTGTTACAGCAATATATGCTACACCACTTAAGGAAGGAGTGTCACAGTAATATATGCCACATCACTCAAAGAAAGAGTGACAGTGTGATATCCACTACACCAATTAAGGAAGAAGAGTCACACTAATAAATGCCACATCACACAAACTGATAAAGAAAGAGTAATGCTGTGACATACGCTACACCACATAAGGAAGGAGTGTCACAGTAAAGGTATGCCACATCACACAAAGAAAGAGTGCCACAGTAATATACACTACATCCGATAAAGAAAGAGTGACACTGTGATAACCACTACACCACTCAAAGAAAGAGTGTCACAGTACCATATGTCACACAGTACAAAGAAAGAGTGTCACAGTACTATATGTCACACGTTACAAAGAAAGAGTGTCACAGTACCATATGTCACACGGTACAAATAAAGAGTGTCACAGTACCATATGTCACACGGTACAAATAAAGAGTGTCACAGTACTATATGTCACACCGCACAAAGAAAAAGGTCCGAGTTCCACACTGCTGAGTCAGCAGTTGACGGCTTCAATGGAAACTGCTGAGTCATTCTTCATTTGAGCGCGCCGCCATATCACTGCTAGTCTCAGACACCCTGCGTCCCAACTGAAGTTATTAGCGGGCCGGGAAGGTTGGTTGGTTCTTGGAGTTTAACATCCTGGCAACATCTAACGTCATATCAGGACTTGTAACAGTGCACACTCATGTCAACTTTTATAGTGCAGCCCCACTTGGAAATCAGGCCACTACCACCATGATCTGATATCCCACTCAGTCACATTATCCTAACACTGAGTTAACCAGCCATTGTCCTATCATTTTAATGCTGAGCGCCAATCTAGGAAGTGACAAGTATTGATTTTGTAAGTCATCGGTTTTGTTCGACCGGGAAGTGAACTCACGATCTCCCGCACCGGGACAGCTGTTGCAAAGTCGACTGGGCAATAGGATTTCAGTGGGAAACACACCGACTTGATTCTGCAGAATTGCAGTTTTTGGAAATTGCTGTTGGAGCCTGATAGAAATTGGCAGCGTAAAGGTTTTATTAAGCGCGAAACATGGTTGAACAGCACCATCTCACAATGTTGGATTTGATCTTTCTAATAAGTTGGAGGAAAGTAAGGGGAAAATACCAAGGTATTCAATTTGTTTTTATTACACTCGATGATTCATATATGTGGAATATATAATATAGTATGTGCATCATATTTTTGAAAATTAATTAAATAAAGCATATCACATGTTGAAAATAATAACATAGTAAATACGTCATATATCTGGAAGATAATATAGCATGAACATCACATATGTTGTCTGCTTGCTGACTCACCAGTACAAAAAGTAGACATCGGCTATTGGGGGGAATCACATATGTGGAAGATAAGATAGCAGGAACATCACATATGTGGAATATAATACAGTATGTGTGAAACGTATGTGAAATATAACAGTGTGTGCTTAGTGAGCACATACACACACATATATACATATATAGGTATATATGTATGTGTATGTACATATTTATGTATATTTAAATTGTGTGTCTATATATTTTTAAATATGTAGATATATATATATATATATATCTACATATATAGATAGCTATATTGTGCGTATATCCGTATTGTGTGGATATCCTTATTGTGAGAAAAAATCCCCCGATGTGACTGACACTGGTCTACATCCAGTGAAGGCGAGGAGACCAAAGGTGATGCAACCGATACAGTGTTTGATATTACAGAGTATAACAATAATAATAATAATAATAATTCCCTTACGTGTCTTTATACTTGCATAATGCGGTATACACCATATATATATATATATATATATATATACACGCACAGGGCCGGCATCTTCGTCACCCTGACACCCACGCGCCCTCTAGCGGCGGGCATCCAGTGTTCACCTAGACCCCCTCCCGACCCCACCCCATCCCCACCCCAACACACCCGTGTCCCCACCCACACACACCCGATGGCGCCCCCTGCCGGACACCCTCCCCCCCCCCACCGCACATGCCCCCCTTCCGGTGGCGTCCACTGTCGGACCCCACGCTCCCACCCCACCACCCATCCAGGGGGCGCTGCTGCCAGACCACCCCCCCCCACCTCCATCCACACCCCCAACACACCCCCGCTGGGCCCCTTGTGCGGACACCCCTCCCCCCACCCGCAAACACAACCCCGGTGGCGCCCCCTGCCGGACATCCCTCCCCAGCCACCCACACCCCCTCCCAATGGCACCCCCTGTCGGACCCCACGTTCCCCACCGATGTGATCTCTCTCTGAGTCTGAATCGCCTTCTCTCTCCTCCCGTTCCAGATGCCAACGTGATCGCAGACCTCGTCTACCGTCGCTTCCGGCCCAATGTGGATAAGAGGAAGCTTATCGTCCTTCTCTTCCCACCGCCCTATCAACAACTCGGCGACCCGGTGAGTGCTTTTACCACGTTTGTTTTTTGTTGTTTTACGTCCTAACAACATCTAAGGTCATACGAGGATGGGTACCGACTTGTGACAGTGCCCGCACTCATGACGACCTAAGTTATAGTGATGCTCCAGTCCCTGCCCTATCCTAATAATGCCAAGCGCCTGGCTAGGAAGCGACAAGTACCAATTTTGTTAAGTCATTGGATTGGCTTGACCAGGGTTCGAACCCACAAACCCATGGGTCCAAATCGCCCGGTCTCCCAAAACAGGAGATGGATGCTCAACTCATTTGGCCATCCCGTCTGGTCGGTTTTACTTTTAGTATGAGTTATTCAGTGCTGTGTATTATGGGTACCACTTTCGGGAGCATAGGTAGCTATGTCAATAACAAATATGAAGCATGAGTTTGGGTAGTTAAAATATTCACCCTTACCTAGAGTAGGGGTCAATGACAATATCGACTAAATGTGAGCGAAAACTGCTTTAGTATGGAACAGAATCTGGAAATCCTGGTTCCAGTATTCAGTGACTACCTATCTTGGCACAGAGTTGGCGAATTGGGAGATAATGCAAGATGACAAGATAGCGACAATATAATGATTTCGATTGGACTTTTATAGTCTATTAAACTACATGTTTTATTGTATTTTTGCAAATCAAAACTAGCGGGTAAATATTAAGATATATATGAATAATATATTTTGCTTCTTAAATTAAGACTTGACCTGCTCATTTCATTCACCCAGTGTTTCACCACTTTTTCTAATGGGTTGTTCTTCACCTCTACTGTACAGAACAGTACGGGGTGACTCTTTTATCTAGGGTTTGGGTTTGGTGGTGGGCGCCGACTCAGTATCGACCAAGTGTAAGTAAGGCACCTTCATTATAAAGGATATTGTTTTATCCTATTTCAACTAGTAGCTTCCAATTTCTGTGGATTACCGCGCCCTGTGTGTTGAAAAGAAGTGGAATATTGGAGAAGGTTTGCTGTTGAGGGAAGCTCTCCCGGTGTGGCGAGCTCACCTATACTGTACCTATACTCAAACTCAAGGTATTGTCAATGGTCGTAAGTCACTAACCTTATAAATTTAATATAATGTTTTTGGTAAAGATGTTTTCTATATGTGTACCAAGCGAATTGTTTCTAGGTGGTGTGGTTTTAGAGACATTTCACTTTTCCTGGATTTTCTGTATGAAGATTGCTCACGGCCATTGACAATGCCTTGAGTTTGATGGTACGCGCAGTGCAAAATATTAGTTTTAATCAAAATTAATAGAAATCAAGAACCCTAACCTTATACATTTAATATACTCTTTTTGGTGAAGATGTTTTCTATATATGTACCAAGCGATTTGTTAATAGGTGGTGTGGTTTTAGAGATATTTCGCTTGTTCTGTATTTTCTGTATGAAAATTACTCACGACCATTGACAATGCCTTGAGTTTGAGTATAGGTACATGGCTGAGCATGGGACACGGCTGAGCACGCGACACTGGTATCGAACAACACTGCTCTGGGTAAAGCCGGGCTGGCATATGGCTTTCTGCTTCTGGGAATGCCGCTTCGACATTTCGGGTGTGCCCTGATGGTCGTCTGTTTAGACCTGAACATTGCTGCTTAATAGTGAGATAATGCCATGTCTAAGGGTGCCTTGCCAGGCAAGAACAATAGATGATTTCCACCACCAACCCGCCCTCTGACGGCAGTGGCAAGAACTTGCGTTCTGGACGCGGTGCCCTAATAGGTATAATGAGAGCCTCGCGTGCGGAAGATCGAGAGTTCGGTTCCCGGTGGAGTTAAACCAACAACTTGAGAAATTGATGCTTGTCACTTCCTAGCATGGTGTTTGGCATTAATAGGATAGGGCAAGGACTAGCTAGTTCAATGTCAGGATAATGTGATAATGAGTCGGATATCGGGTCATGGTTGGCAGCGGTCTAATTTCCCAGTGGGACAGCACTATGAAGTCACCACGAGTGTGCACTGTCACAAATTGGTACCTATCCTGATATGACCTTAGATGGTGCCAGTATGTAAATCTCCAACCACCAACCAAGCTAGTTGTTGTGTACATTGCCAACTGCTCCGCTATTTAGGTACTATGGCAGTGCAGTGACCTTTATTCCTCAGTACACAAATATAGTTGGTAACATTCACTTCAAGGTTGTATTGTCTATTCTGAGGTGAGTAGATCAGTTAGTCACAGAACAGTCCCACAGAGTAAAGGATAACAGATGCACCTGTTTGTTGGGTAATACCCCCAGCACACCAAACTAGTTCTAACTACGTTCTTGAAAATGTTGCTGAACGCGCTCAAATTGTGTGCGAACCGAATGAACGTAGTAGCAACTTTTTACGGTCTTTTTACTAATGGAATAGATGGGCTAGAATGGAATGGTGCTCCAGAACTTTGAGCATGCCCAAAATGTTCTTGCAGGTACTTTCTACCCGGGCCATAGCCCGTTTTAGAATGTGGTCGGATGTTTTGAGAACTAGTTTGGTGTGATCGGGGTGTAACCCAGGAAACCTAAGTTATGTTGGTCTTTTGGGAGGAGCAGAGATGTTGGGGAGTTCCCATGAAGCATAGTTTCTCCATTCTTATCTTTAAATACATGTATTAGGTTGAGAATTATAATGAAATTTGAGTTTGAAGTAACTTTTCTTTTAAAGAATTAATGTTGATGCACATATTAAAATGCTACTTCAGGTTTGAAGTAATTTTTATTTTAAAGTGTTTACTTTGGAGATAGGTTACGTGAAAATATGACAAATTAATATTGATGCGCGTTTTAAAATGCTACTTTAATTTTGAAGTAACGCTTATTTTAAAGGGTTTACTTTGGTTTACTCAAGTGAAAATATGACAAATTAATGTTGATGCGCGTATCAAATTACTACTTTAGTTTGAAGTAATTTATATTTTAAAGGGTTTACTTTGGAAATAGGTCAAGTGAAAATATGACAAATTAATATGGATGCACGTATCAAATTACTACTTTAATTTTGAAGTAACTCTTATTTTAAAGGGTTTACGTTAGTTTGCTCAAGTGAAAATATGCAGAATTAATGTTGAGGCGTGTATCAAACTGCTTCTTTAGTTTGAATTAACTTTTATTTTAAAGGGGTTTACTTTGGAGATAGGTCAAGTGAAAATATGCAGAATTAATATTGATGCACATATCAAACTGCTACTTTAGTTTGAATAAACTTTTACTTTAAAGGGGATTACTTTGGAAATAGGTCAAGTGAAAATATGACAAATTAATATGGATGCACATATCAAATTACTATCTTAGTTTTGAAGTAACTCTTATTTTAAAGGGCTTACTTTGGTTATTTCAAGTGAAAATATGCAGAATTAATGTAGATGCGCGTATCAAATTGCTTCTTTAGTTTTGAAGTAACTTGTTTTAAAGGGGTTTACTTTGGAGATATATAAAGTGAAATCATGTCAAATTAATAGTGAAGTGCTTATCAAACTACTACACATCATGGGATTTAACACCATTAGGTTTGACTTAACTGACTTACTGTTCCTTCCATGCAGTAATGATCGGTTTATATGTGCATCAGTACCTAAGTGGCATAGGTAGGCTCAAATATAACCAAGTGGTTTGGTTTTAAAAAGTTGATTCCTTTCATCAGATTATGCCGCTTTAATATTTACATTTTAAATCTGTGCCATCTGTTGCAAGTAACTCAACGATGGGTTAAAATATGTCTACGTATAATCAAAGACCTTATAACACTAAGACAGCTCACTCTCTATCTCTCCCACGGTCATGTAAATTTTGCAGCGCCACCTTGTGGTGGGGTTGATCAGCATGGCTGCTGGTTGGTGTTTCACATGTAAACACATACAATTATATTATACATGAGACAGGTAAGTATGAATACACATCAATATGAAATTGTTATGAACAGATATACATCATCATCAGCATCATCATCAGCATCACCATCATCACACATCTTTCACATTCATATATACATTTATACATATAATATAGCAACTGTGTAATCAAGAGAACAGCCAGTGCACCAGGTGGTGGATTTGATCATTTTGATTTACACAGTACAGGCTGAGTGAGCCGTCTTAGTGTTTGTTATAGGGTCTTTGGTATAATGCTTGGATTATGGGTATATTATGGAACGGATCGGATTCTGATTGTGTCAAGTGCATGCGGTCTGGAAGGTTCTATGGGTGCTGCTTGAGCAGACTGGTGGGCAGGTGGGGTGCACAGAGGTAAGCAGTAAGTCTCTGGGTGTTCTGCAGGGTGTCACCTGACCTCTACCGGCTGAACCAATTGAACTGCAGCCAAAATATACAAAGCAAGTAATCTGGCAGTAAGGATGAAGGCCTAGCTAATGCTGAGACGTTTGAGAAAGTAGTGGAAATTGAGAATAAGGAAAACGCTAATGGAATTTGAGAAAGGACTAAAAAAGTTTGTTTTATTTAACGATCCCTCTAGAACACATTGATTTTTATCATCGGCTATTGGACGTCAAACATGTGGTCATTCTGACATATTTCTTTATGGAGGAAACCCGCTGCTGCCACATAGGCAGCAAGGGGTATTTTATATGCACTTTCCCACAAACAGGACAGCACATACCATAACCGTTGATGACCCAGTCATGGACTACTGGTTGGAACGGAAAATAGCCCAAACTGCAAATGTGTCCACTGAGCAGGATCGATGGGTTGATCCAAACCTTCACAGGTGTACTGAGAAAGCACTGGTGAGAACGACAATGCACAACACTACTCCATATACAGTAGTTGGGTTGTTGCTGGAGTTTTACGTCCTGGCAACATCTAAGGTTATATCAGGACAGGTACCGATTTGTGACAGTGCACGCTCATGGTGACTTTATAGTTCTGCCCCACTGGGAAATCAGGCTGCCAGCACCATGACCCGATATCCCATCCAGTCACTTAGCCAACCAGTCCTTGCGCTATCCTATTAATGCCGAGTGCCTGGCTAGGATGAGACAAGCATACATTTTATAAGTCATTAGTTTGACTCGACCGGGAACCAAACTCCTGACCTGCTGCATCCGAGGCCTGCGCTCTACCGATTCGGCCATGGCATCCGGTCAATAAAGAAAGCACTAATGGAACTGTAGAGGAAGCACTAATGAGAACCATAAGACACAAACAACACTATTCCAGATACATCAGATATATATATATATATATATAATACCTCCAGTGTGTCTGGCGCGAGTGGAGCCACCCGTATACAACTCCCCGGCAGCTGATGGGGGGGGGGGGCACTCCACCAATGTGCCGATGGAGGAAGTAGCAAATTAAATATATATGTTCTCCATAGCATTTATACTCGTATAATGCGTTATACATCACATATATTTGTACATAGATTTACTTTGGTAGTAATAAGCCCCTTATCACCTGTAATAGGTAGGAAGTAGTGATTTGTTCTCCCCCACCGCCCTTACAGGCAGGGTGGCAGGGCGAGATGGGTGCCTTCGAACGCTCTCCCCGCTCTTCCAACAGCTGGGCCACACCCCACCGCTCCTCAACCCAGGAACTTGTGTGTCACTTCCGGGCCCCAAATGTAAAAACTGGCAGGGTAACACTTGAAATTTCTCTACTGCATATATTCCAGTGCGCGAGTGACAATATTCGCGGCACTGGGGGGTGGCGCCAGCTGTCCCACCCAGGGGAGGGGCCACCCATAAAGTGGTACACAGAATCAGGGTGACCAGTAGGGGATATTCCCTTACACGCCTTTATACTCGCATAAGTTTTATACATCACATATATATATACATATATATATATATGTATATATATATATATATGTATATATATATATATGTATATATATATATATATATATAATTAAAAATCTGATGGTCTAAGCGGGTCTGGCAGCAGTAGTGACCAGACGCAGCTGGTATCAGGGTGGTCAGGAGCCACACACAGGTGGCAGACTAGTGGAGGATGAAGGAACTAGAATAGGCAGCAGCACAGTAGGTAGTACTAACTCAATGACACTAGTACAGTAGGAGTAACTAAATCGCATGACAGTACAGGATGTAGTAACTAATAGAGAGAGAACCACTAGGTGGTCGTGTCCTTGTTTATATTCCCATAATAGATTATAGAGCACATATATATATGAAGAGTTCAGGTGCAAAACCATGTAAACGCCAATACAAAAATGGAGATAAACATTGGAATCAAACCCTCAAAAATTAAATTTCTTTATATTCCTTCGCTTTTGTTCATTGTTCCATAACCATGTGATCATAAGAAAAGTGGAATTATTGAGAATTAAAATTAGTTTGAGGTGAAAATCTGTTATTTAAACTACATCTTTGGATATGTGTTTACATGGTTTTTCAGCTGAACTCTTCATATATATATGTATGCATATATAACCTTCACCCAAACAACGACACAATAACAACTGCACGCAATATATACCCAAGTCGTCAGAAGACATTAGCACACATTCAAGTTCAGCAACGGCCTTACTAACTATTCACTTATAAATATTATGGAGATATCTAGGAGGATGAGGGTAGGGGTTGAGTGGTAACAACCACCAGCTGATCCTAGTAGTAGTGACAACAGTAGAGGCTGCCTGTTTTGTATATACGCTGCCATATCTGCGCATGCCTCACTGTGTGTGTATTGGACCCAGCTGACACTGAGGCGTGCTATATCTGGGAGAGGATCATCTTTGGGCGGGGAATGTTTGTGAAGCTGGTGGTTGGACGGTACGCTTGGCGGAACTGAGTTGGACCAGCTTTGATGTATGTTCTCCACATATACCCAGAGGTGCACAGGTGTTGACCACGTTAGGGTCCTGCCTCACCACTCCTCCCTCCTCCCTCCCTTCTCCCTCCTCCCTCCCCCTTCTCCCTCATCCCCCCTCCAGCTCCCCTACCCTCCCCATCATTCCTCCTGCCTCCCTCTCACGCTCCTCCCTCCCCCTCCCCTCATCCTTCCCTCTCCTCCCCTCCTCCCTCACCTCCTCCTCCCTTCCCTCCTCCCACCTCCTCCATCCCGCTTCTCCCCCCTCCTGCCTCCCCGTCCCCCTCCTGCTCCCTCTGTCCCCTGCCCTCCTGCCTCCCCCTCCCCCTTCCCCCCACCTCCCTTCCCCCTCCTCCCTCCCCTCTTCCCTACCCTCTCGACACTCCCCCATCAACCCCCCTCCCCCTCTCTCTTCCCCTCCTCCCTCCACTCCCCCCTCTCCCCCTCCCCTTCCTTCTCTCGCTCCCCCTCCCCACTCCCCCGTCCCCCGTCCCCTCCTCCCACCATCCGCCTCCCACCTCATGCCCTCCCCGACCCCCCCCCCCCACAGTCACCACACCCCGCCATCCCAAACTCATAACTTTGAAGCTACGTCCAGTGCCCTCAAGTTGTGGGTGTGTGCTGCAGTTAAATGTATGTTCATTACCCAGCTGTGACAGAAGGGGAAATATTACCAACAAAACGCAAAGGTCCATACAATGGGAAGTCTCCTATTACTATATTGAACAACTTCATATAAACATATTTTAAAGCCAAAATTTAAAGCAAAATACATTTATGTTCTCTTGTTTTTGTTTGCACAAAGGGTAGACATATGCTATTGGGAGTCCAAGAGACATGTTATTCAATTTGAGAATTAGATAAATTTAATTATAAATTAACTTTTATTCTCTTTTGCTAGACTCAATAACCTTTTTTTCTCAGCCGAAAATTAAACCAAGCAACACACGTTTCAATAAGAGGAATTTACTGTTAGTTTCGCTCTTTTTCCTCTTTTCCTACATTTACTAATTTTATATAATTTGCTGGGCCGAAAACTACAGCAAACAACATTATTTTCAAAGAGAATAATTACATTTTAATTTAACTTTTTCCTCTTTTCTTATTTTCAGCAACTCTTTTTTCTAAGTCGAAAATTAAGCAAAAATGATACTTTCAACGACATGAATTTAGTTAATTTAATTTGGTTTAAACCATACTTAGTTTCGATAAAAATTTAATAAAAGGTATTCTGTCATGGCTACGCTCTTTTATTGTAACTCGGATTTGACTTGACTGGGTTTATTTAAAATTCATGAAAATCATTAAAAAATACATAATAATTGTTACTAGCATCCCATAATCCGAGCATTTTGAGTTCAGTGAATAGTTTAAAAAAAAACATATATTAAGTTGAAGATTATTATCCCCCTTAATTTAATTTGAAGAACTTTTATTTTGAAAGATTAACTCTGGAGATATTTGAGGTGTAAACATGCTGAAATTAATTTTGGGGCGTGCACACCAAAATGCTGGACAAATAGGCTTCCCGATAAGTTCATTTTACATCAAATTAACTTAGGGTGTTCTCTGTGGCGAAGTGGTTAGAGTGTCTGACTTTTTTGCTAGGTCGGACTCCTAATCTGAAGGTCAGTGGTTCGATTCCCTGTGACCCCCACCTCTGCCAATTTTGATTTCCATCTCTGTGTATAACTTACAGCGTCATCAAAGGCCAGTTGCTCTCATACCATGTCTATGTGGTGTGGGAGGTTAAAAATCCCTTGGGTCGGTAAAAGTGTAGACTCAGGCTTTCTATCGACAAACTGTCTAATGGTGAAAACAAGTCTATTCAGACTTATCCATGATAGGCAGTATAAATCTTCAAGTATTCATTGGATGTGGCAATACATCTTTAATGACTGCACATGTATCTAAGTTGGATATACAGTATCAATATTAGATAAGATTCTTAGCTAAATTTGATCCTGCATATCCAATGAGGTTGGTTTCCAAAACTCAATACTGTAGTAGTCTGCACTGACCTCTCAGGCAAGGAGCCGCATAGACAGGTAGGCGTGGGTATTGTGGTGACATAATGGAGCCTAGGTAATGTAATGGTTAGCACACTGGGCCGGAATCCAAAGAGATGTGGGTTCGAATCCCACTCTAGGCACAATATTTCCCATTTTCATCACCCCACGACACTGGTTGCCGTGACCGTGATCCTGTACAAGCTATGCGCTGTATGGTTGTTGAACCTACCCTGTGTATGCACATGTAAACGCATTGTCTGTATGTATGTAATTGTAAGCATTATAAGACTTACACTTCCAGGTGGACGAGTGTAGTAGTCTGCACTGACCTCTCAGGCAAGGAGCCGCATAAACAGGTAGGCGTGGGTAGTGTGGTGACATCAGGGAGCCTAGCTGGTGTAATGGTTAGCACACTGGCCCGGAATGCAAAGAGATGTGGGTTCAAATCCCGCTGTAGGTGCAATATTTTCCATTTTCATCAGCCCCAAAACACTACCTTAACCAAAGTCTGTAGCTTTAATAGGTCCCTTTGTCCAAGCTTCCTTCCAACAGCTGTAACCTATTTTCTCTCACTCATTACCATAGCACACTGCAGGCAGGTATGCGTAGAGTATGTTACCACGTGACTCGTCATGTGAGAAGGGCGGACAAATCTAGTTAGCGGCAATCACCACCAGAGGGAGTTTGGTTCAAGGTAAGCAGGGAAATGAGTAACACCCACCTCTCCAAATGAACTTCCCCCTGAACAGGTAGGTAGTTAGATAGGTGGTGGTGGGTGAGTGGGTGTGTGGGTGTGTGTCTGTGGACCAGGCAGACTAGATAGTTTAGCATTAGAATGCTCCCCCGGAATAGCAGAAATGTGGGTTCTAGTGCTGCTCTAGACATTAAGTTCTAATTTGCTTGCAACGTCCCCTCGATCACTATCATTATCACAGTGATTCCATGACCATGATTCTGTACATGTTCAACATTCTATGGTGTAGAACCTGTCCTGTGTATTTAATGAATGTGTGATATCATTCTTTTGTTATTTGCTATGGAAGTATAGTAAAACCTCTCTAAATCGACCGACCATGGGACCGACTTTGAATGGTTCATCTAGGGAGGTGGGATGTTTAGGGAGTATTTTTTATCATTATAATGGTATTCTATGGCCGATTGTTTGGAACCCAGATAAAGCGATTGATATAGGGGAGTGGTCGATGTGTGGAGGTGATCTGTTAGGGAAGTTTTACTGTATATGCGTGTTACTTCATATGGTGTCAGTCTAACGCGGCTGGGTAGATGGTATGGCAGGTTCAAAGTCATACATGTGTATTAGGCTGGTCAGGATTATCTAGCTCACTTTAGTTCCAAATAACTTGGATTATAAATTATCTATTATTACGATGGTCAGCATTATCTAGCTCACTTCAGTTTCAAATGATGTTGATTATAACTTATATATTAGGCTGGTCAGGATTGTCTAGCTCACTTCAGTTTCAAATAATGTTGATTATATGAGGTATAAAGTACTTATGGAAATATTATTATGTATGTAATTCTCCTGTCTTCTATTGTTATTATTCCGATTGCTCCTGTTACCTTTCCTTTTGATATGCTCCTTTCTACTATGGGTTACTGGAGGCTGGGGTGCGGCCTGGAGACTGGGAGGCCTGCTTCCAAGCAGCTCCCCTAATTCCCCTCCTTCCCTCCAGGCGGCACCTCACCCCCCTACTAACGGCCCATTTCACCAATGATTTAGTTCAATAAAATTAACGGTAGGTCTAAAGGGCCAGCCAGAGTTATAGGCTCGATCCATACGAATCTGACTTGTCTCCTTTCTGTTATGTTATGCTTGCTAATTATTATGGAAGGAATTTATAATAAATTATATATTAGGCTGTTCGGTTATCTAGCTCACGTTAGTTTCAAATATGGTTGATTATAAATTATATATTAGGCTGGTCGGGTTTATCTAGCTCACTTTACTTTCAAATAATGTTGATTATGAATGATATATTAGGCTGTTTGGGGTTATCTAGCTCACTTTAGTTTCAAATAATGTTGATTATAAATTATATATTAGGCTGGTCAGGATTATCTAGCTCACTTTAGTTTCAAATCATTTTGATTATAAATGATCTATTATTAATATTAGGCTGGCTATGATTAGCTAGCTTACGTTAGTTCCAAATAATTATGATTAAAATTATTAACTTTGGAGATATTTGAAGTGAAACCATGAATAATTAATGTTGGCATCCATGTATATATTCTGGACACCACAGACTAGAGCAATATCAAGTTTTGCTACATTGACTTAGTATTCCCTTTGATCTAGTAACAAATACCTAATTCTAAGAGGCACATTCGTATCTAAGTTGAGTATGTAGAATCTAATCTAGGTAAGTGTTTTGGTTTTTTAAATGTAATGCTTTCATCGGACAATGTAGATAAAGTATTCACCCTGTACTCGCAGTACACGGGTGAATACCAACCCTATATACAAATGGTCGAAAAAGCGAGTTAAGGAAATGAGAGCCTAATTTCACAATCTAAGAAGCAACATTTATTCTTTACATATGTCTTATTGATAGCCCGCTACCTTTGAGTTGAAAAATATAATATAATATCTAGTTTAATAAGATTTAAAAGTGAAATCGATGGCTTTCTCTGGCTGCCATCTTGTCTTTTTGCATTCTCGCCCATTTCACCAACTCTGTGGCAATATATGCACCCATTTGATACTGGAGCCACAGTTTCTACTTCATGTTCCATACTGAACCTATTTTCGCCCGTATTTAGACTATGTTGTCCTTCACCCGTGTACTACAAGTACCGGGTGAATCTTTTATCTACGGACAATGCAGCTTTAATTTTAAATAGGCAGGTCTAAAAAGCGGGCTCCCTCAGAGTCAGAAGTGCAATTCATCTATCTTGTAGCGGAAGCCACATCTTGTCCCTTTTCCCCTCTCTTACATATTATACCTTTGCGCCCAGCACCTGACACCGCCACATCTCAAAGAAAACAGAAATTGAAACCAAAACAATAGCCGCAGTTTAGGGCGTTATGTAAACTACTTGGACAGATACCCAAGTGGTGCTGGTGTTGCTGGTGTTGTCGGTGTTGCTGCTGAGGTATTTATTGGGGGGCTTGGTTTTAGTTTTTGTTAGTTTGTTTGTTTTTTGTTTTTGTTGTGTTGTTGTTTTAGTTAGTTTTTTTTTAAATGATGGTTTTATGAGGGTGGGCCGTAGAGGGTGTGTCTCAGCGCATGAAGGGGTGGTAGTGGAGAGGGGTAAGGGGATGAGGGGAGGGGAGCACGGGTAGGGGGTGATGGGAAGAGAGAGAAAACACTGAACTCAGGAGCAAGTAACACGTGTAGAGGGCCCTTGTAGGGGTGGGGGAGGGGGTGTTGTTTGTGGAGGGGGGGGGGGAGAGGGACTTGATGGGGAGACCTCCGCGAAATGAAGTTAGGATTTATACGACAAGGAACTAACTCCTAAGACACAATTGCATTGCGATATTTGTAAATGCACACACAAAATATAAACATATGCGAATATATAATTGTTTATGTGAGTATAAACAGTTGGCCCCAATAAACAGAACAAGATAAGACTGATGTGGTTGAGAAGAAGATATATATTCTCTGGCGGAGATATATTAAATGCCCACCTAAAGTTAAAAATTGAATGCGTTAAGGCCAGGCGCAGCTGGCACACAGTGCACAGGGCCGCTCACAGGGGGCGCCACCGTGGTCTATGTCATAATAACAGGGTCAGCTAGATAGGATAAGTGCTAACTATTACATAGGGAACTGAGATCGGTAGTGTCCTTGTTTATATTCCCATAATGGATTATAGAGCACATAAACAGTTGGCCCCAATAAACAGAACAAGATAAGACTGATGTGGTTGAGAAGAAGATATATATTCTCTGGCGGAGATATATTAAATGCCAAGAGACCCATGGTCCCCCCAACCCCACAGTCTCAGTATAACGGCTCAGTCGCACCGGCCAGTGCCGTGGAAACCCTAATGTCGTTCATTATGCGGACGCTCAATGGCGTCTGCAGGTAGGCGAAGATGGTATCGCTCGCCCAATCACCGCGCACCCTGAGCTCTTCCAGGGTGGCGCCACACAATGATAGGAAGGTACAGCCCCCCCTCCTCAAGGAGTGGGATGAGTAGTCCCCAGCGTCCAATCCCGCGACCCCACAGAAGTGCTTCAGCATCCCTTGGTATGTCGAGTATCGCAGTTCCATCGTGGCGCCCGCTGGCGTGGGGATCCGGAACGCCATGGCATCAGGCCCAGCTGGGACCTCCCTGAAGTGTCTCTCAGTCCAATAAACTGCACACAGGGAGAGGTCCGGGCACCTAGCCACAGGTATTTCGAGCATCCGCTCCGCGAATTGTATCGTCTTGGAGCGACGAACTCGCACCAACATTCCCCATGGGAGAAAGGAAAAGTCTCCCCTCAGTAGTGACGAGTCCGAGGCTGTCACCTGGCACTTCCTCAGTAGTGCCCTAAAGCTGCACAGTATGGCCGCCCGCCAGGCGGTGTGCCCCGCCGAGGTGGTCAGGGCAGCGAATATTCGCCTAAGCATGTCAGGCAGTAAGGGGGCCGCCTGCCTGGGATGGCAACCCCGCTCCCGCTTGATGCCCTTCAACGTGGATGCCAGCTCAAAGTTTTTGTAGTCGATCGGCTCCGCGCCCTCCGTCTTCAAGAAGAAGTTCAGGCCACTGAGATAGTTGCACACCGATGTGTATTTGAGAGTCCTGGCCAGCCAGACTGCATACAGTGCTGTCTGTTCCGGAGGGCACGGTGTGGTGGGAAAGTGGCCCCCGAACTCCTCAATGAACTCCAGGTATCGTCTCACCTGGACCCCCCGTGTTGTGATGGAGTTTGGGGCGTAGTACTTGCGTTGCACGGCCAGCTTCTCCCTCCGCAGCTCCACAACTGGAAATAGAAGGGTCAGGGGAGTTGGTGAATATGTGGTTGCAACAAAGCCTGCGTGCTCCGTCTGCGACCCGGATTCGGTCCTTACTGTCACTGGCGCTCCAACGGCTCAGGGCGTCGCAGATCGTGTTGTCAGCACTCTTCACATAAACAGACTGAACATCAAAATTGTACTGTGCCGCTATCCAGAACAGCCTGCGCACGAAGTGCATGACCCCCTTTGATTTGGACCGACCCGAGGTCAAGGCCGCTCGGACCGTCTCATTGTCCGTGACCATGACCACCGTGCTGTCCTTCCACAGGTGGCCCCAGGTCTGGGCCGCACAGAAGGCTGCCCACATCTCCAGCACGTTTATGTGGGCCCCCCTACAAGTCCCATCGGGTGTGGCGTGGTGGTGGCCCACCTCATCCCTGATCCTCCCGTCTGGTCCCTCCCCGAAGGCTCCAATCCTCCAATCGCCGGCATGGATCGTCCCGAACCCCTCCCCGGAGGCGTCGCTGTAAGTCGAGACGTATGGGGTATGGCGGCCGATTATTTTTGCCTTCCCATTGAACCGTCTGGAGAAATCCAGCCACCATCGTCTATCCTCATGGAAACCCCCCGAGAGGCGGACCTTGAAGTGGGGTTTTGCCACTGTGTTGATCGTGTCGTACATGCGTCTGCAGAAGGTGCGGCCTCCCCGGACCACCTTCGCACAGTGCGCCAGCAAGCCAGCCAGGCGCTCCAGCTGGATCCTCCTAGCCTTCTTCCGGCCCTGGTGCCGTGACCAGGATCAGCTAGATAGCTGTTAAAAATTGAATGCGTTAAGGCCAGGCGCAGCTGGCATACAGTGCACAGGGCCGCTCACAGGGGGCGCCACCGTGGTCTATGTCATAATAACAGGGTCAGCTAGATAGGATAAGTGCTAACTATTACATAGGGAACTGAAGATCGGTAGTGTCCTTGTTTATATTCCCATAATGGATTATAGAGCACATAAATTATCTGCAATTCCTTATTTCGTATATAGCACAGGCCATATTGAATGAGGAGGG
Source organism: Branchipolynoe longqiensis (assembly GCA_030323885.1). NCBI lineage: Eukaryota > Metazoa > Annelida > Polychaeta > Phyllodocida > Polynoidae > Branchipolynoe > Branchipolynoe longqiensis. The sequence goes on along the minus strand of CM059194.1, from coordinate 15,700,735 downwards.
ATCATGTCATTGTTTATATTCCCATAATTGCATTATAATGTACTTACTCTTATATACAAAGCCATAATATATATATATATTTATGACTATATATTATCGCTTCGGTTACAGGCGCTTGGCATTATTAGGATCGGGCAAGGACTGGTTGGCTCAGTGTCAGGATAATGTGACTGAATGGGATATCAGGTCATGGTGCTGGTGACCTGGTCTCCCATTGGGGCAGCACTATAAATTCACCATGAGTGTGCACTGTCACAATTAAGTCGGTATCCATCATGATATGACCTTAGATGTTGCCAGGACGTAAAAACTAAAAAATCCAACCAAGATACTGTACTGTGATTTGGGAAGAATAATTTCGCAGGGATGGAGCAGATTTGACACTGTCAGACATGGTAAATAACACATGACGTGACGGTGCTTGTGCAAGTTGTAGGCCTTGTAGTATTGTTGTTTGTTTTGGGGGAGTTTTCAGTCACATTGGTGCGCTGAAGGCTGCAAATCTGCAGCACTGTATGGGCACTGCTGAAACTGGTCCCATGTGGGCGGGAGTTGGCTTCCGATGGGTAGTGGTCAGAGAAATTGGGGGGGGGGGGGAAGGAAAGAGGCAGCCTAAGAGCCCAACAGCAGTCCTCTGAGAGGGCCGGGGAAGGCTGGGTGGTTGGTGCAGTTTTACGCCCCAGTAAGACCCTAGGCCATACCAGGATGTGCACCGACTTGTGACAGCGCACACTCATGGTGACTTTATAGTGCTGCCCCACTGGGAAATCAGGCCACCAGCACCATCACCTGATGTCCCACACAGTCACACTATCCTGACACTGTGTGCCCAGTCCCTGTCCTGACCTCATAATGCCAAGCACCGATCAGCAACAGGTATCTATTTTATAAATCATTGGTTTGACTTGACCAGGATCCAAACTTCAGTCCCTCCAGATTCATCGGTATGCACAGTAATTCCGGGCAAAACCGGAGGAAGAAGTGAAGTGAGGATGGCATTAGTTATGCAGAGGGTGGGGTTACCTGTTAGTTGTTAGTGAAAATTAGTGGTTAGTTGATAGTGGTGTCAAGTCAGGTATGGGGACTATCAGCAACAGGTATCTATTTTATAAGTCATTGGTTTGACTCGACCAGGATCCAAACTTCAGTCCCTCCAGATTCATCGGTATGCACAGTAATTCCGGGCAAAACCAGAGGAAGAAGTGAAGTGAGGATGGGATTAGTTATGCAGTGGTTGGGGGTACCTGTTAGTTGTTAGTGAAAATTAGTGGTTAGTTGGTAGTGGTGTCAAGTCAGGTATGGGGACGAGGTGGGGCCTGCCAATCCTCGGTGTCAGGGTCTGGACGACCGACAGCATTGTAAGTACAGCTGACACCATTTCCACACAGAACACCCCACTCAACTCCCACCACACCACCCCTCCCCAACACACCCTCCCAGACTCCATACACCCCTCACGCACTCAGCGGTAACACCGATCCCCCCCCCCCCCCCTCCCCGCCTCCATACTCCCACGCTGGCGGCCACGTGCATCCAGTCAACAGTCGCTCCCTACGGCGGTGCGCAAACAGGAACCGGAAACTCAGCCTGTTACTGTTAGTGTACCATGCGCAGACTGGTTGGTGGGCCTTGGCACTACTTACTGCACGTAGTTGGGTGTCTCTGAAGAGAAACCAAAAAAGAAATGCAAAAAAAAAAAAAGAAGAAAAAAAAAAAATACACGAGAAAAAATACCATGTAGTTGGGTGTGTCTGAAGAGAAACCACGCACAAAAATATGAACAACCAAAAAAGAAAATACCCAACAAAAAAGCACTACTAAAAACACCACCTCATTGGGTGTCTGAAGAGAAACCACGCACAAAAATATCAAAAACCAACAAAAAAACAACACTAGTTCAAATTTGTGCCGACTCTTGACATCATGACCTTGCTACCCAGATCTCAGTACCCCTGCGCATGCTGCGTCCGTCGCGCCCGCCACGCCTGCGCAGTGAAGGCGCCCTCTGGGAGGAGGAATGGTGCGCACTGAGGGTCTGGTTGCTGGTTGGGGGCGCTTGTTAGGTTGCTGGAGGTGGAGTGGAGGGGGGAGGGATCGTCGGTTATTGTGACCGTCTCATTGTTTTCGGTTCTATCTGACATTAAGCATTTAGCAAGCCCACTTTGATATCAGGAAGTGTGTTTACCACATATGAATACTTCAGGTGCAAAACCCTGTAAACGCATTTGATATTAAAGCTGCATAGTGCGATGAAAACATAACATTTTCAAAACCAAAACATTTATCTAGATTTGATTCTACATAGCGAACTTAGATGCTGGTGCACTTATTAAACATGTGTCGTCACATATAAGGGGATACTGAGTCAATTAATAGAACCTGTTACTGCAGAAGCCTATGGTGTCAGAGTTTTGGCAAGCTTGTGAAAATTAATTTAGCATGTTTCCATTTCAAATATCTCAAAAGTTAGCCATTTAAAATATAAGCTACTTCAAACTAAAGTACGGTAGATTATATTGAACAACCTTATATGTTTAATTCAGAAAAAGCGGGAAACTCAAAACCATCGGACCATGCAACTTTAAACATAGGAATCAAACCTCAAAAAAGTTAGTTTTTTTACATTTCTATTTGTATGTGTTTGTTGCTCCATAATTGTTTCATCACAAGAAACGTGGAATTAGTGAGAATTAAAATTACCTTCAGGTAAAAAATGAGTTATTTTTTATTAATTTGTTTGGATTGGCGTTTATTGGGTTTTGCGCATGAACTCTTCATATATATATATATATATATATATATATATATTTTATATATATATATATATATATATATATATATATATATATGGTGAACACACAAAGCATAACGTATTATGCGAGTATAAAGGGAATTATTATTATATAGTTATGCGATGTAAGACCCAGCACTGTACTTTGTCCCACCTCGCCTCTACCGGCTCACCAGTATCGGTTGTACTGGAGGATTAACAAAAATATATGCCCTATAATGACATTATGGGAATAAAAACAGGGACCTATTTCCTTCTCAGATCTACACAATTCTGACTAGATATGATTTTGAGATTATATATTTATATAATGCTTCGAAACCCGCCCTGAGAAGAAGGGAGTGCGAGGTTCATGCGGTTCGTTCACCCCCCCCCCCCTCCACACACACACTCCACCCCACCCCACATGAGGGTGGAGGGGGAGGGGGAGGAACCACTGTAGAGCTTATTACATATGCTAAAGGGTTTTTCACTATCCATAAACAAGTTTGTTTTATTTAACGACACCTAGAACACATTGATTTTTATCATCGGCTATTGGAGGTCACACATATGGTCATTCTGACATATTTCTTTGGGGGAAACCCGCTGCCATCACATAGGGTACTATTTCCGATAAGCAGCAAGGAGTCTTTTATACACACTTTCTCACAGACAGGACATCACATTCCACATCCTTTGATGAACCAGTTGTGCACCACTGGTTGGACCGGAAAATAGCTCAAACTGCGAATGGGTGCACTGAGCAGGATCGATTGGATGACCTATACCTTCAGAGGTGGACACTCTACCTCCTGAGCTATGTCTCCCTCTCCCACTATCCGTATAATACAAACATGTAAGTCTATGTATCGATGCATAGATAGATGTAGATAAAAATAGATATAAGTATATATATAGATATCATGTTGTGTAGTACTAAATTCCTTTATTATCAAAGACAATTGAGCATGTTGTTCTTGTAGTCATAGACCATAAACAAGAATTGATGCGCGCGCCGAAATGTTTTATGAGCAAATGTGTGTGCGCATCTTGTGCAGCTAGTTCTCGCCTCATTGGTCGATATTTGCGCACTCACCCTTTTACCAGGGTTTACTACTGTAGGCTAGCACTAGTAGCAGTCATTTCTTTAGGACGTGATGATGAGATGTGAGTAAGGATAAAGAGGACCTACACAGTAAGATATGTCAGCTGAACTATGATGGTTCTAAATGGTGGCATTGATAAATGGATTGACAAATTGTAAATAAAAAAAAGAAGTGTTGATAATGCTTTCTAATTGGTTATACTGTAGTTGCTGTGCTAGTGACCTGCTCAGCCTGATGAAACTGAAATCAGATTGCAACCAGTGTTCCACACATGGTTCATGAAAGGTTGTGGTATGTTCTGTCCTGTTTGTGGGAAAGTGCATATGTAGATGATCCCTTGCTGCATATTGGAAAGTCTAGCCTATGTTGTGGCAGTCGGTTTCCTCCAAAGAAATATGTCAGAATAACCATATGTTTGACATCCAATAGCCGATGATAACAATCAATGCGCTCTAGAGGCGTCGTTAAATAAAACAAGCTTTACTTTTTGTGTACGTCAGATTGCTCAGTCGGATATTATTTGTTGATATGGTGATTAGTTAAAAGAATTGTTTCGAATTTTAATTTTTACTATTTCAAAATTTTAATTTTTAAAATCATTTATAAATCATTTAATAAATGTATTCATTCTTTATTTGACCTAATGTAGGGATTGAGTGCATTGGATCTTGGGAATAACCACCGACCTTAGTTATGTTCAATCGATACTAATCCAGCCCGTCCTCCACCTCGGACCTCCAATCACATATCGGGTAATATTGATTGATTGGTGGTTGCTTTACGCCGTGTCGGCAGCATAGGCCATATTCACGGCGAGAAATGTTTGTTTTTTGTTCAACCCATCACTTTTACATGTAAAAGCAGACAATCAATTATGTGCCAATAGATAGCCAGTACTGCAACCAACAAGTAACATGACCAGACGGGATGGCCGAATGAGTTGAGCGTCTGTTTCCCATTTTGGTAGATCGTGGGATTCAAGCCCACGGGTTACTTAAAAATTGATACTTGTCACTTCCTAGCCAGGCACTCGGCATTATTAGCATAGGGCAAGGATTGGTTGGTTCAGTGATAGGATAATGTGACTGAGTGGGATATCAGGTCATAGCGATGGCGGTCTGGTCTCCCAGGTGAATAGCACTGTCAAGTTGACATGAGTGTACACTGTCACAAGTCAGTACCCGTCCTGACATGACCGTGGATGTTACCAGGATGCTAAACTCCAAAAACCAACCAACCAAAAACTAACATAGCCTGGTGTATATTGCCATGCAAGTACAGTAAATCCTCTCTAAATCGACGGACAATGGTCCATTTAGGGAGGTGGTCGGTTTAGGGAGTCTTTTATTTCGTAAAACGGTATGGTGTGGGCGATCTTGGGACCCAACTAAAGTGATCGATATATGGGGAGTGGTCGATTTGTGGAGCTGGTCGGTTAGAGAGGTGTTACTGTATATATACAATAACTGCGTTCAAGCTGACACCCCGTCCTGATATGACCTTAGATATTGCCCGGACGTAAGACTCAAACAACCAAACAACCAAGCTGACAGGGGGCATATTCCGGAGCAGGATGTAGCTCAGGTGGTAGAGTGTCCACCTGTGAAGGTGTGGATCATACAATTGATCCTGCTCAGTGGACACATTTGCAGTTTTGGCTATTTTCCATTCCAACCAGTGTTCCACAACTGGTTCATCAAAGAATGTGTTATGTGCTGTCCTCTCTGTGGGAAAGTGCCTATAAAAGACCCCTTGTGGCTTATCGGAAAGATTAACCTGTGTGGGGGGAGTGGGTTTCCTAACAAAAAATATGTCAGAATGACCATATGTTTGACGTCCAATAGCCAATGATAAAAATCAATGCGCTCTAGAGGTGTCGTTAAATAAAACAAACTTGTTCTTGCGGGCATATTCCGCTTTTATTCCCCCGACCACCGCTGGCCTCACCATGGTTTGCTTGTATTTGCCACTGAGTGGCGCTGTGGACGCTGTGGACGCTGCGGGCGCTGTGGGTGGTGGCTTAGTTCGACGGTTGCTCACGGCGCGGCGCTGCCTAAAAGCATTGAGCCGCTGGTTCCCCGGTTGAGTGCCTGACACAGGGGCGCAGAGTGTCTTCAATCATATTCATAGTCCCTACCCATTTGTGCCCTGCCCGCCTAACACAGCGCATGCGTCGATAACCTTGTCACCGCCAGATGCACTGACTAAACACACAGCAATCTGGGAAATCGGAGCCCTACATCTTAGTCAGTTAGTGGTCACGAAGAATGACTATTATAACCTGCAACACCACATAGACATGGTATGAGAGCAACTGGGCTTTGATGACACTTTTAGTGTAAGTTATACACAGCGGTGGAAATCCAAATTGGCAGATGTGGGGGGGCACAGCGAATCGAACCACTGACTTTCAGATTAGGAGACCTAGAAAAAGGTCAGACACTCTAACCACTCCTCCACAGAGAACACCACCATATATGCATGAATATATGAAAAGTTCAGTCGCAAAACCACGTAGATGCCAATCCAATTATGGAGATAAACATTGGAATCAAACCTTCAAAAAGTAGTTTTTTTATATTCCTATTGTTTTGTTCATTGCTCCATAACCATGTCATCATATGAAAAGTGGAATTAGTGACCTTTAACATTATTTTCAAGTAAAAATCCGTTATTTAAACTACAATCTTTGGATTGGCCTTTACATGGTTTTGCACCAGAACTCTTCATATGTACACATATATGTATGTCTATATACATGTACATATATACATATGTAGGCCTATATACACATATATATATACAAGCTCAAAAACCGTGCCCTGCGAGCACTTAAAACTTTCCTCCTGTGGAGGGTAACTACTTGGATCGTGGTGTGGTTAACATGGCACATCAGTGAGGCAGCACTATAAAACTGTCATTTACTGGTAAACATATTACGTCGATGACTACAACATGTCACTATCACCAGCAAAATGGTTGTTTTGCATGTTGTTTACACAGGACTGGATTACAAGGGTAAATAAAGTGTCATTTCTTTTGTTTTTGGTAAAGTATTTATTCACCTCAATATGACATTTGTCAGTGTTGGAGTACTGGTCTTCCAGCAATCTCACTATTGATATTGACATTTGGCATTTGGAATTGACAGTCTTTATAATCTAAGTTTGATCAGTGCTGTATTATTATTTACCAATATTATCAGAAGCAGAGCGATTGATTGATTGCCTTATTGATCATGTAATGGTCCTGCTCAGGCGGATGAGGTCGACCAGATCATGGTAGTGATTGATTAATTTACATGGTTATGCACACACTTTGCAGAATATCTGAGCAGCACCATGCAATTCCCGGATTAAGCATAACTTGATGTCATTGGGGCAGTGATTGCAAAACAAACACTTATAACAAATCAGCATAGTCTCAAAAACAGCCGTAGGCAGTTAGTTCTCCACTGGCTGAGGTAATGAAATGATTAATGACCTACTAGCCCTAATCGGTCTATGTGCTTGGAGCGCGTATGTAGGGATTGGGGGTCAAGGAACAGGTGGAGAGCTATTCATTTAAAGTTTATGTCAGGACCTTGCTCATGATGAGCTAAGGTGTCAATGTGTGAGGCTTCATTGGGGTATAATAATAATTTAACATCAGGACCTTGCTCATGATGAGATAATGTGTCAATGTTTGAGGCTTCATTGGGATAGAATAATAATAATTTAACATGAGGACGTTGCTCACCATGAGCTAATATGTCAATGTTTGAGGCTTCACTGGGGTATAATAATAATAACTTAACATCAGGACATTACCCATTGTTTGTCAATTTATGTTATGTTGACTTTATTATCAGCTCCTTCAATCCCTTAACTGTGAGGGTTGTTTGGGGCTCAACAGATGACATTGTAACCAATTACAATATAATATTATAAGATATAATAATATTAATAATAGCCTTGTTTGTGTCTAACACTGGACAGAAAGAATCCACTCGTAATGTGGAAACCAATTATGTGGTACCCAGTTTCAGAGAATGACCTACAGATGAAATATTTCACAGATATATTATCGGTTGTTGCTCTATGGTATGGGTTTATAAATGAGTACAGGGTATATTGGTTTCTTTTATTTTTAAAGAGAGAGAAAGAAAACCGATAGGGGCCAGTTCAGGCTATTAAATCCTTCATTTATTGGAGGTCATCTATTGAAAGGTCATCTAAGCAAGCGAATTCGCCTCAAGGTCAATGTCATAGTGACATTGACATCAAATCGATGGAGGTCAGCACTCAGTGCGGTGTTTGTTCCACATTTCAAGCTTATGCGCAGCTTAATGAGCTATTAGTGTAGTATGGTAGTACGGTAGTGATCAGTGGGTTACAGTGTCACTCTGTTACAATGTCACTATGGTAGTGTGCCAATGTTACAATGTCATTGTTACAGTGCGAATGTTACAGTGTCACTATGTGACAGTGTCACTGTGGTAGTGTGTCACTGCTACAATGACAATGTTACAATGTCATTGTTACAGTGCAAATGTTATGATGCAGTGTCACTATGTTAAAGGGTCAGTATGGTAGTGTCACTCTTACAATGACAATGTTACAATGGCATTGGTACAATGCACATGGTAGGTTACAGTGTCACTATGTTACAATGTCACTATGGTAGTATCCCACTGTTACAGTGATACTGTTACAATGTCATTGTTACAGTGCAAATGATATGCTACAGTGGCACTATGTTACAGTGTCACTGTTACAATGACAATGTTACAATATCATTGTTACACTGCAAATCTCATGTTACAATGTCAACATGTTACAGTGGTACTATTACAGTGGCAATGTTACAATGTCATTGTTACAGTGCAAATGATATGGCACAGTGTCACTATGGTAGTGTGTAACTATTACAGTGACAATGTTACAATGTCATTGTTACAGTGCACACCCTACGTTACAGTGTCGCCATGTTATAGTGTCACTATGTTACAGTGTCACTATGGTAGTGTGTGACTGTTACAATGACAATGTGACACTATCACTGTTACAGTGTAAATGGCATGGTGCAATGCCAACATGTTACAGTGTCACTGTGGTAGTGCGTCACTGTTACAGTGACAATGTTACAATGTCACGGTTACAGTGCACCTATTATGTTACAGTGTGCCGATGCTACAGTGTCATTATGGTGGTGTGTCACTGCTACAATGACAAAGTTACAATGTCATTGTTACAGTGCAACTGTTAGTTTACAGTGTCACTATGTTACAGTGTCACTATGGTAGTGTGTGGCTGTTGCCATGACAATGTTACAACATCAATGTTACAGTGCAAATGTCATGTTACAGTGTCAATATGTTAGAGTGTCACTATGCTAGTGTGTTACTTCTACAATGACAATGTTACAATGCTCCTGATACATTGCAAATGTTGTGTTACAGTGTCACACTGTTACAGTGGTAACTATGATAGTGCATCACTGGTACACTGACAATGTTACAATGACACGGTTACAGTGCAAATGTTATGTTAGAGTCGCAATATGTTAGAGTGTGTTCCTGATACAATGACAATCTCACAATGCCACTGGTACAGTGCAAATGTTATGTTACATTACAGTGTCACTACGTTAGAGTGTCACTATGATAGTGTGGCACTGTTACAATGACAATGTCACAATGCCAATGCTACAGTGTGACTATGTTACAGTACCACTATGAAATTGATAGTGTCACTGGTATAGTGTCAATGTCACAAGGTCGCTGTTACAGTGCAACTGTTACCGTGTCACTACGTTCAAGTGTCACTGTGCTAGAGTGACAGTGCCAAAGTGGCAGTGTTATAGTGCAAGTATTACAGTATTGCTATGGTATACGGAGATTTCAGGTCATCGATCAATGGCGTGGTGGTCTCTGTGGCAGAGTGGTTAGAGTGTCTGACTTTTTTCTAGGTCAGACTCCTAATCTGAAGGTCAGTGGTTCGATTCCCCATGCCCCCACCTCTGCCAATTTGGATTTCCACCGCTGTGCATAACTTACAGCATCATCAAAGGACACTTGCTCTGATACCATGTCTATGTGGTGTGGGAGGTTAAAAATCCCTTGGGTCGGTAAAAGTGTAGGCTCTGGCTTTCTATCGACAAACTGTCTAATGGTGAAAACAAGTCTATTCAGACTTATCCATGATAGGCAGTATAAATCTTCAAGAAAAAAAAAAGGGTTTCAGTCAAATTGCCGTGTGCTGTGTGACTATCTTTAGTCTATTCATTGCCCGCCCCCCCCCCCCCAATCAATCCACCCAGTCGCCACCCTCCCCTCTCGACCCTACATCTGTATGAGCAGGAGGAGGCTTCCTCACGACGTAATAGTTCAGGTGCACCTAGGTGTGGGTTCACCTGGATGGTCGCCAGGAGGATTGAGGTAGGTGGCGCCCTAGAGGGAGAAGGGGGTTGGCTGGAGGTGGGGGTGGGGCACTTCATAATAGATATGTCAAGTGGCATTAGGGGTGAGAGCACGAGGGTGGGTGTGTGGGTGGTGGTGGGGTGTGGGGAGGGTGGGGGGAAGGGGGCACCGAGGTGTAGGAGACGCAATCCTGCTCATGTCAGCAAATGTGGGCCTGCTTTACCAAGTGTTCTTAAGGGAGCAGTAGCATTAACAATTTACCTGTTCTTATTCAGGAATATCTTGATGGTATTTGGCTCTTCATTCATTTATGATCCAATGGAACTCCGATTCATTTGTCGGTGATTTCTAGTTTAAGTCTGCAATTTATAGGATTTTCTGGCGGAATACATTTTTTGGGTTCTGAGCCCAGGGCTCATGGGAACCCATCAGTAATGATTTTTGTTGTTCCGTGAAACAGGTGAGGGGAATCAAAATCTTATGGGAAATCAAAGTTTGGTTACGGTGTTTTTCAAGCAGGGTAATGACACGTTATTGAAAAGGATCATCACCATGAAATCCTATAGGTTGAGGGACCAGACGGGATGGCTGAATGAGTGAGAGCGTCCGTCTCCCGTGTTGGTAGATCATGGGGTCGTGGGTTCGAACCCTGGTCGAGTCAAACCAATGACTTCAAAATTGATACTTGTTGCTTCCTAGCCAGGCGCTCAGCATTATTAGAAAAAGGCAAGTACTGGTTAGCTCAGTGTCAGGATAATGTGACTGAGTGGGATACCGGGTCATGGTGCCGGCAGGCTGGTTTCCCAGTGGGACAGCACTATAAAGTCGCCATGAGTGCCCACTGTCACAAGTCAGTATCCATCCTGATATGACCTTAGATGTTGGTAGGACGTAAAACAACAACAAACAAACAAAGCTATAGGTTGACATGGCTATTTGTACTTTGTATGTGAAGAGTTCAGGCACAAAACCCAGTAGACGCCAATAAAATCTGATTATTCGGGTTTTAAATCAGTACAAATTTATAATATTAGTGACCCAAATTTGTGAGATATATTTTGCGATGGACACCAACTGCATGTCTAGTTTCCATGGTAACGGCCGACTCCATTACGACGCGTTGCTGGGTTACTTTGGCGGCCCAGTGTGAGGTCATTGTGGTACTTACTATACACACGGAACCATCAACACAGAACGTGGGGTCCAGTTCACAGAGAAGGAATCCCTTACTATAGAGGCAGGCAGGAAGAAGTGAACCAGAAACATTATCAAAACTGAAACCAAGCTATCGATTTCGCATTTCGAATGTTGTTTTAATATTATTAGGCGCAATTTGTGGCTTTTATTCAGATTGACTGTTTAAAAATTACATAAATAATAATTATCATTATTATAATGATAATATCCCCATGACATCACCTCTGCCAATTTGGATTTTCATCACTGTCTGTAACTTACAGTGTCATCAAAGGCCAGTTGTTCTCATACCAATACCATGTCTATGTGGTGTGGAAGGTTAAAATAATGCCTTGGGTCCGTAAAAGTATAGGCTCAGGTTTTCTATCAAACAATTGTCTAATGATGAAAACAAAAGACTATTCAGACTCATCTATGATAGGCATTATAAATCTTCAAGAATATACTCACTAGAATGCCAGTACTGTCATGAACAATTCTAAAGCATCATGCAACAAACAGTAATATAATTACTATCTGTTTTAAAATGCCTGAATTTGATCTGGTAGAAAAGGGGACCTTGAACAGGTGAGTTATTAAGATGTTGCAATTTTGTCGAAAGATGATGCAGTTCTTACCTAGTCCAGGACTTTGGACCTGCCTCATGAAAGGCAAAATCGCCACATGACTTGAGTTAAGACATCAATATAATGAGTAAATTCACATCTTTTTGCGACCGGACGTTGTGGCCGAATTGGTAGAGCGCAGGATTCCGATGTGGACGGTCGGGAGTTTGATTCCCGGTCGAGCCAAACCATTGAATTATAAAATTGATACTTGGTGCTACCAAACCTGGAGCTCAATGTTACTATTGTCATGGGGGTGATGAAAATGGGAAATATTGCGCCTAGAGCGGGACTCGAACCCACATCTCTTTGCACTCCGGGCCAGTGTGCTAACCATTACACCCTCTAGGCTCCCTGATATCAACACATGACCCACGCCTACCTGTCTATGTGGTTAGTTGCCTGAGAGGTCAGTGCACACTACTACACTATGATAGGGCAAAGACTGGTTAGCTCAGTATTAGAATAATGGGACTGAGGATGGAATCAGGTTATGGTGCCGATGGCCTGGTCTCCCAGTGGGGCAGCACTATAAAGTCACCAGAAGTGTGTACTGTGCCTAATCGGTACATGTCATGATATGACCTTAGATGTTGCCAGGACGTAAAACCCAAGTAAACAAAAATATTTCTGCTGTAGGTGTGACAGGGTGTAACATTTTCCGATATTGAGATATGGGCTATGGAGAACTACTCTATAATAAATTGCAAATGGTATATATAATGGTATATGGTATGTAAAACCAAAGGCATATAAGGTATATGCGGTGTTGGTGATCCACTTACTAATTAAAGCTAGAAATTGTATATTAATATAGATAGTGAGAGAGGGTCACTTCTTGACATGTGAGAGAGTCTTTGAAACTCTCCTCACATACCCCCTCCCCCCCCCCAAGTGTTATTTATGGATCACTGCACACCAGACACAGCAGGGCACTGTAGCCAGACCTAACCATGCCTTGGTTACAAGGATATTGAACCCTCATTGGTGGATATAAGAATGCCTGTTAGTGATTGGAAGACTTGATCATGTGATCACCACCACCTGAAACTATATATACATTAAATGAGGGAGTCTAACTCTCCTGCCTTTCACTCTATATCTACTTTCCTTCCTTGCATGTAGTGATTTCCTATTTGCCTATCTACACCACTTACACTGTCAGTCGTCGACTTTACAAGGGTGTGTGTGTGTGTGTGTAAAATGCTTCCGCGCGAGTGGCGAGTACCACCCCGCGCAGGGGGGTGGGGGTTCGAGAGCATGCTGGTAGCCGCCCCCCCCCCCCCCCCCACCCTAACCGGCCGGACGGGGGGCGTTGAGGACCACTACAGAGCTTATTACACGTGATAAAGGGTTTATCACTATCCATATATATATATATATATTAAATCTGACCATCCGAGCGGGTCTGGCAGCGTTAGTGACCAGACGCAGTTGGTATCCGGGTGGCCAGGAGCCACTCACAGGTGGCACCCTAATGGTGGAGGCAGGAACTAAACCCCAATGGAGTAGTACAGTAGGTAATAACTAAGTCCTATGACAGTAGTACAGTAGGTAATAACTAATACAGAGAGAACTGATAAGTGATAGTGTCCTTGTAATGGAGCACATATGTAATGGATAAATATGTGATGCATACCGTATTATGCAAGTATAAAAATATGAAGGGAATTGTTTCCATTATATATTATATTATTATATTACTTGATACCATTGTTATTCTCCGTAAGACTCCGCACTTGACCGGTGGCACCACCTGCACCCACCTCCCCTCCATCTGGTGTCGACAAGTGTCAGTCACACCGGAGGATATAGATCCATTACCCCTACTTGGTGTCTTAGTCTACATTACACACGTTGCAACGCGTGATGGCATATATGCTACGGCATGCCACGTTAATAATAGTACCAGTGTCGTAAACCACATTCCGCCTGATCGCGTAATGTCGTGCCAAACATTGACAGAAGTATATAACTAGTGTGGCAGCAGTCTCCACCGATCTCACAGGAAAGGGGTCACGTGAACATGTGGTAGGGGTAGTTGGTTGTTGGAGTTTTAAACTCCTGGGGCCGTATGCACCAATCCATATTAGGGCCATAACCGCGGTTTGGCTAGCTCCACACGGCTAACTGTGGAAAACCTGTATGCATCAATCAGTGCCAGCGCGAACCGCCAACCGTAGCCTCGGCTAAGCTACCCCAGTTTCAAATCAGGTTTAACTGCTAGCCGTGCCGGTTAGTGTGCGTGTGTGGGTCTAAATCTGTTCAATGCTATCATATTTAACAGAATTACATGTGCCATAAGTGAAATTTGATCAATTTAACTCTAAATTCGAACCGATATTAACGCCGCCGCCGCATTGGCGGTGTTATGCATATTGTCGAATCAAAGAATGTAAAGTAAACAAATCGCCACCGCCACAGCGACGTCGATATCCATACTGTCCAACGTCATCTAAACATGGCCACCACCATCGCCACCATATCGGCGGCAATATATTAGGCCCAAATCTATTAAATGCTGTCATATTTAACAGAATTACATACTGTACAAGTGATATTTTAGCAAATTAACTGCAAAAACGAACTGAAAGTAACACCGCCGCTACAACGGCGGCGATATTAATATTGTAGAATCGAGGGAATTCCCAAATCTATTAATAATTTCATGGTTAGCTATCTGCCCCGGCTTGGACATTGGTGCATATGCCTTGACCTATTTCTCCAACCCGCCGCTACCCTGAGGTAGCTAACCGGAGCTAGCGCCCTAACTCCGGCTAAGCCTATCACCGATTGGTGCATACGGCCCCTGGCAACATCTAAGGTCATATCAGGAAGAGTACTGACTTGTGACAGTGCACACTCATGGTGACTTTATAGTGTTGCCACACTGGAAGACCAGGCTGCCAGCACCATGACGTGATATCCTGAGTCACATTATCCTGACACTGAACCAACCAGTCCTTGCCCTATCCTATTAATACCAATCGCCTGGCTAGGAAGTCACAAGGATCGATTTTTAAGTCATTGGTTTGACTCTACCAGGGTTCGAATCCCACAATCTACCAATATGGTAGATCGACGCTCAACTCATACTGACATCCTGCACCACTAGAATGACAACAGTATCGGTTCGAATCCCGTACTAGGCATGATGCAACCAATCGTTTGCATCAACCACACAGCACTAGTTAACTGACACCCCGGTCAAATAAATTCTCCCAAAATGAGTTCTTGCGTAGAATGTTGTTGCAAATGAACACAAATATGCACCAAGAGTGGACGCACCATGGGTGGTGGTTCCCCTTTTGATTTGATTTCTGGAAGCCTTCCGGAAAAGTAGGTCATTTCACAAGCACACTAATATAGTAATATTACTAATAAGGCATTCTGTCTGAAGTATTTTCGTAGTTTGTGGGATCGGAACGCATGGGTTCGAAACCTGTTGGAGTCAAACCAATGACTTAAAAATTTATATTTGTTGCTTCCTAGACATGCGATCAGCCTTATTAGGATAGGGCATGGACTAGTTGGCTCAGTGTCACGATAATGTGACTGAGTGGGATATCATGTCAAGGCGCTAGTGGCCTTGTCTCCCAGTGGGGCAGCACCATTTTTTGTTGTCGGTAAAAACTGTTTATTCTGCTGAATAAGTCTTTTGTCAGTGCCGAAGCACTGATCTTTCAGCCATATTTCAATGATCTCACCATGAGTGCGCACTGTCACAAGTCAGTGCCCATTCTGACACGACCTTAGATGTTGCCAGGACGTAAAACTCCAACAACCAACCAACCGAAAATGAGTTCTTGCATAGCATGTTGTTGCAAATGAACACACACAAATACGCACCAAGGGGATGGGGTGGTGGTTCCCCTTTTGATTCGATTTCTGGAAACCTTCCTGGAAAGTAGGCCATTTCGCATGCACACTAATAGTAATAAGCTACTCTGTCTGAAGTCTGCCGCCTCGATTGGACGCCGCTAGGGGGCGCTGCGATCGATAATAATCTAGGGAGATTGCGATTTGGGGACCTGGATGGGGAGGGGGGAGGGGCGGGTTCAGTTGGGTCAGGTGACCGTCTATTGCGCGTGCGCATTGATTACTAACCAGTAAGCGGAACTAATAAAGGCCGGTAGGTCACTGGTCCCCGGCAGGCCTCCCCTGTTTCCCGGATTGAGATCCGTTCGACTTCCAAGTGTTCATTGCTCAATATGGAAAGCAGTGTATTGTGAACAGCATCGTTGTGTATATGACGTTTTATATATATACAGTAACACCTCTCTAAATCGACCGACCTTGGGACTGACTCTAAGTTGTTAATTTAGGGAGGTGTTCGGTTTAGGGAGTTAGAATATGGTTACATTGGCATTGTTGGGACCCAAATAAGGTGATCGATATAGGGGAGTGATCGTTCTGTGGAGGTGGTCGGTTAGGGAGGTTTTACTTCATACATATAACGCCAGAGTTATATAACGTTTTTTTCTTGAAGAGTTATACTGCATATCATGGATAAGTCTGAATAGACTTGTTCTCACCATTAGACAGTTTGTCGATAGAAAGCCCGAGTTATATATAACTTCTACATATAATCTCTATATATATATATTATTAATTCCTTCCATAACAAAATATGAGACAAGACAAGTATATGGATCGAGCCTAAAGGGGCTGTCACACTACGACATATGGCCTTAGCATATGCTGACGTATGCAATTTTCGACCAACACGTCATCAGTGTATGTTATGCACACATTAGGGGTAGGTCAGGATAGGTTGGAACACATTAGCCATACCTTCATCCTGTTGGGAACATGCAGTCTGCATACAGCCAATGGATGCATAACATACCCCTAACATGCTTTGACCATATGCCTGCTGTACTTAATGTATATACCATACTTCTATCGATGAAGTAACATATGTAACGTTGGTCAGTATACCGTTAGCATATGCAAGCATTTTGCGAACGTTTTGCGAATGTTTTGCGAGGCACATGAACATTCTCATATGCTAGCAATAGGTCAGAGATATGTTCTGCATACGTTATGTACATTGTGTGTACGTTGTGTGTACGTTGTGTGTGCACCCATTTTTATCCCCCGCCCCTGCAAAGTTTGATGAATGCCGATGTACTGGCAAATTGTCGTAAGTTGGGCACGCGCTGACACAGTACGTGGTAGTCTGACAGGCCCTTAAGACCTCAGCGGACTCTGGCTGGCCCATAAGACCTACCATTGCATTTTATTGCGTAAAATCGATCGCGCAATGGGCAGATAGCAAGGGGAGTGAGGGACCACCGGGACTGAAGGAGGGGAATTAGGGGAGCTGCTTGGAAGCAAACCTCCCGCTCTCCAAGCCGCACCCCAACCTCCAGTAACCCAGATTACAAAGGAGCAAATCAAAAGGAGGCTACACACGCAGTACTAGAAGACAATAACAATCAATAATAAGCAGGATCATTACATACATGAATAATATTTGTATAACTGCTTTAGACCGCACATATATATATGTACATATTATAATGCCAATTATATATGACTTTATATATAGCTTCTGCATATAATATATATATGCAGAAGTTCTGGCCAAATCAGAATACATTATGTTTTGATTGTTGTCGTTTTATGTCCTAGCAACATCTAATGTCATATCTGGATGGGTACCGACTTGTGATAGTTCACGGTCATGGTGAGTTTAAAGTGCTGCCTCACTGGTAGACCAGGCCGCCGGCATCATGACCTGATATCCCACTCAGTCACATTATCCTGATACTGTGCTAACTAGTCACTGCCCTATCCTATTAATGCTGAGCGCCAGGTTAGGTACTGACAAGTAACCATTATATAAGTCATCGGTTTGACTCCTCTGGGATTCAAACTCCCAACCTTCCACATGGGAAGCCTGCGCTCTACCGATTCGGCTACCGCGTCCGGTCGGCTATTATTGGCATTTCGGAGTAGAGAAAAGACGCCTATTAAATAAAGATGGCTGTCCTGAAATGTAGGTCACCTTTCTTTTACTTGTCCAGTGCATCACGGTCACACTGTCCATCCGGCTACTTACTCCCACGCCCATCTAGGCGCAATAAAACTTGAACCGGTGTCGCAGTTTCAGCTCCCTGTCAGTTTCAGCCATGCGCATCGCTTCTGCGCATGCATCAAAATCTAATAACATCGTCACTAACCTTATAAATTTGATATAATGTTTTTGGTAAAGATCTTTTCTATATGTGTGCCAAGCGATTTGTTTCTAGGTGGTGTGCTTTTAGAGATATTTCACTTTTCCTGTATTTTCTTTATGAGGATTGCTCACGACCATTGACAATGCCTTGAGTTTGACGATACGCGCAGTGCAAAACATTAGTTTTATTCAAAATTAATAGAAAGCAAGAACCCTAACCTTATAAATTTAATATAATCTTGTTGGTAAAGATGTTTTCTATATGTGTACCAAGCGATTTGTTTCTAGGTGGTGTGCTTTTAGAGATATTTCACTTTTCCTGTATTTTCTGTATTAAGATTGCTCACCACCATTGACAATGCCTTGAGTTTGAGTCTATGCGCACGACTGAAACTGACAGGGAGCTGAAACTGCTACACTGGGTCCATTTCACCTACTTCCTTCTACAAGCTCTTCTTTTCTTCTTTTCTCTTTCATTCTTTATTTAATGTCAGTTGATATTTGGCCAGACGGGATGGACCAATTAGTTGAGCATCCGTCTCCCACATTTCTAGATCATGGGATTCAAACCCATGGGTTCGAACTCTGGTCAAGTCAAACCGATGACTTTAAAAAGTACACCTGTCACTTCCTAGCCTGGTGCTCGGCATTATTAGAATAGGGCAAGGACAGGTCATGATGCCGGCAGCCTGGTCTCCCTGTGGAGCAAAACTATTAAGTTGCCATGAGTGTGCACTGTCACAAGTCGATACCCTTCCTGATAGGTGATATGACCTTACATGTTGCCAGGACATAAACTCCAACAAACAAGCCACCAACCAGAACCAGAGCAGCGTCCTCTTACCTAGAATTTAAAAACTCACTAAGAGTACATCGGATTGGGCAGGCCCTTATGCAGTTGCAGTAAAGTATGTTCCATGGCGTCACCATACCGTAAGTGGCAGACCACCAAACCCTCAGCCTCGGTTTCTCCCCCCCCCCCCCCAGCCCCCACTTTTTTAATTTGTTGCTGTTCCTCTGTTATCTCCAGTCAACCATATACGATGACAGAGACAGCCCAGGTAAAAATGTAAAATTTAAGACCTAAATGCACTGGGATTGGTCCCACTGCTTCACTGGTCACAGATGGTCCAGTGTATTATTAACAACCCCACCCCAACAACATAATTCATAAACTCACATAACTAGCTACATTAGAGTTACACTAGAATTTTCCTAACAAACCAACATTTATATACCGCTTGCCTAACTGCAACTGAACATTCAAACTTAGTACAAATTTACCAACTGAATACAGAAGATAACTTCTGCTTACATTCTAAATACTATGTAAATACTCACATTGATCTGACTAATATTGATCTGGTTATATGACACTCAATCAATCAATAGTTCCATCCTCTAGTCGAGGGTTGGATGCAATGGTTCTCCACTTGTCCCGATGTTGTGCTGTTCTGATAGACTGTGAATAATCAAGCCTGTCCACTGTGAAATTTGTAAACCATGATGTTCTTGGTCTCCCTCCCCTCGCTGCATTCACCTTCCCTTCCAACAATTGAACTCTGACGAATGATGTGGCCAAAATAAATAAGTTCTTTGTTACTGTACCATATTGTTATGGAACTTTTGGGTTTCAGAATTTCATTGTGTTACATGGTGCAAATTGTCTATTCAACAAGTATTGTACACCTTATTCTATATACGTAGTGTCTGCACTGACCCTCAGGCAAGTAACCACATAGACAGGTAGGCGTGGGGAGTGTTTGATATCAGGGGCCTAGGTGGTGTAATGGTTAGCACACTGGCCCGGAATGCAAAGAGATGTGGTTCGAGTCCCGCTCTAGGCCATATTCCCATTTTCATCACCCCCACGACACTGTTGCCGTGATCAGGATCCTGTACAAGCTTTGCGCTGTAGGTTGTGAACCTACCCTGTGTATGTATGTGTTAGTGCATTGCCTGTATGTATGTAATTGTAAGCATTACAAGACTTACAATTCCAGGGGACGAGTGTAGTGGTCTGCACTGACCTCTCAGGCAAGTAACCACATAGACAGGTAGGCGTGGGAGTGTATGATATCAGGGTGCCTAGTGGTGTAATGGTTAGCACACTGGCCCGGAATGCAAAGAGATGTGGGTTCGAGTCCCGCTCTAGGCGCAGTATTTCCCATTTTCATCACCCCCACGACATACCTTTTGTGTAAATAACCCTGAATTGAAAAATGGCTGGAAGACCAGTGCTTCGGCACTGACAAAAGACTTATTCAGCAGAATAAACATATTTACCCCCCAAAAAAAAAAAAGCATGTCTCCTTTGAACCTCCTGTCCTCACGTCCGGCCAGTGTTGGCTATTATTGGCCTTTTGGTGTAGAGAAATAGATGCCTACAAAACATGGGTGTCCCCCAATGTAGGCTACCTGTATTACCAGTGCATCATGGCCACACTGACCATACCGCTACTTACTCCCAGTCCCAGCCCGTCTCGCTGTAATAAAACTTGAACCGGGTCCATTTCACCTACTTCCTTCCACAAGCTGCTCTTTTCTTTTCTCTTCCTTTCTTTATTGGAAGTCAGTTGATATTTTCCCCTCTCTCCAGGCCAGCTCTTGACATTTTACGGCCTCAACTGCTGAGCCCGCCTCTGCGGGGCGCGTGTAATGAGCCAATGAGCAGCAGCGCCGACGCTCGCTCTCCAAGCGCATGCGTGAACAGTGAATGCTCAGTCGGTTAGAATGGTATATCATGGATCAAACATCCGCTTGGAGAGTGAGTAGCGCCGAGCGAGTGAAACTGGCGAACTGTCGCGGAGCTTCTCACTCTCCAAGCACGTGAGCCGGGTTCACTGGCGTAAAATTATGCAGGCCTGTGTGTGCAGAAGGCCTGACCAGTAGATGACTGGAGTGTCAGTTTGTGTTGTAGTGTCAGGTTGAACAGTTCATAGATAATCGGTTTCCGGATAACTATGTTAGTATAATTGCTTATACAGCACATTTCTACATATTTATATATAATTATATGTATCTAGCCCGCAACAAAAAATCCTCCGGCTCGACTGACACTGGTCTACATCTGGTGGAGGCGAAGAGGGTAGGTGGAGCCACCGGTACAGTGTTGATCTTACTGAGTATAACAAATAATAATAATAATTAACCCCTATGTGTCGTTATACTCGCATAATTCGCTATGCATCACATATACATATATAGCGGGGATATAGCACAGGTATATCCTGGTGTAAGGCGACGCACTGTTCTGCCGCCTGGTGTATTGCGGGTTAATCATTGGGGGGTGCGGGTTCGCACCTCCAGATTAAAAGCCCACGTTTGTTCTGGATAGAGGTTAATGTGACAGGATGCGCACTGTCACAAGTTGATACCCATCCTGATATGACCTTATATGTTGCTAGGATGTAAAACAACAACCAACCGGGCTGCCTGCAGCATACTGGCCAAGTACACTGTCTTACATCCAGGTCCCCAAGCTCCCCAAGCTGCTCAAACAGTACCATCATATATATAGATATATAATAATTTGTACGTTAGATAATGGTATGCAGGTATAGCAATACCTCAGGGAGTTTGACGCCCCTGCCTTGCAGAGTTGTAAACCACTGCCTTGTGGTACAGGTTCTTGACAGAACCGAAGGCTAAGGGAGCAAACCCTAAACAGAAAACCATGTCACTGTGGCAGCATTAAGGGCGGTTGATGTATGGAACTCCCAACATCTCCCGACCAGCCACTGCAGGGACAAATAGTTTTGCGCCTGTCTTGACATGTTCTTGCCGGTGTGAAACCTCTATTTGCTCCCCGAGAGAGTGCCGCTGGTAACTTGCAAAAGCCAGCAGCACTTCAACACTTTTGCAGGCAGCTTTCATGAAATGTAAAACCTGAAGCTATGAGACATTAAGACCGACTCATGGACGCAACTCTCACAGCAGAGAGCTAAATGGAGAGCGGCAGTCAAGTAATGAAAGCAGTCTTTGTCGCATCATGACCGACAGCGTGATGATGATGATGATAGATAATGGAACAAGTATTGTTATGACAATGAACAAGTAGTGCGAGTATGGGTTGGGAGTAACCAAGACCCCAACTCGTTTACTTTTTTTAAATGCTACCACGCGAGTGGAGAATCCCACCCCAAGTAAGGGGGGGGGGGGGGGATCAGGCCAGACCCACCCCCCACCCACCCCAGGGGGAGGGGGGGAGACCACTACAGAGCTTATTACATGCGATAAAGGGTTTATCACTATCCATACAGATATAAATGCATAAATAGATACATAGTTAGTGGGGGTTGCTTAGCACTGTGCCATGTCACCAGCCAATGACATAATCACAGTGAGAAGTGTTCAACTTGTTTTCTGTCTTTTTATTATTCAGCCATTGCTCTTACGCAGAAAATATAAATGATGTATCGAAAGACACTTTTGAAGTTAAACGCTAACAATACTAAAGATGGTGGCTGAGGAAGATAAAATTCTAGGTAAAACTTGAAGGTATCATACTTCCTGAATTGGTACAACTGAGCTATATGACGTGGCATACTAATGTATGTCCTCAATACTACTTCTTGCTTTATGTTAGGGATAAGATGGTGCATGATGTTTGCATTGTAAAACTGTTGTCGCAAGGCCAAGAAATCATTGCAGTTTAATCAAACGTGGTTGAGCATCAGTGGAGACTGACACATCCACTGCATTCAGGAGAGGTTTCTTTTCCCTTTGAGCAAAATAAAAGTGTGTAAGGCACAAGTGCGCAATGTGGCAGCAGCCAAGGAGTATGCACTTGATCCCGTAGACCTGCCTGCCTCATATGTCTGTGGTGGTTTTCCCATGGTTGGGATGATTTCTTGTGATATGTTTGATATATATGTGATGTATAAGATTTATGTGAGTATAAACACATGTAAGGGAAGATTCCCTATATTGATCACCCATATGCTGTGTACTCTTTATGCATCACTCCTTTTCATGGTTGGGACAGGTGGCGCCACCACCATCAAGCCCTACCAGTGCCACGAATAGTGTCACTCGCGCACTGGATCTTTATGGGAACATCTATAGAGCTATGCATGTAAGGACATGCAACAATGGTAGACTGGTGGATATGATCATTTATTACATCACCAGTATATATATATATATCTATGATCCACCTTAAATTATATCTATGCAATACATCTCATTCGTGTACATATCAATTACCGATCAAATGAATAGGCAACTGGCTGGCCAATCCCGCCTTACCGAACAATTAGAATAACAGTGGGCACCGATAAGTGGCTACGGTGCTGGTCGGGTGGGCAGTGACGAGCCAAGCCAAGGCCAGAGTGGAAGGGAACCACAACGCCCCCCGGTGGATTGAACTAGAACCTGCCGTGGATCCCGACGGTGGCGCCGACTAGGGCATCTCAACTCTCCTGCCTGACCCTAAGACAGCGTTAGCTTGGCGGATCGCACCTAACTCTACAGGGAGCCCACAACGGCTCCCAGCCCAGCTGCACCCTACACCCATATATACAAGAATATACGCAGTATAAATAGATATATATTCATGTATCAATAGACATACGTATTGATAATAAATATTGTGATGGACCGTGTCCTACTCTACTTGAGGAATATAAGCGTAACACTGAGATTGCTTCAAACCCCAGGGCGCTCCCTGGTTTATTCCGCCAAGGTCAGAATGGGAATGACCTGTCACTGTCCAGCCGGATGGCATGTATTTCCCTAGCGGGTGACCGCTAGCTATATATATCTGTATATAAACAGTTTGCCCCAGATAAACAGAACAATGATAAGACTGACATGGTTGAGAAAGAAGATATATCCTCTAGCAGAAATATATTAAATGTGCTCCTAAAGTTTAAAATTAGCCCATCCAAACAGGTCTATATGTGATAATGGCCAGACGCAGCTGGCATACAGTGCTTAGGGTCCCCCATAGAGGGCGCTAGTGTGGCCAATACTGTAAGTACACAGCTAAAAATTTGACCATCCAAACACAGTGCCTGTTAGATAGGATATAGTGAGTATATTATAATATAGCGAACTGAGGATAGATAGTGTCCTTCTTTATATTCCTATAATAGATTACAGAATACATATATGTATATATCATTGTAGAAGCGTGTGGCTATTTGACCAGCTTTGATGCACCAAACTACCAGGTCGGGGCGCCACAAGCAATCAGTGAGGAGCTAGCCCACAACAAAAGTACATAGCATAATGCACATAATGAATACAATATGTATGTTCAACAACTATACAGCGCATAGCTTATATAGGATCCTGGTCACGACACCAGTGTTGTGGGGGTGATCTAAATGGGAAATATTGTTCCTAGAGTTGGACTCGAACCCAAAACGTTTTGCATTCCGGGCAGTGTGCTAACCATTACACCACCTAGGCTCCCTGATATCACCACACTACCCACGCCTGTCTGTTTATGCGGCTCCTTGCCTGAGAGCTCAGTGCAGATGACTGCATATATATGTAATAATAATATATATAATGCATATTATGTGATGAATGAGGATTATGCGAGTCAAAAGGCATGGAAGAGAATTTTATTTTTTTAAATGTAATGTCACTCTATATTCTCCATGTATATATATATGTGTATATATATGCATACATATATATATATATACATATAGCGGAGCAATGGGTTACAGGTGTCTGTTTGGAGTGTGAGCCAGCTGTTGGGGGCCTCTGTGTGAATATTGTTGTGAGGCGAAGCAGAGAGGCATGCACTTGCAGAGACACTCACTGAGGCGCCATAACAAGGCGCCAACATGGCGGGGAGGGGGAAGGGAGGGGTTGGGAGGAAGAGGGGGAGGGCGGAGGAGGGGGGGAGGAAGGTGGGGGGGGTGATACCGGTGCCAGGGGTTCATCTCTAACACAGACTGAGTTAGTACCCTCCATGGTCAACACATTGTCAGCATTGTTTCATAATGCTTTGGTATTGCGGGTAATCAGGATCGCGAATACAGACCAAGGCGTGCCACTACTAAGGACGTCTATTGTATCGCCGACTAGCGGAATTCTTTAGAACTATGTAACAAACTCAAACGACGACTGACGGGTCTTTTCTAACCTGGTCACCAATCGGGTAAACATGACTTGATGACGTATTACGCAGTACACTTGAACTGCCGATGCGCCCCTTTCGGGAAGACTTTCGCTATATAAGGCGGCGCAGCACCAGGGTTTGGTCATTACGACCGGTGGAGCCAGGAGACAATAACCAGCCTTAAATTGGCCTCCCACCCACCCTACATGTGAAAGTGGAAAGTAGGGCCATAGCATCTCTAGCCTCGTTTCTTAAGCATTTGTGAGCTGACATTTGTATAACCTGACGTTTAACTTTCCTTAATTAAAAATGCCATAACTATATTTGCTGTGTTCCCGTTTTTCCTGATTGTGCATATTTTACCAACACTACCAATAGGAAATATCATCAGGTACATGGGAAATTTTGTGGTGTGATATTTTGGTGTAATTTGTTCATTTGTATTTTGCAGACAGTTTTGTCATTGTCTGAATGCTCACCTAAACACAAATCATTGTTAGCATTGTGTATATTTACCAACATCACCAAAATTACCGACTGTAACAAGTC
This sequence comes from Branchipolynoe longqiensis, assembly GCA_030323885.1. Taxonomy (NCBI): domain Eukaryota; kingdom Metazoa; phylum Annelida; class Polychaeta; order Phyllodocida; family Polynoidae; genus Branchipolynoe; species Branchipolynoe longqiensis. The sequence goes on along the minus strand of CM059194.1, from coordinate 15,674,840 downwards.
GGTACTCATCCTGATTTGAAATTAGGTTGGTTGTTGGTTTGTTGGTTTGATGGTTTGTTGGTTTGTTGGTTTGATGGTTTGTTGGTTTGATGGTTTGTTGGTTTGTTGGTTTGTTGGTTTGTTGGTTTGTTGGTTTGTTGGTTTGTTGGTTTGTTGGTTTGTTGGTGTGTTGGTTTGTTGGTTTGTTGGTTTGATGGTTTGTTGGTTTGTTGGTTTGTTGGTTTGTTAGTTTGTTGGTTTGTTGGTTTGTTGGTTGGTTGGTTTGTTGGTTTGTTGGTTTGTTGGTTTGTTGGTTTGTTGGTTTGTTGGTTTGTTGGTTTGTTGGTTTGATGGTTTGTTGGTTTGTTGGTTTGCTGGTTTGATGGTTTGTTGGTTTGTTGGTTTGATGGTTTGTTGGTTTGTTGGTTTGTTCGTTGTTAGTTTGTTGGTTTGTTGGTTTGTTGGTTTGTTGGTTTGTTGGTTTGTTGGTTTGTTGGTTTGTTGGTTTGTTGGTTTGATGGTTTGTTGGTTTGTTGGTTTGTTGGTTTGTTGGTTTGTTGGTTTGATGGTTTGTTGGATTGTTGGTTTGTTGGTTTGATGGTTTGTTGGTTTGTTGGTTTGTTGGTTTGTTGGTTTGTTGGATTGATGGTTTGTAGGTTTGTTGGTTTGTTGGTTTGTTGGTTTGTTGGTTTGTTGGTTGTTGGAGCTTTACATCCTGGCAACATCTATAGGCATATCAGGACGGGTACCGACTCATGGCAACTTCATAGTGCAGCCCTACTGGGAGACCATGCCAGCCAACGCCATGAGCTGATATCCCACTCAGTCAAAGTATCCTGACACTGAGCCAACCCGCTCTTTCCCTATGCTAATGATGGCGAGTGCCTGGGTCGGAAGCCGCAAGTATCAATTTTACAGTAATTTATTACCTTAGGTGTTGCCAGGACGTAAAACCCCAACAAACAAACAAACCCAGTTGTCATCACAGCTGCGCACAATGCACTTACGGCACATACACTCACGAATATATATATATATATATATATATATTATATATATATAAGATATATAATATATATATATATATATATATATATACCCACGCCATGTGACGTCACTGACCAGCGTCCTGGCAGAGTGGAACCAATTCCCGCCCGTGGGCTACATCGTGGGAACCCCGCGCCGTCTCATAATAAGCGATCGCCTTTATCGATTAATGAATAGTGCTGCCCCTGGTGGATGAATGGTCAACTACAGCCCGCCTACAAATAGGTGAGTTCCTGCGAAGTGGGGCGGTTTGGTTCGATTGGACCTGCTCTCTGGGTTGTGTGCGCGCCACCTGGCGGGACGCCATGAGACCAGACCGAGGCTTCCTTAAAGGCCAGACTCAGACTATGTAAAAGGCTCATGGCATTGGCTTTTGTGAGCAGACATGATCTATAGCCGAATAGGTTAGAGCGTTGGCTCGCGTCCAATGCAGGAGGTCGTATACGTTTGAACCCTGACCGAGTCAAATCAATGACTTACCAAATTTATACTTGTCATTACCTAGCCTGGCGCACAGCATTAATAGGATGGGTAAAGGACTGGTTTGTCCAGTATCAGGATAATGTGATTGAGTGGGGGGATCGGGTCATGGTGCCAGTGATGCAGACTTCCACTATGAAGTTATCCTGAATATGTTCTCTGTGGTGGAGTGCTTAGAGTGTTTGACTTTTTTCTAGTTCGGACTCCTAATCTGAAGGTCGGTGGTTCGATTCCCATGCCACCACCTCTGCCAATTTGGATTTCCACCGCTGTGTATAACTTACAGCGACATCAAAGGCCAGTTGCTCTCATACCATGTCTATGTGGTGTGCGAGGTTAAAAATCCCTTGGGTCGGTAAAAGTGTAGACTCAGGTTTTCTATTGACAAACTGTCTAATGGTGAAAACAAGTCTATTCTGACTTATCCATGATAGGCAGTATAAATCTTCAATAACAAAAACAAAATGCATTGTAACATGTTTGTACCCCCCAATAGCCGATGTTTACTTTTGTGCTGGGGGGGGGGGGGGGTCTGGTTAAACAAACAAATGCAACATGTTTGTCCAATAAAGAAACAAACAAGTCCATTTTTCTCTTTTTAACCTGTGACTTTGTCTCCGGCAATTGTGACCCTATTTATATGTGTCTCAATAACAGGGCTGGATTCGGCCCGCGGCTTAACAATATGCAGTATAACCCCCGTTAAACCAAGCTCGGTTAAACCAAATGATAGGTTAATCCAAACTTTTTTCGGCGGCCTGTAGTAATAGGTTCTATTAAATTGACGCAAATATTACTAATAAGTCATTCAAGTCAATAAACCACAAACTAATGACGAAAGCTGTTCAGCATTGAAAACAAGTTCCATCACGAACTTATGTTACGAACAGGATAAACAAACCATCATTTAAAAGAAAACAGTCCTTCTATGTGGCAACAAATGCTTAATAAGTGCATCAAAATCTAAGTTAGATATGCAGAATCAAATCTCGATGATTGTTTTCTTTTTGAAAATGTGATGCTTCATCGGACTAGGTAGCTTAAAGAAAGTGTACCAGTACCAGTACCTACCTTTCTAAGTTGGATATATGGGATCTAATGTAGGTAAGTGTTTTTGCTGATACAAATTGACTATTCAATTTTAATAATAATGTAATAACTTAGAAATTAGAAGTTAGAACTTGAACGCCTGACTCTGATTCTGAAGTCACCTGATGTATGTAGGCCTGATGTAGGCCTATGTGCCTACTCAACCCACGCATGCGCAGTCGCGACCTGGCACGCACACGCGCACGCGCATGCGCATGCGCACCCGTCCCGTGGTTGGCGAGCTGCTCTGCTGCGTCTGCCTGCGCGCGCAATCACGCCTTAAACACGTGACGGGGCCTGATTCCGTTTGTCAGGTTGCAGTGGCTGAGATGCCTCCCATTTCTGAGATACCAGTTCCTTGACTAGTCACGTGACTAGGTCAGCAGCCAGAGAATGTAGAATATGGATCAGGTGTCTAGGTCAGCAAGCAGATAGGGGAGAATATTGATGCGTTAGACCACACAGTGGGTATATTAGTTAGTTACATGAGTGATGTAAGTAGTGTAATAATATTACACTAATATTGTAGAAAGTTGAATTTAGAAGATTGTTGTTGTTGGTGCTGCTGTATTAGTTGATGAAGCAGGGGGGAGGGGTTCAATCACGGACAATTGTTCTTCCTTCTTCCACTCTTCCTTGCCCTATCCCAGTAATGCTGAATGCCAGGATAGTTAGCCATTTTGAAGTCATTGGTTTGACTTGACCAGGGCTTGAAACCAGAGATTCAAATCCTACAACGTACCAAAATGGGAGGTGGGTACTCAACTCATTTGGCCATCCTGTCTGGATGTTTTATTTATAACCAAAACATAAAAGTAAAAAATATGCCATAAATATATGAATGGGCTATATAATATAGTCTATTATGTGAATATAAATAACAAATTCACTCACATATTTATCATGCTCTATTACTGTACTACACAAGTATCTGTACCAGATTCTATTTCACTGCACTTGTTCCGTTCAGACTATGCGTGCGACTAACGCCACCTGGGGGATTTCCTGTTGACTAATGGCCGCCAGAAGCGATCAGTTTATTTCCTAAGTAACTTCTTTCATTCGATTTTCACAGTTCATTAAATCGCTAAATATAATCCTAGTTGTTTCTTTTGAAAGTCTTCCTAATTCAACATTGCCTACATTAAAAATAATCGTAATAAAGAATATATAGTCACTTCCCTTCGCTCATTTATATATGCATAATACATTAGACATCCAATATATAATGTACATTGTCATAGCACTCATAGCAATTTGTATTTGGCATATGATACAAATTTTGACATCTGATCAAAGCATTCGTGGATTAGATTTTCACAGGTCATTATAACTCTAAATCTAGGCCAAGTTGTTTCTTTTGAAAGTCTTACTAATCCAACCATTGGTACTGGGCACATAGCAGTGGTCCACAACTGGTTCATCAAAGGCGGTGGTATGCGCTGTCCTGTCTGTGGGAAAGTGCATACCAAAGACCCCTTGCTGCTTACCGAAAAAGAGTAGCCTATGTGCCGGCAGTGCGTTTCCTCCAAAGAAATATGTCAGAATGACCATATATTTTACGTCCAATAGCAGATGATACAAAAATTAATGTGCTCTTGAGGCGTCGTTAAATAAAAGAAGAACAAGTAAAAGGGTACTGGGCGCAACACAGTTCGGATTAACAAAGGTTGACTGTATACACATACGTACATGGTGTGTGAGCAGCTGATAAAACGGGGGAAGTCCTGACACTCATCATGTGGGGACAGGTAGGGGTGGGGCCACTTACCGTGCCTTAACACCTGCAGTTACCATGGTTACCTGATCCAGGTGAGTGTACATGGAGCCCAGAGGAAGGTTCAGCCTTGCTGGGTCCGTCCTGATATGACCTTAGATGTTGCTAGGACGTAAGACAACAACAAACAAAACAAAGCCTTGTGGGGTTCATCTCAGGCAGTCAGGCTTTGTGCTGCACGAACTACTTATTCCTGACCTACGTTACAATTGATATGATAGGAAGACCAGACTGGATGGCCGAATAAGTTAGAGCGTCCGACTCCCGTGCTGGTAGATCGTGGGGTCGTGGGTTCGAACCCTGGTTGAGTCAAACCAATGACTTAAAAATTGATACTTGTTGCTTCCTAGCCAGGCGCTCGGCACTATTAGGACAGGGCAAGGACTGGTGTGCTCTGTGTCAGGATAATGTGACTGAGTGGGATCTCAGGTCATGGTGCCGATGGCCTCATTTCCCAGTGGGACAGCACTATAAAGTCGCCATGAGTGTGCACTGTCACAAGTGGGTACCCGGACTGATATTACCTTAGATGCTGCTAGGATGTAAACCAACAACAAACAAAAACGATATGATAGGAATGTGTTGTGTGCATTAAAGTGTGGTTTCAGAGTGGAGTGTGCTGCACACAATACAGCACCTTCCACTCCCACATCACCAATTACAGGCCCAGATGCTTCGGCGCTGACAAAATAATAATAATATGTTGAGATGAATAAAAGTTGTCCACCGAATTAATCCTATCTTAGGGCAAGGAGCAGTGGCATGAGGAAGACAATCTGTCCATGATTGAAATTTTCGCTGCTTAATCAACTGATGTACAGACAAAACACACACACACACAAATGTGCCTGGGAACAAAAACACCACCCCAGTCGAAATGTGACACAGGTTCAATGTAATACCCAGACCTGATATGACCTCATGTATTGCTATTTGAACCGCCAACCTCCAATTACCCCCTCACTCAAAGGCAATGCCCATTTAGCCAGTGATATAGTTCTCTTGCCTTGACTTTGTGGGTGGTTCATAACTTTGACGGTTACAGGCTTCAGGACTGCAGCAATATAATACAAAATGGCCCGTTTAAAAAAATAAAAAGTCAACTTCAGTGGGGATGGTTGTAGAAGTGGGGGAGGGGGGGGGGTTCTTTACAACAATAACGACAAGTTGTTGGAGCGGTACCGGTTCACTCTGGTCCGATTGTAGCTGTGGACTCATGTCCAGTCGCCGAAGGGTTATGGCCGGTGCACACCTACCGTTTTTCCGCACCCACCTACCGTATACGATCTAAAACTGCCCAAAAATCGCTAGGTGTGCGCCCCCCGCACACACCTACCGATTGCGATTCGCGCATAAAACTCAGTTTTTGGTGCTAAAAGCGGCCGTTTACGATTGCGATTCGCGATTCGAAAAACGAATTGGCCCGTTTTCAGTTTTAAGCGGGTCGGGTCGAGTCGCGAGTTTTAGTGCGCGAATCGTAAACGGTAGGTGTGCACCGGCCATTAGGAGGAAGGGAAGGGGAAAGGTAGTTGTCATTGTAACTAAAACAAATGTAGGCAGTAAGGAGGCAGGGAGTGAGTGGGTGTGGGGGGGGGGGGAGACAGGATGTCAATAGAGAGTGAGTCTGGTACCAGATAGCCCTTAGTCTCTGTGGTGGGGTAACTTTACTCCGTGGTCAATGTCTCAAAGCCCTGGAGGTGCACGCTACAAGGACCACCATTAGGGTCGGTTGGTTGTTGGAGTTTTATGTCTTGTCAACGTATAAGGTCATGTCAGGACAGTTACTGACTTGTGACAGTGTGGACTCACGCTGACTATTTAGTGCTGCCCCACTGGGAAATCAGGCCACCAGCACCATGACCCGATCAATATCCCACTCAGTCACATTATCCTGAAGCTGAGCTAACCAGTCCTGGCCTGATCCTGTTACTAATGTCAAGCGCCAAGCTAGGAAGTGAAAAGCATCAATTTTGTAAGTCATTGGTTTGACTCGACTGGGAATTGAACTCCCAATCTCGCAGATGGGAGGCATGCGCTTTACCGATTCGGCCACGGCGTCCAGATTGAGGAGCGTTCCGACCATACCTCACCACATTACGCTATGTGCCGGGAATGAGGTCATGACATGGAGGTCTAATGCTAGGTACACACATGGTGTATAGGATTCGCGCACTAAAACTCCCGATCAGCTTAAAACTGAAGTCGGGCCGATTCATTTTTCGAATCGGGAATCGCAATCGTAGTGCTAGCGCACACCTACCGTTTTAGCCCTAAAAATTAGTTTTTAGTCGTGAATCGCAATCGGTAGGTGTGCTAGGGCAGTGCACACCTCACGATTTTTGGGCAGTTTTAGATCGTATATGCTAGGTGGGTGTGGGAAAACGATCGTATACGCTAGGTGTGTACCGGCCATTACCCCACTGGAGGAGCCATATGAAGATGCCTCTCTGATCGTTACCAGCTGGAGATAGAAGTGCGCTCATCATTGTGTAGACTTTATCTGTCTGCAAGTAATCCCACTGTGTAGAGTTCCTATGGGATTGCACTACATTGCCTACATTAATGCAGTATATCTACTTTAAAGGCCAAGTCACATATACTTTAGTTGGCATAGTTGAACGTAGTTGAGGCTAACATAGTTGAATGTAGTTGAACGTAGTTGAATGTAGCTGAACGTAGCTGAACATAGATTAACGTAGTTGAACATAGCTGAATGTAGTTGAACGTAGTTGAACGTAGTTGAACGTAGTTGAACGTAGTTGAATGTAGTTGAACGTAGTTGAACGTAGTTGAACGTAGTTGAACGTAGTTGAACGTAGTTGAACGTAGTTGAACGTAGCTGAACGTAGTTGAACGTACAGGCATCCATTCTTCTCCGTCATACTAACTTGGTAATAACATGGGTGGGTTGTGAGTTCTGATTTAATCTTTGGACAAAAGAGCACTACATTATAGGCTGCTAACGTACTGTAACGTAGCGTAACGTAGCGTAACGTACTAAAACCTGCCATGCCTTAGCGTTTTTCACCGTACTTTAATGCACTTACACCATGTTTGACCCACGTTAATCTATCCTACGTTCAACTATGTTCAACTATGTTCAACTATGTTCACTAACGTGTATGTTACCAGGGCTTTAAAGATAGTTGAGCAGTCTGATAAAAGCATGGCACTTTCCTAAGAAAAACACTTATCTAGATTTGAATCCACATATCTAATTTAGATACTTATGCACTTATCAAATTGTATGACATTACCTTATTAAAGGAGCATGGTGTGATGGTTTTGAGTATACTATAAGCCATAGTTTGCTTAAGGTAATTAATTATATTAGGTTGATCATTGTAATCCGTTGTATTTCAGTTTCAAGTAATTTTCATAATAGATGGTTAAATTGGAGACATTTCAAGAGAAAAATGCCAAACTTGATTTGGTGCAGATACGAAAGTACGGGACGCCACTGAATTAAGCAGTTACATTTACAGGCACTGTTAGATTGACGTTGTATTCCCTTCTAAGTTCTATACAGAAGTTCGGCGAAAAAGTAAATAACATATGTTATATACTTTAATAAATAAGATATACTTTAATAAATATGATATACTTTACAATAAATTATATGTTTTAATATATATTATGTATTTTAATATATATTATATACTTTAATATATTATAGCCTTTAATATTAGTATATACTTTAATATATATTATTTTCTTTATTTTATATATTATAGACTTTAAAATATATTATATACTTTAATATATATTATGCACTTTAATATATATTATGTTCTTTAATATATGGTATATACCTTAATAATAATATATATTATCTAATTTAATGTATACTTTAATATATATTATAGTCATTGATTTATACTATATACTTTAATGTATACTTTAATATATACTTTAATATATATTATATACTTTAATGTATGTTATATACATTAATATATATTATATACTTTAATATATATTATATTCTTTAATATATATAATATATTTTAATATATATTATATACTTCAATATATATAAATATCATCTTCTTTAATATATATCATATACTTTGATATATATTATATACTGCATTCACCATAAGTTTCCTCACAGCTGTCCAGTGTTGAAAAAAAATACACTTTAATATGTATTATATCCTGTAATATATATTATATATGTTAATATATAGTTATACTTTAATATATATTATATACTTTAATATATAACATACACATTAATATATATTATATATCTTAACATATATTATATACTTTGATATATATTATATACTTTTATATATAATATTGCATTACGTAACCACGCCGGGTCGCAGCTTCAGCCTCTCGTTAGGAACCAGCGGACGGTAATTCAGAAGTCAGATTGAATTGTCTAGAACACTAGACCCGCCCCTGTCGGCGGTAATACCTCACAGCATGGGATTACCAGCCGGGAGACGCGGTGGCGCCCCCAGGGTGGACGGGGGAGGGGGGAGGGGGGGGGAGAGGGAACGAGAGGGAGAGGAGGAGGGGGCGGGGGAGGGGAGGAAGTGGAGGGAGGGCGAGAGGGAGCGGCACGGGGAGGGGGAGGGGGGAGGGGGTGGGAGAGGGGGAGGAGGGGAAGAGGTGAGGAGGGCAGGAGGAAGAGGGGAGAGGGGGAAAGGCAGGGGAGGGGGAGGTGCAGACGTACCGCGTCAAGTGACCCACAGTGTCTCCGGACTGCACTTCATCCACACCTCTCTCTAGCTCCTCTCCGCTGGCTACGCTCCTCCTTGATTATGTCTGAAAAGAGTTCAAGGAGGGGGAGCCCGCCAGCATTTCACTTTCTACTCTTACTCTGTCCGTGTCTTTGGCTCACTGGATGGTCACCATAGAGCAAATATACGCGGTCCTTTGACTCAGCTCTCCTCATTTGTCTTTCCTAGACTCTACCCTTTTTTTTTCTCCCAGTCATACTTCTCCCCCTGACTAGGCTTGAGGGTGGGGCCATGTACCTTATCGTTTCTCTCGCTTTGTTCTCGTTGCTGGAACCGCTGTACCCCCCTTTGCCCATCCCTTCCTCCTAAACCCTTGCTGCTGTTGACTGGATATGAGTGCTCTGCTACCGCCGGACCAGAGAGATTCGGAGCCACCCCAATGCTTTGCCGTTTTGATTGTTGTAAAGATTTCCCCAGCTTCTACAACCGTCCCTACTGAAGATTAACCTTCAACCAAAGATTAGACCGATTTATCGGTGCCTTTCTATATTGCTGCAGTTCTGCAGCTGGTAACCATCATAAGGTTACGAACAACCCCACAAGCAACCATACTGCCACATGTCGCCACCAGGTGGCCAGAGGCTGGGGAGAGACAATCTCCAAGCTGGTGATGGTGGCAGCATCTTTGCACGGAGTTTGAGTGGGTGTAGCATTGACCAAGGTTGTGCTGGGAGAGTTTGTTTGTTGGAGTGATATGTCCTGGTAACATTTCACGTCAGATCAGGATGGATACTGACTTCTGACAGTGCACACTCAAGGCAACTTTATTAGTGCTGCCCCACTGGGAGACCAGGCTGCCAGCACCATGACCTGATATCCAAATCAGTCACAATATCATGACACTGAACCTACCACTCTTTGTCCTATCCTAATAATGCCTCGCATCTCGCAAGGAAGCGACAAGTACCAATTGTTAAGTCAAGTGGGAGATGGACTCTCAACTCATTCGGCCATTCCGTCTGGTCTAGTAAAGTAAAACCTCTCTAAATCGACCGACCATGGGACCGACTTTAAGTGGTCCATTTAGGGAGGTGGTCGGTTTAGAGAGTTAGAATATCCTTACAATACAAGGGTATTTTGGGGACCCAAATAAAGCGGTCGATATAGGGGAGTGGTCGATCTGTGGAGGGGTCGGCATAGAGAGGTTTTACTGTATTTGCTTTGAGTTTGAGTGGGTGTAGCCATGACCAAGACTGTGCTGGGACAGTTTGTTGTCTTAAGTTTCAGTAGGTGAGCAGGTAATGGTGGGGTGGTTAGGGGGCTTGGGATGGAGAAGTGATAAAGGAGCACTCAGGGGGTGAAGGAGGCAGAGAGAGTGGAGATCTTGCTCGCCTTAAAGGTGCATAGTACGATGGCTTTTAGTTTCTGCCATTTTGTGAGATGATTGCATTAGATTGATCACTTCTTTTTTACTTTAGATTGAAATAACTTATATTTAAAATGACTAGCTTCTGAGATATTTGCAGTGTAAACATACCAAATTAATTTTGACAAGCACGTCAAATCTCTGAGAGTAGAGGCGTGAGCAGAAATAGAGTCTATTAAATTGGCTTAGTATCTTCTTTTACACAGCTATAACTTCTTAGTAAGTGCACCAGTACCTCAGGTTGGTATGTAGAATCAAATTGAGATGAGTTTTCTCAAATCTAAATGTTGATGCTTTCATTGGGCGAAGCAGCTTTGAATATCTCCAAAGTATCAATATTTATTTGAATAGAATATGAGAGAAATTGAAAAAACATCAGATTACGCAGGTTTAGTACAGGATGGCGGTATATCGTGTCAGTCATGATATCTTGCTTGGTTGTTGGAGTTTTACGTCCTGGCAACATCTCATGTCATATCAGGATGGGTCCCGATTTTCAACAGTGCACACTCATGGCGACTTTATAGTGCTGCCCCACTGGGAGACCAGGCCGGCAGCACCATGACCTGATATCCCAATCAGTCACATTATCCTGACACTTAACCAATCAGTCCTTGTCCTCTTCTAATAATGCAGAGTGCCTGGCCAGGCTAGGAAGTGACAAGTATCAATTTTTGTGAGTCATTGGTTTGACTCGACCGGGAATTAAACTCCCGACCTTCCGCATGAGAGACCAGCGCTCTACCGATTCGACCACCGCGTCCGGTTTCATATGTAGTCCCCAGGGGCCGTATTCATGAGCTCTGGGTAGCGCTACCCTGAGGCTGTAACCGGGGGGTACGCTACCCCCCCGGGTAACGGTGGAAAATCCGTATTCATGAGCTTGGGGTAGCGCTACCCTGGGGCTCTAACCGGGGGGTACCCTACCCCAATTTTGACTCAGGGGTAAGCCACTATCCCGAGGGGATAGTGAGTGTGTGTGGCTCTGAATCTATTCAATGCGATCATATTTGATAGATTTAAATACGCAATAAGTGAAATTTATTCAAATTAACCCTAAATCCGAAGCGATATTAATGCTGCCGCCGCATTGGCGGCGTTATGCATATTGTCGAATCGACGAATGTAAAGTAAACAAATCGCCGCCGCCGCAGCGACGTCGATATCCATACTGTCAAAGTCAAGTCAAAATGGCTGCCGCCGTCACCGCCGAATCGGCGTGAATTTCTTACGCCCTAATCTATTAAATGCAGTCATATTTAACAGAATTACATACGCAATAAGTGAAATCTTATCAATTTAACCCTAAATCCAAACTGAAATTAACCCTGACGCCGTAACGGCGGCGATATTAATATTTTCGATTCGACGCGTGTAAACAAAGCGAACGGGTAGCTATCCCGACCGGCTAGAGCATTGGTGAATACCGATTGACCTACTTAAGATCCGCGGTTAAACCGAGGGATAGCTACCCAACGGATAAGCCTACCCTCCGGGTAAGCGTACCCCGAGCTCATGAATACGGCCCCAGATTACACATCGAACAACACCCAATTGAACAATAATAAATACGTGGCCACAGGACGACTAATTATCCCCGAAGTGCTGAGTGCCGACAGCAAATGTTTCATCCTCGCACTGCGCAGTGAACCCGATACAACTGACCCTGGCAGGCATGCGCCCGCGCAGTCGGCGCAGTCACGTGACCGCATGCAGGGCTCGGCGAGGTGTGCGCATGGGCGGCCGTGTGTAATTTGTAACCATGGTTTCACGTGATGACCTGCTGACTGACTGACTGACTAGAATCCTGATGGGTTGAATTTGATCTAATATAATTATCGGGCGAGGTGGCCGAATTGGTAGAGCGTGGGCCTCGCATGCGGGAGATCTGGAGTTCGGTTCCCGGTTGAGTGAAAACCAATGACTTATCAGATTGATGCTTGTCACTTCCTACCCTGCTGATCGGCATTAATAGGATAGGGCAAGGACTGATTTGGTCCATGTCAGGATAATGTGACTGAGTAGGATATCGGGTCAACTTGATTTCCCAGTGGGGCAGCACTATAAAGTCACCATGAGTGCGCACTGCCATACGGCAGTACCCATCCTGATATGACCGTATATGTTGCCAGGATGTAAAACTCCAACAACCAACCAATCTAACCAAATTAGATATGGCAGGCTTGCGTTTTCAGATGCCAGATCCCGAGGGAAAGGAGATGATCTTGTTGTTTGTTTGTTGTTGTTTTACGTCTTAGCACCATCTAACATCATATCAGGATAGGTACAGACTTGTGACAGTGTGCACTCATGGCAACTTTATAGTGCTGACCCACTGTGGAACAAGGCCTCGATTACCATGACCTGATATCCCACTCAGTCACATTATCCTGACACTGAGCCAACCAGTCCTTGCCCTATCCTAATAATGGCGAGCGCCAGGCTAGGAAGCGACAAGCATAAACTTTTAAGTCTTGTTCACTGTATACCAAAATCATCGTCCAATGAAAGAATATAAATAAAACACTGGTCTAGATTTGATTGTACATAATGTAATGGCCCACGGCCCTCCGACTCTCACCCTGCTACGCACAGATGGAAGAACGCCAAGATCCAATATAAGTACGCTTCAACTCGGTTTATTGAACCAATATGCTCTCCATGGCATCCACAGTCATCTGACCCGCCCCCTGACTTGCCAGATCCCACATCGACTCTATAGGTGGGGGGGGGGGGGGGGGGGGGTGAGCTAGCCACATGCAGTAGAGGGCAGCCCAGTCGGGGTCTGCCCAGTGGCTAGCCTGCCGCCACCTAGCGCAGTCCAGTGTAACTGCGTAGTTGTGCGGCGTAGTCTCTGCCGCTACCGCGTGGTAGTAGGACTCATGTACAGACTACTACAATACTATCCAACCTAAATACCGGTTCACTTATTAAGCGTTTGTTGCTGGTCAAAAGGTATTACTAAAGGCCCTGTCACACTAGAACGTAATGACGTCAGCGTAGGGAGAACGTGAAGAACGTTGAACTTCTCGGCGTAGTATGCAAATTTGGGCAGAAGTTGAACGTGGATGCAACGTAGTGGACGAGAACGTAACGTCGGTAAAGCGTAGTGATACCGTCATTCAACGAGAGAGGACAACGTCACTACGTTCACGGAACGTTATGAACGTTATTCCATCGCCAGAAGAACGTTACGTGACGTTAGCCACGTCATGATACGTTGAACGTACGTTGAATGCACGTTCTCCTGACGTTCTCCTGACGTTCTCCTGACGTTCTCCTGACGTTCCCATTAAGCCTCGTAGGCATTTGCAGTCGGTTTAATGTGGGTCAACGTAGTGGAACGTAGTGGAACGTAGTTGAACGTAGTGAGCAGCGTTGGAATAACGTCCGTTTAACGTCATTGACGTTCACTGAACGTGAACAGAAAGTACGGCGAACGTAAACCCTTACGTTCGAGCTACGTGGAAAGTTTTGAACATGTCCAAAACCTTGACGTAACTCGACGTAACACGACGTAATGTGACGTAGCTCGACGTCATTCTATCATCATTATGACGTCATCATGACATAACCCAACGTAATGACGAAAAGTGACCACGTTAGGCTCACGTTGGCTCGTTACGTCATAGTGTGACAGGGGTATAAGTCAACACTGTTGAAAATGTTGTGATTTTGGTGTGCATGCAAATTTTAATGTCGTGTGTTTTCACTTCAAATATCTCCACTGTTAGCTATCCATAAAACAAACCGCTAAAAAAATCCAGTCTCTCAAAAGCATCAGACTGTGCAACTTTAATATTTTCAAACTAACAGAGTAACTAAGCATTAATTATCTATATGTATATATATATATTTATATATGTGTGTATATATAGATGTGTGTGTATATATGGCACACAGGAAATAAAGGGCGTGCATGTTATCCTTGCATTTATACTCGTATAATGTGTTATACATCACATAATATATGAGCCTGTCTCAAAAGGTGCTAGCTCTTCGTTTTTTTGTCCATAGTAATGATTGACACAAAACAGCACAGAAACGGTTACACTAAAAAATCAAGGACATTTGCTTCGAATCAATATGTATTCTATTGGGATTATGAAACACCATGTAAAAAAATAAGCAGTTTATCCTGAGAAAATGCATAAGTACATAGTATGTTGACCGTTACTATGGACAAAGTTTTGTCCCATATTGCTTAGCACCGTTTGAGACAGTCTCATATATATAAGTTTTATCTGGAAAGTAACTAATGCGGATTTGTTTAAAGTTCCAGTTGAGCAAATCTGATGACAATATAGAATGTAAATATCAATTTAGAAATGTGCATGACAGGTGCTTTGTTGGGGACTGGTAGAGGAAAGAATGCTTGATTTAATTTGAATCTTTTTTTAGAATATGTACAGCGATGCAGCATACAAAGAGTTCCCCAAACAAACTTGTACACCAGTCGTCAAGCATATCTCTGTCTGTGTGAAGCGACTCGCCCATTGGTTGGTTTAATTAGGTCTCACTGATCACGTGATCCGCTCAATGCATTGCAGGTGGCGGAACCGGAACAAACCGAAGTCCATGCAGCGAAGCCACAGTCCACGCTGCCACCCTTCCCAGCAGACGATGCGGTCGAGGAGCAGTCAGCGGAAGAGAAGGAGGAAGAGCTTCAGCGGAACACAGGAGAAGCGCAACCGGGCGATGACGAGGCACAGAAGCCGCAGCGGAAGCGGAACCCTAACTTCTTCCGGCGGATGGTGCGCGCAGTGCGGCGCGCCTTCAACCGGGGCTAGAGACCGGAGGGAGCCTCTGGCGGAGATGCAGTAGCAGCAGCAGAAGCGCAACGTGACCAGCAAGATGGCGTGACGTCATCGACCAAGTCGTGAGCAGCGTCGCAAGCTGCCCAGTGCCGCCACCTGGTGACGGACCGACGTACTTGTAGGCGGAAACCACGTCGTTCGTTCCCCAGTCACCGTTGTCAATGAATGAATGATTTGGTTGATTGATTAATTGATTGATTGAATGCTCTCTGGGCGCCATCTTTGAAAGAACGTAACGACTGAGCAAGCAAGCAAGCAAGCAGTCAGTTGACCCACATACCGGTTATAGAAAAATATAAATATATATGTATGCATATGTATAGATATGTGTGTATATTAAGCGCCATGCGGAGTGGAGGCAATGTGCATTATGGGATGATAGATCACATGTCTCCGCGCTTGACAACAACAATGGCGCTGGTTCCGGAAGTGCAACTTGGTTCATGCGCGTCAGCAGACAGTCATCCCAGAGCTGCTTTTCTCTGGCATTTAGCCCCTGTTGTTTCCAGTAATCTTTTTTTTCTCTTTTTTTTTTTAAAGACACACACAAAAAACCCTCTACAACTAAAGCCTGCCTAACTACCTGAGACACGAAAAGGATTAATTGATTAGATTAGATTGATTGATTGATTGAGCGTTTCTGCTTTCTGCACTCGCTACATGATGATGGCTCTATTCGCGAAGCGTATCAGTACTAAGTGCAAGCCACGCATTCTCAGTCTTTGGTGCTTTTAAGTTTCCCGCACTTGTGTTGTTATTGCTATGCTGTCACGTACCACCGCTATGCCATGTGTGTGTGTGTGTTTGTGTGTTTGTCCACACTCACTCACTTAACGTTGCCATATTTGACACACATTACAGTTAGATCACAAGTTCCGGTCGCGCTTGTGCAGCAACCCGGAAACAAGAAAGTGGAAGTGAACCGATCAGGAGGGTGAATTGCGGAGACGCCATTTTCTCTCCTTGCGCCAATGGATGCATGGTCCAGCAATAAGGATTGTTCTTGCTAACCTGCCGGATGGACGTAGAGAAGGACCCACGTATAGCTCACCCAGGAGACCCTGTCTGTTTGGGGATGTGTACCTGGTGTTTTAGTGAGACAGATAATAACTCTTGTTTCATAGAGAAGTGACTGATACTATGGACAGGGGACTAATCTATACACATATATATAACATAGCATATATTATATGTATTATACACATGATACATATGATAAATATGTATGATACGTATATATTTTTTTCCTTGAAGATTTATACTGCCTATCATGGATAAGTCTGAATAGACTGTTTTTCACCATTAGACAGTTTGTTGATAGAAAGCCCGAGCCTACACTTTTACCGACCCAAGGGATTTTGAACCTCCCACACCACATATACATGGTATCAGAGCAACCGGCCTTTGATGATGCTGCAAGTTATACACAGCGGTGGAAATCCAAATTGGCAGAGTTGTGGGCACAGGGAATCGAACCACCTACCTTCAGATTAGGAGTCTGACCTGGAAAAATGTCAGAGAAAAATGCCACAGAGAACACCATATATATTATCAAATATATATATACATAGTACATGTATATATGTATATATATATATATATATATATATATATAGGAATGGCGAAAATATACCACTGCTTAGCTACTAAACCTTTACCTGGCCTACTCCATCCTGCTGCGATATATATGTTATATATATACGTTTATAGCCCAGGGGCGCTGACGTTGACTAACCCACTACACCGTCGGACCTAGCTCGAAGTCCCGGCTGCCTTAATTAACTTGCCCTCAGACCGGTGCGGGGGGTTCTATGTTGTGCCTGCTACATAGGGCTTTTACGTAGAGTCTTCCGCACTTGGTCCCAGACCATTTTTTTTCTTTTTTTTCTTTCTTTCTGATGACACAGATGCAGCAGCACCACCGCGCCCCCTGTCGTGCACAACACGCATGACTGACATAGAGCGGCGAATGATTGAGTTGAGTGGCTCTTCCTGTCCTCACCCTGACACCCAACCACCCCACCCACCCATACACACATAGGGACTCTCTGACTAACTAGGACCACTTTTCACTACCAGTGCGACCCCTGGTGGCAGCGGCGTTAGACAATAAAAACAAGGGCGCGTTGCTGGCAGGAATAGTGTGCGTGCACCTGTGGACGCCTGCCGCCGTTTGCAGCATTCCAATGGCCACAGCCTTTAGCTGACCACAGCCACAGCCAAGTGTGAATAATTAATCTTTAACAAAATACAGGCAGCATATGTACTATATAATTTATTATGTGGATATAAATAACGTCAGCCCCTTAATGTTTCCCTCTAAGAACCTAAACTTCCATGTTATTCACTGCAGAGCGGGCATTCTCTCCTCCCGGCCTCCTCTACACCGTGAGCCAGCTGTCACTCTGCTCACTTTCAAATATGTAATATACATATAAGTGATGACAACGAAGCATGAGCTCCTCCTCTCCCGCCTCCCTCTCACCCCTCCCCCCCCCATCCTTCCTCCCCCCACCCCCTCAGTTCTTTGGGAATAGCATTGCGAAGGAGAACCCCCCCCCCCTCCCCCAAAGAAGCAACACAAAACATCCCTTCCTTCCCCCCTTCCCTCCTTCCCTCCTTCCCTCTTTCCCCCTTCCCTCTTTCCCTCCTTCCCTCCTTCCCTCTTTCCCCCTTCCCTCTTTCCCTCCTTCCCTCCTTCCCTCTTTCCCCCTTCCCTCTTTCCCTCCTTCCCCCCTTCCCTCCTTCCCTCCTTCCCTCTTTCCCCCTTCCCTCTTTCCCTCCTCCCCTCCTTCCCTCTTTCCCTCCTTCCCTCCTTCCCACCAAAACACACATTTTAATCAGATCCGGGACTCCTTTAGGAATAGCATTTGGAAGGAGAGCCCCCCCCCCACCCAAGAAAGAACACAAATTAACCCCCATAACCACATGGTGGAAAGGAGAACAATGGCCATGTTTACAAGGCATGCCTTATGTCTATTATATTATATTTTAGTTGGGTTTTTCCATATTGAAATATAAACTCAGGAGGATTTTCTTTTCAACGCCAGTGAGACATAATCAGGAAATACTCTGGGATGCTCAGATTGCCATGAACCGTGAACGCCTACACATATACACATATATATATGTATCCTTATATATATATATATATATATATATATATATTTATATATATTATCGTGTCTAGTACATAATAAATACCCCCCCCCCACTCAAACACAACACACACCTGTTCCCATATGATGCAAGTCGTTATTATGGTCGATACAAACTTTGAATTTGAGACAAATGATGCCCCATCAGGGATAACATGAGCCATGTTGGAAGTAGCCTTAGTGGTGGCTCTCTGACTGTTATTTGCCGATCTAGTCATGTGGAACTACACGACTCAGTCATGAGCCGAAATGGGGGTTGTTTAGCAGCAATTCTAGCAGCAGGCGCTTAGTTAACAAACAACAAAATACACAAAAACAATTCGTCCGATTTACTGGGGAATCACGGAGCAATCAATCACCTATGAGCCTGGTGCTCAGTGTTTCTCATATGTTCCATGCTCAGATCAATGAGTTAATAAAATACATAGATAGGCTAAGTAGACGTAGAAAAGGAGAGAGAGAGAGAGAGAGAGAGAGAAAGAGAGAGAAAGAGAAGTATACAAATACAAATATGTGGATGGTGATTAGAGTGGTCCGGAAGTTATTACAGCCCGAGTGAAATCCTGGTTAGATTTGAATGAAATCCGTATGGGGGGGAGAGGGGATGGGTGCATTAATTGAGAGTAAGGCCCCTTTTGATAGTCACAGGGAGAGGCGATGGTAATGGACAGTCAGTCATCCAGCGTTCCTCAGCCAACGCTATAGCTAGAATGGATATGCGCATCCGCATAAGCTGCTAAGTGGTTCCTGGGCGATAATAGGGGAAAGTGTCTGCGGGTGGAAAGGCAATGGTCGCCAATGTGTAACTCGGAACGATGAGGGGGCGCATGCATTAATTGAGAGTTGAGGCCCATTCTGGTAGTAGTCACAGGGAGAGGTGAAGGTAATGGACAGTCATCCCTCGGTTCTCAGCGCAAGCTAATAACTATGAAGGATTTGTGCATCCTCATAAACTGCCCGGTGGTTCCTGAGCGATAATGGGTGATAATAGGGGAGAGCGTCTGCCGAGGAAAGGCAATGGTGGCCAAAGTGTAACTTGCAGCAGCCCACATCCTCTTGTGACCTTGGAAATAAAATGACCTTCACTAGACCCCCCTCCCCCCTCCCCCTCCCCCTCCCCCTCCACGGACCTCCCCATCCCGACCTCCCCGCGCCTCGGGTGTGTGACTAGGAGGCGCGAGAGGGCGCCACCTATAATGGGTATGTGTGTATGGCACATGCTGGAACCCAGCAAAATACGAGTAAGGGAAGAAGTGGTGGCCTCCATTAGCAAACAAACATGGTTGGTGTCCTCGGTCCTCTGTCCTCGGTCGACACCGGCTTGGTGAGAATAAGAGAAGCTCGGTGCAGGCTGGGTAGCATAGCGGTTGGTTGCTTGTCGGAGTTTTACGTCCTGCCATCATCTAAGGTCATATCAGGACGATTACTGACTTGTGACAGTGATCACTCACGGCGACTTTACAGCGCTGTCCCATTGGGAGACCACACTACAAGCACCATGACCTGATATCCCACTCAGTCCCATACTCCTGACACTGAACAAACCAGTCCTTGCCCTATCCTATGAATGCCGAGTGCCTGGCTAGGAAGCGAGAGGTACCAATTTTTAAGTCATTGGTTTGATTCGATCAGAGTTTGAACCCGTGGGTTGGTAGCCCATGATCTACCAAAATGTGAGACGGACGCTCAACTCATTTGGACATCCCGTCTGATAACATAGCGGATCGAGAGATATATATATGTATATATGTGCATATATATATATATATATATATATATATACATATATCAGTCGATGCAGGTGGGCAGCTGGCTATGTATAGTGACCTAGATTTAGAAGGGAAACTGCAATTTACCAAGGCGCATATGTAACATATGGGTGAAGTATGGCATGCACATGCGCATGCTCTGGTACCTCATGCATTCTCATGGTTTGGCCGGATGTACTTCCTTTACCCCTTCCCTGCATGCTCTAACTAACTACCACAATCATCAATCTTTCCAACCATCAGTCCCTACCCCCCTAAAGGCATTTCTCCTTAGCAACGATGGCTAACACCACTAGAGGAGTCAGTGCAGGTTAAACAAGAACCCCCCCATTCTCAAGCGAATATACAAATATGTAACTATACTCATATCTGCGCTGGTCATTCTTCAAACCGGAAGCTCAAGACTTGATTGGTCAGATTCCCGAGGTTGTTTGCCCCACTGAGTCCCCGCCCCACTCCCTGCTCCCCGACCCCCCCCCCTCCCCATCCCTCTTTACAGCAGAAATCATCGCCCTTAATTCACATCCAGAGATGCCCCCCTCACAAGACCACTCGCTTCAGCTATTCCCTTTGTCGCGGACATAAGAAGGTGGACATTTGACTTGTTTTATTCCTTGCTTAGGCGCTGTGACATGGACGTGACATCATGACATCGCCATACCCCCCCCCCCCTCTCTCCCCCTCTAATGGATATTGGGTGCTGTATGTGTTAGTTAGACGGGTGTGCTGTTGCAAAGTCTTGCTATTCTTTATCGATGCTAATTATTTGATTTATTCCTGTAATAAGTTATCACAGCGTGTACATATACATATATATATATTTACGGCCTTGTGCGTGTAGCATGAAGCAACACGAGCTAACCTCAGAACGGGGCAACTAAAACTATCTCATCATAATCACAGAATGCCACCCACTTACATGCAATGTGTAATCAGCACCGGGCACATGACCCACCACGAAGTCACATGACCCAAGGCGGTCACATGTGTGATCCGAGTGGTTATGTGACCCTGAGCAGTCATGTGACCTAGGCAGTCACATGACCCGGCCGGTCACGTGGGGCCGCAATGACGTGACTTGAAGCATTGAGTCGACTCTAATCCAGCCCAGACTTTCGTTACAACTGGCCCTCTTCTGGAAGGGTGTTGTGCCAGTGGAAGAACAACAAATATCATAGCAGAAATAATGCCTGAACCTTGACGGTGTGAGTAGCAAGAACCAACCAGTCAGCCCGACCCCTCCCCCCACCCCCCAGCCCCCCGCCCCACCACCCACTCCTACAGAAACAAGAAAAGATGGTGAACGGAAGCGCATCACAAGCGGTCGTCCAGAGATAGGTGGCCCTCGGTCTGCAGTTCGCGCATGTGTGCTGCCGGGGTGCGAGGGCCTCTAGTTAAACTACCTGACCCAATTACAGGGCACAGCACGATTGCTTCTTGTACAGATGCGGTCACCAAGAAGGAAGGAACAAAGGGTATACATATGTTTCAGGGAGTAGATAGACTCTTGTGCAAGTTTGATGGTAGTGATTGCAATATCCCATTGTGTGTGTGCGTGACGCATGTGTGTGCGCGTGTGAGCGTGCGTACGCATGCGCGTGGTGTGCTCCATTTGTGGATGTGAACCATGTATGGCCAAATGTTACCTCCATACTACTAGACCCTAAGAACTAACTCTGGAGAGAGATTGATAACTATAAGCACCTGCTCCTTCACACCAGCTGGTGATCATAGCATCATGATGGATCGCTAAACGCTAAACTTCCTCCTTTGCTCCTTTTGTCGTCCTTGTATACGTAACATTGATCTCTTATTGCTAATATATAAGTTTATAGTTTTATAAATCAAACTTCCCTAAAATGTCCGAACTCCCAATGTTAGCGATCAGTTGCTATGGCCAACATGTAGGTGTGGAAATCACGCTGTCTGTATTGTATGTTTTTTGAATAATTGCTTTACTTTTCATTAAGCATGATAATTAGTATCGATTACTGCTGGGTCAAGGGGTTAGCGGGGTCTCAGCTTGGATGTTCTGATTTAGTTCTATGCCGGTTCATGAAAGCATCGCCCTTAATTCACATCCACAGATGCCCAACTCACAAGACCACTCACCTCAGCTATGCCCTTTGTCGCGAACAGAAGGTGGACACTTGACTTGTTTTATTCCTTACTTAAAGTCGCAGAGTCCAATGGTTTTGATAAATTTCTTAGATTAATCATTAAAACATACTTTACTTTAGTTTGACTTTGAAGAAACATTCATTTTAAAAGAACAACTTTTGCGATATTTAAAGTGAAAACGTGCCAAATTAATATTTGGCTTTCACATAAAAAAATGTTGGACCAGACAGGTTTATGTAAATTAGAGGTTCTATTAAATTGACACAATATTCCTTCGATGAAGCAATAAACACTTAATGAGTGCATAAGTATCTAAGTTGGAAATGTATGCCTAAAATAAAATCTAGCTAAATATTTTCAACATTTAGGAAATATGATGCCTTCATTGGACTATGCAGTTTTAAGTACATGCGACTTGTCGAAGTGTTAACTACCATATGTTTGTGTAGTCTCGCTTAATTATGCTACTACTCCCTTTCCTTCCCTGATAATACTCTAAAGACGCTTGTGGTGTTTTTCCATTCTGAGGTGAATGGAAATAATCTCATTTTAGTGGGGTTTTTAAGAAGGAAGGAAAAACAAATCAAGAAAAATAGAACCCATTCGAAACACCAACAATCATCACAAAAAGTACCCCCTATTAGTACTACTCCTGTTCAAATTTATATCTAAATGAATGGTCAGATTTCTTGACTACCAAATCAATTTCACTAACTATTACTATTATTATTATGTGAGGAGATTGTGCCCATGCTGAAGTTATCTTCAATGTTGCTAGGAATGTAAACATGTCCCACCCCCGTCCCCCATACAAACAAATAAACACAAACAAACTCAAGAATACGGGAGGGATCTGACGGTGGTAATAATGGCGGATATATGAACGATAGAACCCAGATCATCATTAAAAGGGGTGTGACTCCAATAAGACAAAGACAGTCCGCCCGTTAGCCCTGTTCGGAACGAGGTCACAGCCTGAATCCCTTATGGAGTCTTCTCTCCGCTGTCACACAGCTAAGTTGTCGTTTGAGTTTTCGTTCGTAGCAGCCAGCTAGAAAAAAAAAAAAACACAAAAAAAATAACTGGTCATTCCCGACCTGGCACCCCACTCCACACACACACACAAGCACACACACATGCTTAGACTTTGACAATACACACTCACACACACCACACGTGACAAATTCATCCGCACACCGTTGCGATGGTGGCGCCACCGTGGTCGTGTGACATCACGGTAACGCCTGTACGCATGTGTGCCGTGACGTCATCGGTGCTTGTCAGTGTAGTGGGTGTTGTTGTCGTATTTTTATTTGTTTGTTTTTTACCATCCCACCTTGTCCGATGTTATCGTAGAGTTTCGAGTGTTGGTATGCTATACCTTAGATGTCCGCGTTCCTGTGGCATAGGCTATGTTGTTGTCCTTTTTGGGAGAAGGCACTCTAGCTCCATAAGGCGTCACACTGGCTGATGATCTCTTTACCGAACGGGAAATCAAATTTAGTTATTTAAGATCAGAAATTGATTATAGACGCAAAGAAAAATCAAGACATGACTGCATTAAAAAAAACATTCACAAAACTATCCACTTGATTTGATCCACCACGGAAATACATTAAACAATGTCTTAAAATAATTAACACACCTACCTTATCGTATATAATTAGACACATTGCATGACATTTGGTGAAAGTAAGTGGTTTGCATGGCTTTTTGTTCCAAGTATGTTGGGTTTTCTCCCCTCCCTTGGTGATTTTAATCTGTATTAATACCCGATTTAATTTCCATGTACCGAGTATGGAAACATAATACCGCTTACACCATTTGATCTCTTCTCCGTGCACCTATTTATAATATCATTGTATTTTTATATATTAAAAAAACAATATGTAACATAGCAAGTATGTCTATTGAATGCTTAATGCGTATGTTCCTCTCTCTTTATATCAACTGCGACAGCGACTACAGTCCTTTTAAACACACTAATTATCAACGATTAATTACTAGTTGTTGCCCTATTATTAACCTAGACAGAGATCAGACAATGTAGATTTGGAGTCATTTTTGGGACCTTATTTCATGTGCACGTGTTGCCCTAGGATCTCTACTTTGTTGCATGAATTAAACCAGTTTCCTGTAAATATTATATTTAAATGATGATAGACAAAGAGCAGTATATTATATAAGAATCCACCATTCCGCTTGGTTAAGGTTCAGGCTTTTCGACCCCTTGTTTGGGGAACTCTTTGTATACTGCATCGCTGTAAATAGAATTTACCATGTTGTATGGAGTAAAGTGTAGACTGATGGTGATAGTGTACACTATATATTTGTTGTCTAGAATTCAGGAAGAAAATGATACAACATTGGTGGACCAATTTGGTAATGTTTATTTCCGAATAAAATTGTACAAATGGTGAACTCTGATGTTTAATTTGTTTATATAATAATACAATATTTATTTTGACATGATCAATTTACACACAAGTTGATATTTATATCAGCGATTTCTTCACATGGAAAAGGAGAAAGCAGAAGTACAATACTTATGAGGTGCTTTCCCCATTTAAAAATAACACAGGTACATTGCCTATACCGTAAAAATAATAAATATAAAAAT
This sequence comes from Branchipolynoe longqiensis, assembly GCA_030323885.1. NCBI lineage: Eukaryota > Metazoa > Annelida > Polychaeta > Phyllodocida > Polynoidae > Branchipolynoe > Branchipolynoe longqiensis. Next base: position 15,649,863 of record CM059194.1, on the reverse strand, counting down.
CAAAGTAAAAAAGCATATCAACATTACCCTCAATACTGTAAATTACAGCTCAATATTTACGTACTAGACTATTATGTATTTTCCCTCTGGTAAAGCTTAAAGATTTTCTTGCTATACATTCACAAATGAATAGGTGATATATACGAGTGATGACTGTGATTGGTTAGAAGGAAATTGATTTACTATGAAGTATAATTATTATAAACATCTAGGAAGATAGTGGAACTAGAGACATAGAAATTAAATCCTGCTTGATATATATACACTATTTTAAATTGTTATAATGAATTAGTTCATTTTGATGTTGTATTCACTTGATCGTTGTAATCGAATATACTTTTATAAGGAGTAATTTTGATGGTGGATTTTCCTCTAACATCGGTAATTTACGGCGGAGATGGGAGACTCTGAATGAGCTCACGGACGGTGTTCTCTGTAGCGGAGTGGTTAGATTGTCTTTCTTGAAGATTTATACTGCCTATTATGGATAAGTCTGACTAGACTTGTTTTCACCATTAGACAGTTTGTCGATAGAAAGCCCGAGCCTACACTTTTACCAACCCAAGGGATTTTTAACCTCCCACACCAGATAGACATGGTATGAGAGCAACTGGCCTTTGATGACGCTGTAAGTTATACACAGTGGTGGAAATCCAAATTGGCAGAGTTGGGGGGGCATGGGGAATAGAACCAGCGACCTTCAGATTAGGAGTCCGACCTAGAAAAAAGTCAGACACTCTAACCACTCCACCACAGAGAAAAGCACAGTTGTCTGGCTTTTTTCTGGATCGGACTCCTAATCTGAAGGTCAGTGGTTCGACTCCCCATGCCCCCACCTCTGCCAATTTGGATTTCCACCCCTGTGTATAACTTACAGCATCATCAAAGGCCAGTTGCTCTCATACCATGTCTATGTGGTGTGGGAGGTTAAAAATCGCTTGGGTCGGTAAAAGTGTAGGGTCGGGATTTCTATCAACAAACTGTCTAATGGTGAAAACAAGTCTATTCAGACTTATCCATGATAGGCAGTATAAATCTTCAAGAAGAAAAAAAGTCTATGAACTCACTCACACACGACACCGGTTCTAATCCGCCTGCGATTCAGCCCGCTACGGTGGCGCCCCCATGTAGAAAGATGACCGAACCACAAAGCCCGTACACAGGTTCCACCGCCAAACACCAGGCGGCGCCACAGTTCCGCCACCGCCAATCATCACGACGATACTCACGATTCGAAAAAGCCGACCATAACTGCCGCAGACGCTTTCAACCAAGCATTTCTTCAGAAATTATTATAATTGGGTACCTTTGTATATATTTGAAATGAAACAAACAAAAAAGCAAAATACATTTGGCATGCTCATTGAAATCCTTGATACTTAAAGCTTTTTTATCTGTTTTTGACCTGATCAGTATAGGCCTACCCCAGTAATAAGCTCCCTGGAACGCAAAACCCAGAACTAGACTGGTACTAGTGGTAGGCATACCCACAATCAATCAATCAATAGTTCCATCCTCTAGTCGAGGGTTGGATGCAATGGCTCTCCACTTGTCCCGATGTTGTGCTGTTCTGATAGACTGTGAATAATTCAAGCCTGTCCACTGTGAAATATTTGTAAACCATGATGTTCTTGGTCTCCCTCTCCCTCTGCTGCCATTCACCTTCCCTTCCAACAATGTACGGTATATTGAACTCTGACGAATGATGTGGCCAAAATAAATAAGTTTCTTTGTCTGTATAGTGGCAAACAAGCTTTTCTTATTTTTAATTTTTCTGAGAACTTCTTTGTTGGTGATCTTCTTTGTCCATGATATTTTCATCATCCTTCGATAAGTCCACATCTCAAATGCTGCTAAACGTTTGTACATTTTCTTAGAGATTGTCCATGTCTCTGCCCCATACATTAGAATAGGCATTATAGGCGAGCAAAGCATGGCAGCGTAGCGCAGGTGCACCAAATTCAGACCCTGTGCTGGTAGATCGTGGGATCGTGGTTTCGAACCCTGGTCGAGTCAAACCAATGACTTAAAAATTGATACTTGTCGCTTCCTAGCCAGGTGCTCGGCATTATTAGGACAGGGCAAGGACTGGTGTGCTCAGTGTCAGGATAATGTGACAGAGTGGGATACCAGGTCATGGTGCCGTCGGCCTGGTTTCCCAGTGGGACAGCACTATGAAGTCGCGATGAGTGCGCACTGTCACAAGTCAGTACCCATCTTGATATGACCTTAGATGTTACTAGGACGTAAAACAACAACAAACAAACCAGATTCAGAACTACACCAGTAGTTTATGCATAGGGTTTTGTTTACACGCAGTATCAACACTAGATGAAGTGTTTTGGTTTTAAAACATGATATGCCTTCAATGACTTATGCAGCTTTCTTATCCATCAGTGTTAGAATACTGAGTGAGTTGAGACAATGTAATAGAATGTTATCTTGAGTCAATGTACTAGAATGTTATCTTGAGACATTGTACTATAATGTTATCTTGATACAATGTACTAGAATGTTATCTTGAGACATTGTACTAGAATGTTATCTTGAGACATTGTACTAGAATGTTATCTTGATACAATGTACTAGAATGTTATCTTGAGACACTGTACTAGAATGTTATCTTGAGACATTGTACTAGAATGTTATCTTGATACAATGTACTAGAATGTTATCTTGAGACACTGTACTAGAATGTTATCTTGAGACATTGTACTAGAATGTTATCTTGATACAATGTACTAGAATGTTATCTTGAGACACTGTACTAGAATGTTATCTTGAGACAATGTACTAGAATGTTATCTTGATACAATGTACTAGAATGTTATCTTGAGACAATGTACTAGAATGTTATCTTGAGACAATGTACTAGAATGTTATCTTAAGACAATGTACTAGAATGTTATCTTGAGACAATGTACTAGAATGTTATCTTGATACAATGTACTAGAATGTTATCTTGAGACAATGCACTAGAACATTATCTTGAGTCAATGTACTAGAATGTTATCTTGAGACAATGTACTAGAATGTTATATTGAGACAATGTTCTAGAATGTTATCTTGAGACAATATACTAGAATGTTATCTTGAGACAATATACTAGAATGTTATATTGATACAATGTACTAGAATGTTATCTTGAGACATTGTACTAGAACGTTATCTTGAGTCAATGTACTAGAATGGTACCTTGAGACAGTGTACTTGAATGTTATATTGAGACAATGTTCTAGAATGTTATCTTGATACAATCTACTAGAATGTTATCTTGAGACAATGTACTAAAATGTTATATTGAGACAATGTACTAGATTGTTATCTTGAGACAATATACTAGAATGTTATCTTGAGACAGTGTGCTACAATGTTATCTTGAGACAATGTACTAGCATGTTATCTTGAGACAATGTAATAGAATGTTGTCTTGAGTCAATGTACTAGAATGTTATCTTGAGACAATGTACTAGAATGTTATCTTGAGACAATGTACTAGAATGTTATCTTGAGACATTGTACTAGAATGTTATCTTGATACAATGTACTAGAATGTTATCTTGAGACACTGTACTAGAATGTTATCTTGAGACAATGTACTTGAATGTTATCTTGAGACAATGTACTAGAATGTTATCTTGAGACATTGTACTTGAATGTTATCTTGAGACACTGTACTAGAATGTTATCTTGAGACAATGTACTTGAATGTTATCTTGAGACAATGTAATAGAATATTATCTTGAGACAATGTACTAGAATGTTATCTTGAGACAATGTACTAGAATGTTATCTTAAGACAATGTACTAGAATGTTATCTTGAGACAATGTACTAGAATGTTATCTTGATGCAATGTACTAGAATGTTATCTTGAGACCATGCGCTAGAACGTTATCTTGAGTCAATGTACTAGAATGTTATCTTGAGACAATGTACTAGAATGGTATATTGAGACAATGTTCTAGAATGTTATCTTGAGACAATATACTAGAATGTTATCTTGAGACAATGTACTAGAATGTTATATTGATACAATGTACTAGAATGTTATCTTGAGACAATGTACTAGAACGTTATCTTGAGTCAATGTACTAGAATGTTACATTGAGACAGTGTACTAGAATGTTATATTGAGACAATGTTCTAGAATGTTATCTTGATACAATATACTATAATGTTATCTTGAGACAATGTACTAGAATGTTATTTTGAGACAATGTACTAGATTGTTATCTTGAGACAATATACTAGAATGTTATCTTGAGACAGTGTGCTACAATGTTATCTTGAGACAATGTACTAGCATGTTATCTTGAGACAATGTAATAGAATGTTGTCTTGAGTCAATGTACTAGAATGTTATCTTGAGACAGTGTACTAGAATGTTAGCTTGAGACAATGTACTAGAATGTTATCTTGAGTCAATGTACTAGAATGTTATCTTGAGACAATGTACTAGAATGTTATCTTGGGACAATGTACTAGAATGTTATCTTGAGACAATGTACTAGAATGTTATCTTGAGACAATGCACTAGAATGTTATCTTGAGGCAATGCACTATAATGTTATCTTGAGACCATGTACTAGAATGTTATCTTGAGACAATGTACTAGAATGTTATCTTGGAACAATATAATAGAATGTTATCCTGAGACAATGTACTAAAATGTTATCTTGAGACAATGTACTAGATTGGTATCTTGAGACAATGTACTAGAATGTTATCTTGAGTCAATGTACTAGAATGTTATCTTGAGACAATGTAGTAGAATGGTATCTTGAGACAATGGACTAGAATGTTATCTTGAGACCATGTACTAGAATGTTATCTTGGGACCATGTACTAGAATGTTATCTTGAGACAATGTAATAGAATGTTATCTTGATACAATGTACCAGAATGTTATCTTGATGCAATGTACTAGAATGTTATCTTGATACAATGTACTAGAATGTTATCTTGAGACAATGTAATATAATGTTATCATGAGACAATGTCCTTGAATGTTATCTTGAGACAATGTACTAGATTGTTATCTTGAGACAATGTAATATAATTTTATCTTGAGATAATGTAATGGAATGAAATCCTTCTGCCTCAAGCCATCTGGCTCGAACCCAGCTATCTACACTGGAAGGTTTGATATCACGTGATGGCCTTTACAGTAAATTAATAGTTATAATCAGCTGGAGAAGTCACCTCGAAATAACACTAAAGTTAAGATTAGAAAATTGGATGTCTTCATTGGACTATACAGTTTTATGTACATACGACTTGTAGAACTGTTGACGACTGTATGTTTTTAGTCTTGGTTAATTATGCTCTAAACACGCTTGTGGTGTTGTTCCATTCCGAGGTGAATGGAAAGAATTTCATTTTTAGTTATTCTTCTAAGAAGAAAGAGAAAACAAATCAAGAAAAATATAACTTATTCAAAACATCAACAACAATCACAACAAGTAGCTCCTATTCAAACATATATCTAAATTTTGACTAACAAATCATCAAGTTCAGTAACTATGACTATTATTATTATAATTATGTGAGGAGACATTCATGATTATGCCCATGCTGAAATCACCTTCAATATTGCTAGGAATGTAAAGCCCCCCCATGCCCCATACAAACAAATAAACACAAACAAACTCAAGATTACAGGATGGCTCTGAGGGAGGTAATAATGGCGGATATATGAGTGCTAGAACCCAGATCATCATTAATGCTAAGTACACACCTACCGTTTATGACTCGCGCACTAAAACTCGCGACCTGACCCGACCCGCTTAAAACTGAAAACGGGCTGATTCATTTTTCGAATCGCGAATCGCAATCGTAAGGAAGCACTTTTAGCCCTAAAATTTAGTTTTAAGTCGCGAATCGCAATCGGTAGGTGTGCTAGGGGAGTGCACACCTCAAGACTTTTGGGCAATTTTAGATCGAATACGGTAGGTGGGTGCGGAAAAACGGTAGGTGTGTACCTAGCATAAGGGTGGGTGCGGCTCCAGACAGTGAAAACAGCCCACCCCCCAAGACCGGTTCGGAAGGAGGTCACAGCCTGGGTCTCTTATGGGGTGTTCTCTCCGCTGTCACACAGCTAAGTTGTGATAGTAGTAAGTTGTCCATAGAAACTGCAAAGAGTTCTTCAAGCCCTTTCTAATGATATATTTTGTTATGTTAAACAAGTTGTAGACAGACATGTCACCCCTATCTATTTCAATATGAAAACTCACTTGGTTTTTTCAATACGCATCGAGAAACAGAGACTGCTTGGAAAAAAGGGGTCGCTTATACAGGATTGGATGTGTTTTTTCAAAGCAAGCTTCTTTCCGCAGTTACCACCCATATTCGACGTCATAAAATTAAATGAGGACAAACTTTTGATTAAATCCTAACACCACGGACGTAGTCCATTGGGCTTTAACTAGGCCTCATTGCCATTGGAGCCGTTATTACAGTGGTCAACCACACTAACTAATAGTAAGACTATATATATACATATATATATGTACATATATCGATGTACAACCTAGTAACATCTAACGTCATATATGAAGAGTTGAAATAAAAGATGTTTAGCAGAAAATAATTTTAAAGCTAAATAATTCCACTTTTCATATGATCATATGGTTATCAGGGGTGTAGCTAGGCATACGCGCGTACGCCAAAACGTCCACATCGTTTTGTCAACAACAACAAAAATGTAAGCATAATGAAGAGAGAGAGAGAGAGAGGAGGCATGTAGTAGTCCGAAGTGTCGAAAACTCAAGTATAAAATGTGTAAAATCCGCCAGCTTAAGCTTAAGCGGCCCCCTAAATCCCATGCCGAAATTTGGAGTACACATCGTTAAATGTCTAGCTATGCCCCTGGTTATGGAGCGATAAACAAAGCAGTAGGAATGTGAAACTATAAACACTTTGAAGGTTTGATTCCAACGTTTATCTCCATTTTTCGATTGGCGTTTACGTGGTTTTGCGTTGATATGCCCATATATATATCAATGCATGCCTGGTGTCTATCTATCTATGCACATATCTATCTATGCACGCTGGGTGCCTGCTTGCTTAGTTGTGTCACTGAAACACATGCGTTGACTAACACTAGTGAAGTCTCTTACTGGATCTTCAGGCTCCTGTTTTAGACATGGTCTAGTCGTATCCACCTCGGTTCTATTTCGGGCATGTGTACAGATTTTGCTGTTGTTTTTGTTGGTACATTAGTTGTTTAAGTATGGGAAATTTCAATCATGGACAATTGGTCTTCCTCAATCCACTGCTCCTCGCCCTATCCTAATAATGCCGAGCGTCTAACTAGGAAGCGACAGGTATCAATGTTTAAGTCATTGGTTTGACTTGACCAGGATTGGATGTTAATACATAAAAGCTTTCGCCCGCATATTATTGAGCCTACTATTTTCTGGTTTTACTGCGTTGGTGCAAAGAGCACAGATCGGGCACCCAGAACGGGGACATTGGCATTTTAGGCCAAATACAAATAATTGGTGTCTTCCCTTTGATCAGATAAATCAGGGCCGGTGTTGCAGTTTCCGCGGCACACCAGTTTGCCGGGGACACATCGCTTCTGCGCATGCGTCAAAATCGAACAGCATCGTCACTAACCTTATACATTTAATATAATGTTTTGGTAAAGATTTTTTCTATATGTGTACCATGTTATTTGTTTCTAGGTGGTGTGGTTTTAGAGATATTTCACTTTTGCTGTATTTTCTATATGCAGATTGCTCACGACCATTGACAATGCCTTGAGTTTGACAGTATGCACAGTGCAAAACATTAGTTTTATTCAAAATTAATAGAAATCAAGAACCCTAACCTTATAAATTTAAGATAATCTTTTTGGTAAAGATGTTTTCTATATGTGTACCAAACGGTTTGTTTCTAGGTGGTGTAATTTGAGAGATATTTGACTTTTTCTGTATGAAGATCACTCATGGCCATTGACAATGCATTTGAATGGATGTGTCCCTCGCAAACTGGTGTGTCGTGGAAACTGCAACACCGAGCAGGAGGTTTTTTGTTTATTTTTAGTTATTCATTTTTTAAATATCGGACCACACGAGACTGATTAAAGCATTACATATCATTCATTATACACATGCCAATGTTTTCAGTCAAACAATGAATGCTGTATTCTCATTTCAAAATCTATTATATCATACAGTTCTAGAAGTTTCCATTGTGTGCTTACGGAAGTTGAATTGCTGCTAGCCTGATGCATGTTTAACAGTTTAAACAAATAAAGAAAGAAAGAAAGAAAAATCACGGTCGGGCGATTTTTCAGGCACGGCTGGAGACGATCACCAATTTCTTTTTTATTTGCCCTTATGATGAGCAGCTGGTCTCAGTTAATGGTACAGTGCACGCTCATTGGGGGCTGAGGGTGTGATGCTGAGGGTGGGTAAGGGTTGGTAAACAGGGACGCTCTGGTATGGGTAGAACTCTGCGAGTTGTTCTCCTTCATCGATGAGGCCTTTGGCTGAATTCGCTTCGAAAGCAGTCCGTTCGTCCCTCCAGGTGGCGGTGTGAACAGGCTTGGCACGAGTGGCGCCCTCTAGCAGCGGGTGCCGCTCACCAACGGCGTGCTGGGACTGGGAGAGTGCTGGGGAGGAGGATGTGTTTTCCTCAACATCCGCTGGAGGGCCGCATGCCTCTCGCATCAGCGCATGCGTCATGGAATACATAATGAAACACAATACGCTACTGCCCAATAAGACGAGTGGGAACATGACGGCACCATAATGGTCCAGCAATGCGATTGTTACTGTGGGTAGCACCATCGAGCTCAAGCCGAAGCTGATGGTCAGCATACCGGTTATAACTCCGGTTATGGCATACCGCATCTTCAGCCACGATGCCAGTGTCGCATACGAATTGGACATCCCCATTGCCAGTAGGACAAAGCTCGTCCAGAGAAGCCCATCTCCGTAGCGCAACTGGATTGTGACAGCCATCAGTGATGTCGCAGATAACATAAGGATGATGTCTATTAGGAAGAGCGGACTCGGATGGATGACCTTTATGGTGAGCACAACGACGACGCAGGCTGCCACCTTCACGCCTTGATACACTGCGCTCATGAGCACACCCATTTCCTTGCCACGGTCCAGGTACTCCGAAATGAAGCTCATTATCAGGCCGGTGTCTATGCTCTCCATGCCACACTGCAGGAGGTTCATGATGAAGAACGACAACAACACCGCCATCTTGTGCGCTCGGCTTGTTGTCGGTGATGATATTCTCCTGATGGAAGCGGCCCGGTGTTCTGGATACGCGTGTCTCCGGTCATGCTCCGCTGGAGATGCCCACAGGTGGAAGCCGGTCCGAAAGGCCACCACCATGTACAGTGCACTCAGAAAGAGGCTGAACCCAGCAACAATGGCGTAGCCATAACCCACGTTCGAATGCGCTGCATGGGCGTCCCGAACGGCACTCGGACTGATGACAAAGGCTGCGTCACTTCCAGCATTGTCTGGCCAACTGAAATTGGCGGGAAATTCAAACTCGTACCGCCCGCCTTGTGGGCGCGCTTCAGATGATTCCCCCTGTTTCCTCCAAGGTAGATCCAGGCGCTTTGACCATGGAGCAGGCGTTGGCTTGGTGACCGTCTCCTGGACGAGGAAAGGTGCTACAACAAATGGCACGATGCCTTTGCCCACGTTGAAGAGCAAGAAGACGATCTGCATCATCATTCTGGCCTGCGTCTGTTCCAATTGGAAGCAAAGGTACATCATGCCTGCAAAAGGGAACCAGCGATTAGCTGTATGGGTTACTGGGTTTTTATTTGGGGGGGGGGGGTCTTTTGGTAAATGAATTTTATTCATATAAATTTGTTGTCAGTGCCAAAGTACTGGTCTTCCAGCCGAAAGTGTTACAGGTATCTTGGTATTTACAGATTTTTCTTTTTTAACATGGTTTATATAGTGTCTTGAAATGTGAAGTAGATTCTGAAAATAAAGTGTACACAATGCAGTAAATAATGAGTATGACACTATGAGGTACATTAAATCATTTTACATTTACATAACAGGTTGTTGTTGTTGGTTTAGGATTTCCAATTCAGGTAGATACTAGTCCTTTTACTTAGTGTTTGTTCAGTGTGATGAGATCCTCTTTTATTCATTGTCTTGTTTTGTATGCAGTAGGATTTGGAGGGTTGGAGGGATTAACCCCCCCCCCCTACCCCCTTCAACCCTGAATATAGTCTAAAGTAAACAAAGGTTTATTACAATGAAAAGAAAGAATCGCGCTGTTATCTTACAGAAATTGTCGGATGAAAGAGTATATTTTATATTGTCAATGTCACGGTTAGGGTAACACAGGGTGAATATGATGTTATTCTATTAGTAGGCTGGTTGGATAGGTATGCAGGTATTGCAGGTATAGCAATACCTCAAGGAGTTTGACGCCCCTGCCTGCAGAGTTGTAAACCACTGCCTTGTGGTACAGGTCCTTGACAGAACCGAAGGCTAAGGGAGCAAACCCTAAACAGAAAACCATGTCACTGTGGCAGCATTAAGGGCGGTTGATGTATGGAACTCCCAACATCTCCCGACCAGCCACTGCAGGGACAAATAGTTTTGCGCCTGTCTTGACATGTTCTTGCCGGTGTGAAACCTCTATTTGCTCCCCGAGAGAGTGCCGCTGGTAACTTGCAAAAGCCAGCAGCACTTCAACACTTTTGCAGGCAGCTTTCATGAAATGTGGAGAGCGGCAGTCAAGTAATGAAAGCAGTCTTTGTCGCATCGCGACCGACAGCATGATGATGATGATGAGGATTTGGATGTTAGTCAGGGTATGTTTGTATTAGTAAGTAAAGATGTCTTGACTATTGGTTTGTTCTGTAGTTTATAAATCAAGTATGTGATGTAGGGGTGTCTTTAAAGTTGCACACTCCGATAATAGCATTAAATTCTGCAAAACACTTATCTAAAGTTGAACCTACATATCCAACTTAGATATTGGTGCACTTATTACAGGGTCCATACACATGTAAAGATATGGAATGCAAGGCTATTTCAAGGCTTTTCAAGGCTGTTTTTCTATAGGAATTCAAGACTATTTTCATTTGGATTTCAGGAAAAATACAACACTGGCACATGGTGATTTCAGACTAATTTAGATCAGTGGGGACAGTTGAATGGAATTCAAGGCTTTTCAAGACGAATTACCCAAAACAGGTTAAAGTCAAGGCTTTTCAAGGCCTTGTAAGGAGGTAAATGAAGTTCAAGACTTTTCATGACTTTCCAGGTCCTGTATGGACCCTGTTATTAAGAAGTTGGTGCTACATAGAAATTAGATTTTAAAAGTTTTTTTTATAAATGATCATTTTATTCAGTGAATAAAGGTATTTTGCTCAGGGCCGAGGCAATGGTCTTCCACCCATGTTATGTTACATTCATTCACATATATAATAGTCTAAATTCATGGGGATCCTAATTCAATTTAATAGAACCTGTTACTGACTGCTGAAGCCGATGAGAGTCAGATATTGTAAAAGCATGCCAAAATTAATTTAGCATATTTACACTTCAAATATCTTATAGGGTAGTCATTTTCAATGGATCATGAGACATGCCTTTGAGTAAATTTGTAACTCATGCCCAACTTCTCATCGGAATAAAAGCATGTACCGGTTTGTGTCATTCTTTCCTTTTGCAATACACAATTTCCATGAATACTATGACACCTGGTGATAGGAAACAGCACTCTGTTTTGGGTCGACAGTATGTCACTGTTTTTCTTTACACTGACGATCAAGCTTTTCAATCAATCAATCAATCAATAGGATACAGCTATAATTATCAAAAATGATTTTAAAATGGTAAGTATGTTTTCTCTATAAATCCACATTTGTGCCAAAAAGACTATGTCAGTTGCTCAATATGAAGCCAGTGTTAACAGAGCCTCAACTGCCTCTCCACAGACTCTGTGACCCACAAGTCCAGTCTGGATTATGCTCTGCACATGCATCGCGGAAATCGTGTATTCTAAGGTTTGAGTAGGGAGAAGGAACCTCATCAATTATGCTATAGATATTGCATCTGTGGCATATGAATAAAGTATTTCACAGCATAATGCTATGCAAATCTGACATCGATTTTCTTCGGTGTCAAATCCTACAAAAATTGTTTGTATTTCAGGGACGACCATTTATATATCAACGTCCCCATGTCTGTCGTAGTGACATAACTCTTTCCCCAACCAGCATAAACCATATAACATTTAGATATCTATTAATATTATCGATCGATGTGTTACTACGTCAAGCCTGTTCTTGCCCACACGAGCATAGTATCCAGTGATGTATGCAATTAAGAATTCTAATTATAGGGTGATCAATTAAACCGCTTACCTGCTATGACTACTGTGGAGAAGAAATATGCCACTGAGATAAAGAAGGTGAGTAGTTTCAGGTTAGTACACCAGGGGGCGATAGCGGTGGCGAGGGCCTGCAGGATGAGAGTGAGGCTGACCACAAGGTAACCTTCGAACCTGTAGCAGCAGCAAGAGAAAGCAAGTCGGTTCAAAATGCCCATCCTATGCCAAAGTAAAAAGTAAAGCTTGTTTTATTAAACATTGATTTTCATATCATCGGCTATTGGACATCAAACATATGGTCATTCTGACATATGTCTTTGGAGGAAACCTGCTGCCGCCACATAGGCTACTCTTTCCAATAAGCAGCAAGGGGTATTTTATATGCACTTTCTCACAGACAGGACAGCATATACCAGAGCCTTTGATGAACCAGTTGTGGACCACTGGCTGGAATGGAAAATAGCCCAAACTGCAAATGGGTCTGGTGAGCAGGATCAACTGGATGACAAACACCTTCACAGGTGTAGACTACGTCCCGCTCCTTCATTCTATGCTATGGACAGCATAAATACAGCCTCAATAAAAAAAAAATTAAAAAAAATTCTATGCCAAATGTCTACTCATATTTGACTGATGCAAAATGTACCCATCTCCTTACCGTGGTGCCACTTGTGGCCAATCTATAACTACACCTTTTTTTACCAAAATTATTTTGTATTAAATGTAGTTTATTCATTGAATAATGCTTGCCGTTTATCATTGTCAGAGCACTGGTCTGCCAGCCATCCAGTAACATAATATATTGCTTAATATATAAATTAACCTATCAGTTGTGATAATAAACTGCACGCAATTAAATCAGGTAATCTAGCTTTGCTTTGGCCTGCATTCACTCTACACTTAGTGTTTTAAGTCTAGTGTTTTACCCCAATACATTGTTCTGAATTGTTCCTATAATAATAATGCATATATGCACCATAGCTGCCACGGCCAGATCACCAGTGCCTGGGAGAGGAAAAAGGAGCAGGACGTAGCACAGGCGGTAGAGTGTCCACCTGTGACGGCTTGGGTCATCCAATTGAATCCTATTCAGTGGACCCATTTGCAGTTTGGGTTATTTTCCAGTCCAACCAGTGGTCCACAACTGGTTCATCAAAGGCTGTGATATGTACTGTCCTGTCTGTGGGAAAGTGCATATAAAATACCCCTTGCTGCTTATCGGAAAGAGTAGCCTATGTGATGGCAGCGGGTTTCCTCCAAAGAAATATGTCAGACGTCCAATAGCTGGCGATAAAAATCAATGCGCTCTAGAGGCGTCGTTAAATAAAACAAACTTTGGGTGCCAACAAAATAAGATCTTATTCAACTGGGAACAAAAATTGAAAGATTTTGAGAGAGAAAAGAGGTGGTTTACATAGTAGACTGATGAACTGAATGTCCAAACTAACCTGCCCAATAAGAGGCCACACAGGACTGAGCCAGCCATGTAGGCGATGGAGGAGAAGATGAAGAGAACCTTCATGTCAGGGATGCTGGAGCCGGTCTGAATGGCCAGGTCCGGCAGGGTCGGTCCCAACAGACCTACATTCATTCCCTACAAACAACAACACAACATTATTTGAAGCAGTCAGGCGCAAATCCCCGCAAACATGTAAACACCAATCCAAAAATTGGCTGTGTATAACTTACAGCGTCATCAAAGGCCGGTTGCTCTCATACCATGTCTATGTGGTGTGGGAGGTTAAAAATCCCTTGGGTCGGTAACAGTGTAGGCTCGGGCTTTCTATCGACAAACTGTCTAATGGTGAAAACAATTCAATTCAGACTTATCCATGATATGCAGTATAAATCTTCAATCAAACCTTCAAAAGGTTAATTTATTTTACATTCCTCTTTGTTTTGTTTATAGCTCCTTAAGCACCTCTTCATAACTAATGTGGATTTGGTTAGAATGCACCACCCGTGCTTTTCAGTTTCAAGAAACAATATTCATATAATCCGAATATATTATATTCCACATTTATCGAGATGTTGGTGCATTTTCAATTTATTCGCAGTGTTAACATCTAAAGCCATATCAGTTAGGGCACTGAATTGTGACAATGCTACATATGATATATTTTACATAACATTCCAGTATCACAAAAGATAATCACTCCCTCAAAATGTTCTCCCCCATCGCTTCCAGGGATTTTATTTCCAAATAAAACACCCCTTTCCCCTCCTTTCTCCTCCCCCTCCTCCACTGCCCTCCCCTCCCTCCTCCCCTCCGCCTCCACCTCGATCTCTCCCTTCCATTATAAGCCACTACCCTCCTCCATTTCCCTCCCACCTCCACTCCACTCCTCCACCTCCCCTCTCCTTTCCTTATAACTGTAGTAGTCCGTACATGAGCTCCACTACCATACTTGGCGTAATCGATTAATCAACTCGGGTCACCCGAGCCACTTTTTGGCGCATGCGCACATCCTACAGATTCAGGTCGAATAATCGAATACGCTTCTCCGCGCTCGGGTGGACACTTCTTTTTTCTTTTTTTTTAAATAACCGATAAAACTACAGCAAAATAGGATTTAAAGTATTTTATGATGGCCTAGTTCAGCTATTTTTCCATTTCATTAATCTAAGTTATTCTTTAAAAAAAACATGTATGACTGGTACTGGTAGCTGTTATCCTGCAGGACGGTACCAGCGCAAATGTGACGTCATCGCTCGCAGCCAACCCCAGCTAGGAGGTGGGTTACTTGGGTTGGATCGTTTTGCACACGGCACCTGTATTTGTCAACTCTACTCGCAGTGTTCGATTTGAAATTCTGACGACTCGGGTGACCCGAGTCACTCGGGTCGTGTTAATCGATTACGGCCACTGTGGCTGCAGGACTACGCCGTCGACCGTCGCAGTAATATTCCATCAGGTGGCGACACGCTAGCCACCGGGGCAGTGCCACGACTGGGCTGCCATCTACTGCGAGCAGCTAGCGTACCCCACCATGAAAGGTGACGTGGGACCTGGTTGGTCAGGAGGCAGACACTTGGTTGTGGACACCGCGGTGAACACAGCAAATAAACGTCTGGAAGCATACATCATTGGTCATGTTGCATAGGCATCATGGGTAATTCGGGACCGACACGGGACTCCTGGGATCCCACTGTTACCCCCCCGACCTATACTTTAGTTCCCCCTTTTAACTAAAGGGGGCCGGGAGGCGAGTCCAGGTGGCACCCCCCCGCACCCGCGCGCTGGTAGCCGCCGCTTGTACCCGAGCACGCCGCTGTGACGTCACTTCTGCTCGGCCGCCTCTCCAGATGGCACTTCACAACCAGACGCCGACCTGAGACCACCTACCACCTTTTCTCCCCGCCCCACAACCCTACATTAAGACTGTGACTTGTTAGGGTTGAGTGCCCGGATCCCGCAGAGATGTGAACTCATAACCTTGATACATATTGACTCTTCCATTGTACCATTACCTGTCTGTTTTTCTCCGTACCAGATTAAGTAGTTCCGTGTTGTGTCCTGAATTGTTCCTCCTTTTTCGCTGCGGTCGTTCGCGGCCTATCACATAACAGTCTGCCTCATGCCCTCCCTCCTCTCCCACGTCCACCCCATTCCCCCACCTCCCTCTATTTTATTCCGAACTGCATATTGTAGGTCAGGGCAATTTTATTTCAACGAGGGAAGTTTTATTTCTAAATAGATTCGCCAGGGGAGAAGAATTGTTGTTGTTTTTTTGTTGTTGGTAAATATGTTTATTCTGCTGAATAAGTCTTTTGTTTCTAAATAGATTCGCCAGGGGGGAAGACATTTGAAGGGGCGATTCTATTTTGTGATATTGGCATATTACATAATGAACATTTATTTATCTATGGCGAGGTCTAGAAATTACGGTAGACATTCTGCATTGAACATGTGCAATGAGATGCTATCCATAGAAGTTCTTGCCACTGCCGTTAGAGGATGGGTTGGTGGCAGATAAAAGATCACCCCATTCTTGCTGTAAGGGTGAAAAACAACCTTATATAAAAGCTGGTGAAGAATTTCGACATGCTAGTGAAATGAATTGAGCTGATAAATTGTTAAATTAAGAAGCAAAATATATTCTTCACATGTATCTTCATATCTTCCTGCTACTTCTGATTTTAATCACCGCCATCTTGTCCTTTTGCATTCTCTCCCATTTCACCAACTCTGTGCCGATATAAGTAGACATTTGATACTGGAACCAGGGGTTCCACTTCCGGTTCCATAGTAAAGCTATTTTCGCCAGTATTGAGACTATGTTGCCATTCACCCCTCACACTAGTACGGGGTGAATCTTTTATCGACTATAAGTACGAGGTGAACCTTTCATCTAGGTAGATCAGACGGGATGGTCGTATAAGTTAGAGCGTCCATCTCCCCTGTTGGTAGATCATGGGGTCGTGGGTTCGAACCCTGGTCAAGTCAAATCAATTACTTCAAAACTGCTGCTTGTTGCTTCGTAGCCTGGCGCTCGGGATTATTAGGAGAGGGCAAGGACTGTTTGGCTCAGTGTCAGGATAATGCAACTGAGTGGGATATTGGGTCATGGTGGCCTGGTCTTCCAGTGGGGCAGCACTATAAATTTGCCATGAATGCGCACTGTCACAAGTGGGTACCCGTCCTGATATGACCTTAGATGTTGCTAGGATGTAAAACAACAACAAACAAACAAATGTATCTAGGTCGGTGGTGGAAATGCTCTATATAGACCTTTGCCACAGAACATCTTGCACAGAGAGGTGCTACCCAGAACATTAGTCGGTAACCGTTCTGATATGACCTTAGATGTTGCTACGGCGTAAAACAACAACAAACAAACAAACTTAAAGTTGCATAGTCCGATGGTTTTGAATTTCTGTACTTTTTTCTGAGATAAATATATTAGATTGATCACTAGTACCTACTTTACATTAGTTCAAAGTTACTTGTATTTTAAGTGGTAAACTTTTGAGATACTTTGTGTGCAAACATGGAAAATTAGTTTTGGCAGGCTTGCTAAAACTCTGACACCATAGACTTCTGCAGTAACAGGTTCTGTTAAATTGACTCAGTATTATTGCCTTCTATGCAGAAACAAATGCTTAATAAGTGCATCAGTTTCTAAGTTAGATATGTCAAATCAGATCTACATAATTGGTTTGGTTTTGAAAATTTGATATTTCATTGGACTATGCAGCTTTAAACTTCCCCCTGTTTCGTCGCTTTGGGCATGCACGTCCTACTGAGTGCCACGGGGACCAGCATGTACAATTTTCCGATATTTGGAGTTTTGAGGATGGTGTGAACCAGTCTATAGTAATTACAATTGTGTATTAATAGGTAAATGGTATATAAAGCCAGAGGCATTAAGGTATTAGGTGGTGCTGGTGATCCTTTGCTGAGTTAGATAGACATTGGGTAGTTATAGATAGTGTGAGAGGGGCACTATTTTTAGTGTGACAGGGCCTTAGCAGCTCAGCTTGCATACCCCCTCCCCCCAATTGTTATTTATGGATCACTGCACACCCAGACACAACAGGGCACTGTAGCCACCAACATCCAAGGCTTGGATACAGGCAGGTTGGATGTTCATTGGTTGCAGAATGCATAGTGCTGATTGGCGGAGCTGATCAGGTGTGACAGCCATCTTGGATTCATTAGACTATATAATAATAAAACAAGCAAGCTCCTTCTGGTTCCTTCTGCATACTCTATACTCTGCCTTTCTTCTACTTGCCTGTAGTGATTTCCTATTTAGCCTGCCTACACAACCACAGTTGCCAGCCGTCGACTTTACAAGCAGTTTGAGTTGACCTACATTAGGTGTTGCGTGCGAATTCAATTCTATGGAATGGTCCCTCACTGCCGCAAAGCCATTCAAAATGTTTACGCCGATAAGTTCGATTTTTCTGTGTGTGTTTTGTAAATATAGTTTATTCAGTCGAATAAAATCTTTTGTAAACACTGTGGAAATGGTCTTCCGGCCACGTGACAATACAGTAATTTACGAGCACGCCTACGGGCACGGGGGGACGAATGGGTAGAACGCAGGCCTCGCGTGCAGAAGGTCGAGAGTTCGGTTCCCGGTCGAGTCAAACCGATGCCTTATAAAGTTGATACTTGTCGCTTCCTCGCCTGGCGTTGGGCATTAATAGTAGGATAAGGCAAGGACTGTTTAGCTCAGTGTCAGAATAATGTGATCGACTGAGTGGGATATCGGGTCATGGCGCTGGCAGCCTGATTTCCTGGTGGGACAACACGATAAAGTCACCATGAGTGTGCACTGTCACAAGTCCGTACCCGTCCTGATATGACCTTAGATGTTGCTAGGACGTAAGACTCTAACAACCAACCAACCAACGACCATGCCTATTGAATGTGGGCTTTAGAATAAACCACGTATATTATGTCGGATAGATTAAAGTTGCATAGTGCGATGGTTTTGAACTTCTGTAATTTTTCTGTGATAAATATAGTAAATTGATTGTTATTATCTACCTTACTTTAGTTTGAAGTAACGTTTATTTTGAATGGCTAACTTTTGAGATATTTGAAATGTAAATGCATCAAATTAGTTTTGGCATGCACGCCAAAACTCTGACACCATAGGCTTCAAAACTAAAAGGTTCTATTAAATTGCCTCGGTATTCCCTTCTATTTGGCAACAAATGCTTAATAAATGCATCAGTATCTAAGATAGATATGTAGAATCAAACTGTTTTGTTTTTTGAAAATGTGATGCTTCATAGGACTATGCAGCTTTAAATGGCAGAATCATTTGTGATTGATTTGTTCTAATGAGAGAAAAAGTATAAATAAAAATGTCGCAAATTCTAGCGATTGGCGATCAGGAATCTCACGGATCAAATGCATAGCTTCTTTATTGACTGCGATTTAACTTCCTGGCCACATTTGAGGTCATCTAGATCTAGTCGGACAAGGGTAGACTTTTAACGGTGCGCCGCAGTACTGGCGGTTTTATAGTGCTGCAGTACTGGGATGCCATACTTCCGGCGGCCATGTTCCAATAATAATCCGTTTTGTCAGATTATCCTGGCAATGAGCCAACGGAAACCCTTTATAAAAACACGAGTGCTCTGCCGCTGTGAGCACCCTATGTGATTACAAAACTCTCCCCCTTCATTTCACCTGTGATGCAATCAGCCTAATGAATTTAACCATGTCTGGAAAGAGGAAGGAAAACTAGTCACAAGGATGAACAGTGAATAAGTTGTGCTTTATTGGCAGCAACTCCTGTCATCCCCCTTACATGTGACCTAACACCTGTACTCCTCATATACTGCCCACACTATGTCTCATTGTCACTTTAGCCTGTATATTGAAACAGTGCCCACAACCCATGGGACAGGAGTCCTATGGCTGTGGATGCACTCAATTTGAATATCTGAATTTGGATAGCATCAGACAGAGTGTCTGGGGTCCTGCTCTAGAGTAGGTGTGTCTCACTCAAGAGCCAGGATGAGAGTGATTTTCCTTCAGTGTGTCTGAAGCAAAGTCATGAATAATTAATTAGCTGAGACTAGTGTGTGGTCAGGATAGGCCAAGGGAGTCAGGTGACCGGACATTCCCCAGCCAGCCAATGAGACACTCCCCACAGACTGGGTGGGTGACCACCCCATTAGGGGCTGTCACTCAAACCAGCTGCAGGTGGTGCACTCTATACATATGCAAATTAGGCAGGTGGGTCAGTCGGTGGTCCTGGGTGGACAGGATGTTGCAAACAGTTCCAGATATGTATATAGATATAGATAGTAAAATCATTCTTTTCCTCCACTTGTATTCTTTATGAACACATAGAGAACATTTCAATCATCATGTACTGTTTCTTGCAAAGGAACTCTTTTCATTAACTCCAAACATCATATATAACAGATAGTTTACACCATTCAGCATCATGTACATTTCCATCAACTCCACTCATAATATATAACATATAGTTTACCTCACTCAGTATCATGTACCATGGGAGTGGAATTCTATTAATTTTAGTTACTTTTAGTTTACATAACCTCAGTCCCACTCCGGCATCCAAGAATAATAATGCTCTCTGCCAATATATAATTCTTAACCGAAAATCCGTATATTTTTACACCTTGTCCCGCCAAACTAGGATCCTGTAGTAGATTGCACTGACCTCTCAGGCAAGAAGTCGCATATAGACAGCTAGGCGTGGATAGGGTGATTGCACCATGGAGCCTAGGTAGTGTAATGGTTAGCATGTCAGAGCCGGAATAGCAAGAAATGTGCGCGCGAATCCTGCTCTAGGCACAACATTTCGCATTTTTATCATCTCCATGACGCCATTTGCCATCACCGAGATACCGCACAGCTACACACTGTGTGGTTGTTGAACCTGCCCTGTGTATGTATATGTTAGTTTTGTTTTGTTTGTTGTTTTACATCCTAGCAACATCTAAGGTACCATCAGGAAGGGCACCGACTTGTGACAGCGGGCACTCATGGTGAGTTTGTAGTGCTACCCCACTGAGAGACCAGGGGCCGTATTAATGACGCGGTGTTAGCGAGCCAAAACTGGTTTTGGCCGGGATTTCTGGGTTAGCGGCGAAAACTCAGTACTCAAGGAGTGGTGTTAGCGCAAACACACCGAGTGTAAGCTAACACCGCGTCGTGAATATGGGCCCAGGTCCTTAGCACAATGACCCATGGCTCTCGGCACAGTGTTTTCGTCTTTCAACCCCCCCCCTTGCCCTCCATTACACTGTCTTAAATCAGACAGGGTTGAGATCTAGGACTACAGGGCGCGGTGGTTGAATGAGTAATCAGGTGACTAAGTCTTTAAATCATGTCATGCTTTCACCTGGTTAAAAGTCAATTCCATTACCTACTGCGTGGATAGTGGAAGCTGTACCCATTAGTCCACCACAGCTGGTCCCAGAAATCCTTAGAAGTTGAATTATTTAAAGTTGCCTTGTCCGATGGTTTAGAGTTTCTAACACATTTCTGAAATATATACAGTAAAACCTCTCTAAATGGACCGACTTTAAGTGGTCCATTTAGGGAAGTGGTCGGTTTAGAGAGTTAGAAAATGGTTATAATGGTATTGTTGGGACCAAGTAAAGCGATCGATATAGGGGAGTGGTCGATCTGTGGAGGTGGTTGGTTAGAGAGGTGTTACTGTATTTTAAATTTATGTTATAATCTACCTGACCTAACTTTTATTTTAAATGGCTAAGTTTTGAGATATTTGAAGTGCAAACATGTCAAAATAGTTTTGGCAAACACACCAAAACCCTGACACCATATGCTTTAGCAGAAACAGGTTCTATTAAATTGACTTAGTGTTCCCTTCTATGTGGCAACAAATGCTCAACGTATTATATTCATCGGTATCTAAGTTAGATATGTAGAATCAATTCTTAATAATAACTTTGGTTTTGAAAATTTGATGTTTTATCAGATTATGCAGCTTCAACAAGTGGTTTTGCGCTCGAATAACTCAGACATTGTATGATCACTATGCATCCGCGAATCAATAATCTTGTTAGGTGTAAAGCAGGCATTAGTGTTGCTAATTTGTGTCCCTGCACATTATGCAGGTTATGCATATAAACTCAATGACATATTGTTAATCTTCCTTAGAAGACCCCGACAGGATGGCCCCCCTGAGTCCCACGACATTCATGGCGTCGTCTTTATGTCTGTAGTAAGGACATATTCCCACGCATGCGCAATAATAAATTCAGATACTCATCAGATTATCACAGACAATTGGTCTTCCTCATTCCCCTGCTCCTTGCCCTATCCTAGTAATGCCGAGTGCCAGACTAGGTCGTGACAAGTATCAATTTTTAAGTCATTGGTTTGACTCGGCCAGGGTTCGAATCCCACGACCTACCAGGATGGCAGGCGGACACTCAGCTCATTGGACCATCACCTTTATGCCATGTCTGCAGCAAACGCCATATTCACAGTATTGCTTATTAGAAAGACATTTGCATGGTTCAGTAATGAAATGCCACAACAAAGAAAGTGTAGAAAAGATAAGTTTAGAAAAATCACAAGTAGTAGGGCGGGTGGGTGGAAAAAAGATGGCACATTACCAGAGAGTAGTGGATGTGTGCACATCGCAGCCTCACCAATAAGGGGTCATCCAAAGTTGTCAACATTTTCACGTTCGTACAAAGCGAAAAAAAGGGTAGAGGGGGTGGGGGGGGGTGACAGTAAACTGCAACTTTCATAGTTTAATGTGTTGTATAATAAATTATGCGAGTATTATTTTAGGATGAAGGCGGGTATCATCTCAAATCGGGATAATACCCAATATATATCTGAGAGCCACTGTTTAGGCAACCAACTTTGGGATTGCAAATGTTCTTCTTGTCAGCCACTTTTCATAAAATGTGCAGGCCTTACAACTGACTGGGGCAGTGTTCAATGCACTCCCTTCACATTTAATTATTCTGCCGTCTTCTTTTGCTCCCTACCACCCTGTCTGGTGGAGTAGCGCATTACATAGCACCACCTGGCCCACTGCTTGGCTGTGTCCATTTGGCCCCATGGAGCACTACAGCACACACCCACTAGTTTTGCGCTGCTGCTCACAACTTGTCATTCAAATTTGTACTTTATAATAAATGGATAAGGGCCTTTTCGTAGGTGCCAGCCGGAGAACTTCTCATCTAAAACTGTGACTTTTCTTATTCATGTAAATGTAGGAGTTAAATGTGGGTATGCAGGTATTGCAATACCTCACGGAGTTTGACTGCCAGGTGGAGTTGTAAACCACTGCCTTGTGGTACAGGTTCTTGACAGAACCGAAGGCTAAGAGAGCAAACCCTGAACAGAAAACCATGTCACTGTAGCAGTATCAAGGGCGGTTGATGTCTGGAACTCCCAACATCTCCCAGCCAGCCACTGCAGGGACAAATAGTTTTGCGCCTGTCTGGACATGTTCTTGCCGGTGTGAAACCTCTATTTGCTCCCCGAGAGAGTACTGCTGGTAACTTGCAAAAGCCAGCAGCACTTCAACACCTTTGCAGGCAGCTTTCATGAAATGTTGCAGAGAGCTAAATGGAGAGCGGCAGTCAAGTAATGAAAGCAGTCTTTGTCGCATCGCGACCGACAGCATGATGATGATGAGGAGTTAAATAATTTGTTTAAATGCTGATTTTCTCGGGGACTTTTTTTTTTTTTTGTACATTAGCCCACCACATCCAAGTACACTAGTTGAATAAGCTGGGGAATTTTCAATCACGGACAATTCGTCTTAATTCCACTGCTCCTTGCATTGTTTGTGATGCTCAGCAACACGGATAATTTGGCATTCGATCGCCGCCATAGCCTCATAGCGTTAAAATAATACTTATGCTGCCACCTATCTAGTTACGGCGATACTACCTTCTGACTTCTGCGTCAGCGCCGTCTGGTTATTCATACTTTGATATGAAATACTTTGAGATGCTAACTCTGTCTTACTGACCTGCCATCTGCGGTCGCCTGCTCGAACTACTGGCCCAAGCGCCTATATAAGGACCGACTTAGCGGTGGTGAGCTCACTTCGACACGGCCACAGGAGGACACTAGCTGGCTTTGAACTGCCATCCCACCCACCCCTGCTAAAAGACTATATGGGGCTAAGGGTTAAAGCTTATTGACCTCTTTGTGCATAACTCATTGGCTTATCGCACTGTGCTTATTCTGTTGAATTTAATATGTGCTTACTAAAATTGACATGTGCTTACTACAGACGCATTATTGAAAAAAGAAATAAATCCAACTTTAAACTCATATGCAGTGTCGGTGTCAAATTATACTAGCAATGCTGAAAGCCAGGCTCGGTAGGAATAAGTATCAACTTTTAACTTATTACTTATTGACTAGACCAGGCTTCAAACCCAGACAATTTAATAGAATCAGTTACTGCTGAAACCTATGGGGGTCAGAGTTTGGGCAAGCATGCCAACATTAATTTGGTATGTTTTCACTTCAAATATCTCCTAAGTTTGTCATTTTAAAGCAAAAAACTACTTCAGACGAAAGTGAGGTAGATTATAATGATCAAAGACGCTTAACCCAGAAAATGCCAGAAACTCAAAATCATCGGACTATGCAATTTAATTGGGACCCCACATCAAAGTCTCACAGCTACCAGAACATGGAGGCTAGACACAAACTCCCACTAAATTGGCTCATGTCGCTACTTCGCATGGTGCTGTGTAGGCGTCGTGTAAGGGAAGGACTAGTTGGCTCATTCCCAAAACAATATCTTCACTGAATGGGATATCGTAGCATAGTACCGATGTTACGGCATTTCAGGGAGGCAGCACTATCATACAAGAATAGAAAAACTATGAAGCTGTCACAAAGTTGTGCTCATCCCGCTATTTCCTAGATGCTGATATGACGCAAAACCCCAATAATTCGCTACACTCGGCTGAAAAGAAAAGGAGGAAAGAGACAGAAAACAAACTGGATTAAATAAAGTATTTAATAAAAACAAGTCGGACCTTGGCAGGTGTTCAGAATTATATCAGGCGGCGACAGTGGCCAGTACGTATGCTGACTGGAATGCATAACCAGGAAGTTCAACCCGATGCAGAGATGGGCAGTAACATGTCAGGATCAGCGCTCACCCCCCGAGAAAGAGGGTTGGTGGGTGGGGAAACGATGTGGCTTGTAGCAGTGCCAGAAGCAAAGTGAGCGAGAAAGGAGAGGGCGATTTAGCAGGAAAGGTAAACAGACAGCAGCCTCATGAGCAAATTACTCATGTTAGCCTCGGGCCAACATGCACAATTCGCTACACTCGGCTGAAAAGAAAAGGAGGAAAGAGACAGAAAACAAACTGGATTAAATAAAGTATTTAATAAAAAACAAGTCGGACCTTGGCAGGTGTTCAGAATTATATCAGGCGGCGACAGTGGCCAGTACGTATGCTGACTGGAATGCATAACCAGGAAGTTCAACCCGATGCAGAGATGGGCAGTAACATGTCAGGATCAGCGCTCACCCAACAAATGAGCGAGCGCTGAAGGGGCAGCACTAATCTTGAGATGAGACAGGTAGGCTTGGAAGGAAGATGTCTTCCAGGTACCCGCTGACATCAATGACGGCAGGGGAAGTCCAGCAGCGACGCAAGCTTGAGCGGCGCCACGGCGTAGACTATGGAGGGTAGCCTGACGTCGAGTAGATCGAGGCGGTGGCAGGGCATCTCGTAGCGTCTTGGTCAGCATTTGGAGAGTCAATGGGCGGGATGACGGGAGGAGGAAGGCTGGATCATCAGGGCAAGGGGTAACGGACGCTAAATAGCGATGCCAAGCCTGTACGGGGCAGCAGTGGGCACCAGGGATTGGCGGGAGGAGGAACTGGAGGGGGCAGGAGGAGAGCGGGCGAGTTTTGGTGGAGACAACCAAGACTTTGAGACCCGAGGCGGAGAGGGAAACATGCTTAAATTTTAAGACATGAGTGGCGGGAGAGGAGGAAACTACCAAATTACTCTGCCGGAGCAAACAGAGATAGCCTATAATCAGGGCAGCAATAGCAGCTACTGGAGGGAAACTGCGAGACAAACGTGAGGATATCACTCTGGCAAACTGTCGTGGGGAGACAGCAGGGGCTTGGGATTGAACATGAGACGAGGACTTAATCACGGCCCTCTTCATGAGGACTAACTCATATGCTTTGAACACCGAGGAATCTGGAGCACGAGTTGACACCCAAATCTTAACTGAACTGAAATAGTTCATGACTGCTCCAGTGGAGCGTAGGGAGGACGCTAGGTCGAGAATAAATGAGAGTAGATCATAGAGGCGGGGTGCCAGGGGCGGGAATGAGTGGATGTCAGCGAAGTGGAGATAACGCCTGATATGTGCCGACTTGTTATGCCAAGTGCGCTTAGCGAGGCCGTCACGATACATCATGACGAGGCGACGGTGGTGATTCATCGTGTAGCCTGGAAGATAGAGGCAAACAACGAACTATCTTCCAGGCTGGGAAACGTACATGACAGTTAAAGATCAAAATCGAGCAGTGTTAAAGGAAGGATTACAGATATTTCAGTCAGCCCGAGCGAATTACAAAGTGCAGCGGCTTTAACTTTAAGAGTAGCATCATGAAAGGATCTGCTTAATGCATCTGCCAGTACCAATTCGGTACCTGGTTTGTATTTTACTTCAAGCTCAAAATTAAGACTCGCTGACAACAACCAGAGCTGTCGCGCACAGGCACACAGGATCGGGTCCCTACCCCTCCCCGAGGACAGGACCTGCTGGGAAGCTTGATTGTCGGTATTGATTATTACCAGATAATTGAATGGATCAGGGGGAAGAAGGGCAGTAATTGCTTGGACTAAATTTAACACCTCTAGCTGAGCTATGTTTGTCAACTTCTCCATGACTGGGTCGGGGAACTCTGCTCTATAGAACTTAGAACTGGAGAAAGCCCCAGCAGCAGTCAAGGTCGCATCACACTCAATGATCCAAGGGCTCGGTGGATGACTCGGAAGTAACAGAATCGCATTAAATGTTGATGCAAATTTCTGGAACCATTGTAAATCTTTCAGAAGATCTGGGTTAAATGGAATTGACCCCTTTGATGGAGCAGCCCTGAGGGCGGCAAGAATTCTATTTGTAAACCTGGCTGCCAGCTTTATGCACTTTGCTAGATGATTGATTTTCCCTGCTATACTTTGCAATTCTTTCTTAGTCGCAGTCGTCTTAGACTGCCAATGAGTACAATCAACTAGAATTTCTTCAACTTTTTCAATTGGCAGGGAAACGGTCATTCCTATCGTATCTACTTTAAAACCCAACAAGATCAACGAGTTACACGGGGGAAAGCATTTTTCGGACGCTAACTCTAATCCTAGCAGCTGAGCAAGCTCATGAAGTCTAGTATATGCCTGTGACGCTTTTGCAAATGATGATTCCAACCCGACAAAATCATCTAAATAACAGAGCGAGAAGAAACCTTCTCGCCGCAGCAACCAGACCAATGCCCTAGTTTTCCTCGCACATGCCAATACTGACGTGCAAGACCCAAACGGCGGAGCTATATCTACGTAGAACTCGTGTTTAAGAGTAATCCCAAGAAGCGGTACCGACAGAGGGCACACTCTCAACTGGCGGTACGCCCTGGCCAGATCAGCTGACCAGAGCCAAGCATTAGGTCCTAACAGGGACAGTCTATCAGCCAGCGTAGAGACTGACGGGAGTGTAAAGTTAAAGGCATTACCCAAATAAAAACCTCTCTTAATCCCCGCATTCACTCCTTTCCCTGGGGGAAAGCTCAAGTCGATAATGACCCGTCTAGAAGTAGAGTTTTTCTTGGGACGGGTCATCATCGGGCTAACCTGGAACCAGGGCGCAAAGGGCGGCTCCGAGAAAGGGCCTACTATCGCTCCCAACCTCACCTCTTTTGCTATGAAGCTACAAATATGTATATCTGAATCAGCGGCCGGTGTATGGTTAGTAGATGATGGGGAAGGTGGGAACGGAGCAGTATAATCCAGGGGCCACCCGTACTTGAGATGATCTACTAGAGATGTATCGGGAAAATCTGACAAAAGCGCCCTCCAGAGGGGAATGTTAAGACCTGAGGGAATTGGAAGCCTTGCTTCAAGATAATTTGGAAGAGCCGTACTACGTACGGCATCAAAAATGGCTAAATAGTTCTCAAATGCTCCCCACAGATGTGAGCGCGCAAATGGCCAGAATGACGCCAACGTTAAGCTAAACAATCTCGGGGACGGTGGTGGGCAACCTCGAGGTCTAACCTCATTAGGCAGATCCAAGGCATCTGGGACAGAAATATCGAACCAATCGAAAACTATATCTGGCAATGTCAAATCCAGATCCGTAGCGGCAGTGGCTACCTCCGATAACAGTGACTGGGTTAGAGGGGTGGGCGGGGGGGTGAATGCGTGGGGGTAGGTGAAAGCACAGTCAAATTAGAACAAATACACGGAGAAGAAACACATGAGCATGACAACCTAGGCGAGAGATTTATAGTAGACAGATCAAGCAAGCTTAACGGAGTCACAGATGAAGACATAGATAACAACGGAATACATGAACTTGGGCTATGTTGACCAGAGCCACACAGTGGGTCACTAGTCAGCTGTGGTAATGGTATGGGGGGAGGGGTGGGGGGGTGGAGCGGGACAAGACCAGCACCGCAAACCACTACCTCACGCTTCAGTAGTTCCACAGCCAGGACAGGCGCTTGCCCATGAACTGCGCCCACTTGAGACGTGAGTGTTTTCCCAGCTGACTGCGGAAGGTCACTGCAGGGTTGAAGTTCAGGGGGCGGAACACCGTCACTGCCCACTCCCACAGCCTGACTGACTGGTAAGAGCGGTGTCACACTTACATCTTGTTGTGGTTGTACACTCTCAGCCGCCCTCTTATCGCTCGCTTTCCTTTTTTTTAAACAATCTTGCTCTTTATGTGGAAGTGACCGCTTATACCTGTAGGCACAGAACACACAGATATGCGCATTCCTATCGGGCAATGTACCATGCGAAGCAGAGAAACCACACGGCCGTCCCCAGTTCCAATTAAAGCATGCCTTGCCCTCGGTCTCTCTACTGTACTCGTCACGACTATTGATAGGCTGAGTCTGCTGCACTGGGTGCGGGACTGACGCCGACGCGGATGGGCGCGAATCCGCGTGCGTATAGACTGGCCTAGCAGCCGCCAACCGGTTCGCCTCGGCACACACATCACGTTGAATACCAGATATCGCAAACTCATCCAACCACCCGTGTCTCAGCCTACCATCTTCTATCATTTGAAACACTCGTTCCGACCACTTCCTGCAGGTCGGCCAATCCCAAATTATGGCCATGTTCGATAAGTCTAGTTCATGTTTAAGCAATGGCGGCCACCATTCATCGGGAAAGTCAGGGTGTGACGCCAACTGCCTCAACGCCGAAAAATACTCTGCCCACGTGGCCTCACCAAATGATATCTTCTTAAATCTCTCTCCACGGGTGATAAAATTGTGAGGAAGCAACTCCCTACCTTTCACTCTTTTAATGCCCGGTGCTTCTTCGACGAGCCTGCCGACCGAGGCCGGGCAAACCCGAACTGGGCGGGGAGGCGGTGGCGGTGAGGGTGTTACTGGCTGTCTCGGTGTATAACACGCCCTAGGTCTCAGCCTTCTAGCCGAGTGCCGGTGTGGCGTGGCAGGAGAAGAGTGACATGGAGATGCCGCCGACTTCCTACGCCGGTGCTTGCGTACAGGGGAGCTCAGCGGCCTCGGGAGGAGAGACACTGACGAGCCCGACACCGGTGACTCTGCAGCTACTTTCGGCGAAGCTTCTCGAAGCGCTGAGGTAAGCTTCTTATTTTCACGCCTGAGTCGTCTGATAACATCTTTATCAGAAGCAGACACAGAAGAGTGGGAGGACTCCCTGATACTATTGGAGCCGGGTGAAGAAGAGTCCTCTGAGGGTTGCTGAACTGGTAGACACGAAGACCGCGCCTGCCGAGCCGGCTGCCGCCGCTGTGACAGCGGTGGCCGGCCTCTCCTCTTACTGACCGGTGGCATTAGAAGGAAACGATGTGGCTTGTAGCAGTGCCAGAAGCAAAGTGAGCGAGAAAGGAGAGGGCGATTTAGCAGGAAAGGTAAACAGTCAGCAGCCTCATGAGCAAAATTTACTCATGGTAGCCTCGGTGCCAACATGCACAATTGTGGCGCACAGTAATTAATGTTCACAACGTTGTGAACCTTCAGTATTTTTATCCCAGAACATACCCATTCAACTAGAGTAAAAGATTCACCCGATGGTAATGTTGAGAGTGATGGTTGAATGACAAGACAGTTAGTGTAAATACGGGTGAAAATAGCTTTAGTATGGAACATGAAGTAGAAACTGTGGTTCCATGATCAAATGGCTACATATATTGGCACAGATTTGGTGAAATGGGAGAGAATGCAAAAAGACAAGATGGCGGCCATAGAACGCCGTCGATTTCAATTTAGTAAATCTTATTTAAACCTAGCTATTATTATTATATTTTTCAACTCGAAGGTTAGCGGTAAATATGAAGACATCTACAAAGAATAAAATTAGTTGCCTGCTTCTTGAATGGTTGATTTGAAATTAGGCTCCTCACTTCATAACCCGCTTTTTCGGACGGTTTTTATATGGGTTGGATATTCACCTGTGTACCGTGCGTCGTACACGCGTGAATCCTTTATCTACCATTCCACCAGCTTGCCAAATTAGGTTACACTGGTATCCATGGCACACACTGCACACAATGCTAGTCTACCAGCATTGGACGAGTAGCCAGCACCAAAGCGTATTCATTATGCAGAAGACACCCCACAACCTATGGTTTCCCCACTTCAATATGAGAATTAGCAAACTATTAGGGATAGTTAGCTGACTAACTACCTTGGTTTTTCTTTCTTTTTTTACTTAAAGATGTATACTGCCTCTCATGGATAAGTCTGAATAGACTTGTTTTCACCATTAGACAGTTTGTCGATAGAAAGCCGGAGCCTACACTTTTACCGACCCAAGGGATTTTTAACCTCCCACACCACATAGACATATTATGAGAGCAACTGGCCTTTGATGACGCTGTAAGTTAGACACAGCGGTGAAAATCCAAATTGGCAGAGCTGGGGGGCACTGGGAATCGAACCACTGACCTTCAGATTAGGAGTCTGACCTAGAAAAAAGTCAGACACTCTAATCACTCCGCCAGGGAGAACACTAGCTGGGTCATTTGACGCAGACTAGTTTATTTTAATGGTGTGTTACAACTTCTGCAATAACAAAATTAAATTGCAGGCAGCACTATAAAGTCGCGATGTGTGGCAGGAGTCGGTGCCCATCCTGATATGCCCTTAGATATTGCCAGGACATAAAAGTCCAAAAATCAATTAAAAAAATAGAGGTAGGTGGAGAAGTGGGGTGTTATCTGGACAGGAGATAGGTAGGTGGAGGAGTGGGTGGGGGGTGGGGTTTGGGGGGGAGGGGGAGGTGGGTGGTGAGGGGTGAGGAAGAGGGAATGGGAAGTGTGAGGATGGGGGAGTTTTATTTCCAAATAAAATCGCCCCCGGAGATTTTATTTGGAAATAGAATCATCGGGGGGAAACAATTTTGAGGGGGTGATTCTATGTTGTGAGACTGCCTTTGTCCATTGACACTCTAGCCTATGTGTTCAATGTACCTTTTGTATATAGACAGGTGTGTTCTCATGAGAATAGATCAAGGAATTGAGTAAAGCATGAAGAAAACCTGTACCAGCGGTGTTTTTAAAATAGTGTCTACTCTGTCAATAATGGTCTCTGTCAATAACAAATCTATCAATAATGGCAAAAAGTGCTGTTCCCACGGCACCCATTTAATTTAATAGCATTGCCTCTGTGTCTAACAGATAACTTATGTGGACAACAAGCCGTTTTTTCATCTGTTTGCTCAATATTCTCTCAATAACGACATGCCATATATTTATAATATAGTAGAAATGACTAATTGTACAAATAACCAATTGCACAAATGATAAATTGTACAAATGACAAATTGTACAAATGACAAATTGTACAAATGACAAATTATACAAATGACAAATTGTAGAAGTGATGAATAGTAGAAATGACTAATTGAATTAAATGACAAATTGTAGAAATGACTTTGTAAGGACCAGGTTACTCCTAGTCAGTCAAGTATAAAAGAAAAACATTGGTGTCAACCCACTCCATCAGTCAGTCTCTGCCTATAACGGATCTCTCTCTATAACAACATCTTGCTCCAGTCCCATGGGTGTCCGTCATAGACAGAGTAGGCTGTATATTTTTTGTTTTGCTGTGTTTAGTTTTTTCTACATATTAGTTGATTAATGCTGCATCGATTTAAAGAAATCAAAGATCTAAATCTAGATGTAATCCTACATATCTAATTTCGATATTGATGCATGTATTCAGCATTTATTGTCATATAGAAGGGCATACGGAGTAAATGTAATAGAACCTGTTACTGCTGAAGCCTATGGTTTCAAGAGTGTTGTCATGCTTGCCAAAATTAATTTGGCATGTTTACACTTCAAATATCTCCAAAGTTAGCAATTTAAAATAACAGATGTGTCAAACTAAAGGAACGGAGATTAGAACCATCAACTTAATACATTTATCTTAGAAAATGACAGAAATTCAAAACAATCAGACTATGCAACTTTAAGCGGGTCAATTGTGGCTCATTAGCCATCCGTAGTCCACTGCTCCTTTCCCTATCCTAGTAATGCTGAACGCCAAACCAAGTAGCGCCGAGTGTCAATTCTTACGTTAAAGCGTTGTTTATAGTTACATATAGTTAGACATACTTATACATAGTTATATATTGTTATACATAGCTATATATATATATATATTTATATATAGATATATGTATATGTTTATAGATATATATATAGTTAT